>CAHIKZ030002922.1:430000-525000 GCA_903632075.3 Acanthosepion pharaonis | reverse complement strand
TGTTGGTTTTGTGCTCCCGGCAGGAGATTCAGGTGTGTGTGTGTGTGGTGTCATTCTCAAATATTTGTTCTCGAACGCCTGGTGTAGCGTTGCAGCTACTCAGACCAGACACAAGGTTGGTTCCCAAAGCGCAGCCTCTTCCAATCAAACGCTTGGGGCTTAAAAAGATAAGTTTTTGGCCAGATCGTTATCCACGAAATAAAACCACGAGACGCTTGTAGTAGTAGGCCAATTTTATTCCTGTTGTAACCTTCTGCTGTATACTAGCAAGGCAGAGGTGAGTCATGTTGAAAGCGATGAATGGGCGTGTCTGCCTTTTCACGTGGCAGCAAGCAGTCCTCTACTCCTCAGTGTGTCTTTATGTATTTTTACCAGCTAGAAATCACTGTATCTGTCTATATCTCTGAAATGAGGTATTATGATTACTTCCATTATTCGCATTGTTATCCTCATCTTCATTGCCATATTCACATTTCGGCCGTTGTACGCCGCGGCCTTCTTCAGGTTATTGGAATTTTGAACTGAACTATTTAGTTCCTCCACCAGAGTAGATTGTCCTAGTTCCACGTGCTATGCCTCTTTCAGATGTCTCAGTTATTTCCCTTTAACCCAACTCTCCAACTTTTGGTTCACCACTACTGTAGCCTGGTATTGAAATCACAGCACTTTCGGTCTAGTTACTGGATCTAACCAACGCCTTTATCCACTGGGCCAAGCGCCCTTGAGTACAAGGGCCGAAACGTTGTGAATATGGCGATGAAGATGAGGATAAAAGTCCGAATCATGTAAATAATATAAGTAGAAAACAATGTTCTTTTTCTTGTCAGATCTATCTAAAAATGTAATTCATCAAGAACTCAGGGTCTGGCTTCGTCCTGGGACCTTCATTCTCAGCATTGTTTGATCTGGTTATCCTCTCCGTTAAGCTGACCTTTTCTGCCAAGATATGTAATTGTAAAAGCGATTTCTGCGACGCGTTACAGGAGGGTTCTTAGCAAGATATCAGCTGCAAGCTGGTATTGCTACACTGGATTATTTTTCCTATCTCAGCTAATGTTGGATATTGGTTGAGGAAGACCTTTGACCTCACTTCCGCTGCATAAGAGAGTGAGCGAAAATCGGAACTGGTGATAGCATAAACAGGAAATGCATCCGGTCGCTAAAATAAACAGAGCGCACAGGTGTCCTCAGCGGAAGGATATGCGTGCTTGCGAGAGCGCATGCGGGAAGAGGCGTGGCCACACAAAGTTACGTGGTCACATGGCCGGAAAAAGCGTGACCAGAAGTTGCGTAAGCGACATAATAGAAGAAGGCGTGACTGTCTAAATGTTATACAACAGGTCCGATTCTCGATCTGGCTAGAGGTTCACTGAAGATTTGTCTCCGTCAATTCCTGTGTGTGCAATCCTAACCTCTGTGATCCGCACTCACGCTACCTATTCGCCGCAAGTCGAACAATAAAGATAATTATATATTTTATATATAAGTCTATACAAAACTATATGTGTCCAAGTCTGACACAGGTAGATGAGGAGGGATTAGACCAGGGATTTCTACAGCTCAGCCTTGGTCTGGAAGGTGATATTTTTTGATAGACATATAAAAATCAAATACAAATATTGGATGTAAATTTCGAAGTTTCGTTAAAATAAAAAGTGTTCGAATATTTGTTGATTGATTCATCTGTTTGTTGAGAGGTACAACAACAGCTTATGTGTCATTTAATGTCGATATTTAATTTTCTTGGGTTTTTTTAGTAATAAAGTTATAATGCCCGTTATAAAATCACATCATTCATATTTGGATATACGCTTGATAATACTCAGTTTTTTGTATGTACATGTTTTTGCGGAGATAATAGAAGCGGTGATGCGTGTATTATGTTCTGATTTAGTGGAATTTATATTTTGGAATACAGTTAGATTTAAGAAATTGTTGGATATTATATGGCGGTAAATTTGTTTTTAAGCCCCGCTCAGATGTGGCACAAGACCGAAAGTAGGGGGCACCCAGTGAGAATCGAACTCACTACTCAGTCGCAATTGTTCTAGCGAGACAAGCTTGCTAACCATTATTTTCTAAGCGTAGCTTAGACATGGCACAAGGCCAAGAGTATGGGGCACCCAGTTAGGATCGAACTCACTATACAGTATAATGCTTATATTATTGTAAATATTTTTATATCTACCGTAAAACATTACATACTAATTATTTGAGAAATTTGCCTCAAGAGCTCAGGGGGAAAGGGTTAAAATCGTTCAGGAACGCGGGGTTCAAAGGATTAAAACAGACCCTGGTGGAATAGGACAATTTCTGGAGAGCTAGTGAAAACCTGTAGTTTATTTTCCCTACATACCCACAATTTCAGTTCTTGGCAATGGAGACCGTTTTTTTTAACAATTCCGAAACTATCCAAAATTTCAACAACGAAAGATAGAAAATTAAATGAGCAAAAAAATATATTCTTAATTTTGTTTAATCATTTCACCGCAGACAAGGCAATAAAGCCACTAAGATGCCTATGGTTATTGATTGTGAGTGAATATGAGAACTACTACAATAACAGAGAGAGGACAATAAAAGAACTTCATTCCTCATAATGTGACACCAAACTTTTAATGGTCTGCTTCTGATGCTAAGTGTAAGTCTTATTTTTATGTCCATATTACGTAAAACTTCATTGTTTTTCATATGTTCAGTCCATAATATTCTCAGCATCTTTCTGTAGAGACCCATTTTTGTTTCACAAGGTCCAGCATTCACTTACTGAACCAATATTACATCGCACTTCAGTACTATATATAAGCGAGACAAGCTTGCTAACCATTACACCAAGAATATAACCCATGATCGCTGTAATTTAAATGAGGCATAGCAAAAACGGAATGCTTGCTATCTTCTTCGGGTCGTGTATTTTTACATCAAATCCCTGGGGATCATTGAACTGAACCACATAAAGAAAGATGAAAATTAAAATATCTCAATGCCCCAAGAAGTCGTTCAATTCATTGTATCAATCCTAAAACTAGATGACCCTACTTGCCATGATCAATCTTTACAAGAGTCAGATCAGACCAAAAATGGATTATTGCTGCCGTATCCGGCTTAGGGTGAAGCCAATTGTGTTTGGAACCTTCAGCTATTTAATCTCCTATATATGCAATGAATGCTGGACAAATTCGTTATAGATGAGAAGAGACTCGAAGCGACGCTGATTCTTCTGAGAAATGTTAAGAACACTATGGCTAAATCATGCGAGGAGCGAAGAATTTTTCGGGAAAATACTAACAAGAAATGTTAAACGTGTTCAAGGAAAAAATACCATGGAATATAGTGAACGTTAAAAGAGTCAATAGAAGAATCCATTTCATAAGTTATGCAAAAAATCAAATATGACAGGAATATCTAGTTTTAAACAGAGGATGCTAATGTGACGGCGAAATTTGAAAGTGCACTGGAATAGCGAATGTTGCCTTACAAAAGCTAAGCAAAGTATTAAGAAACAGGAAAAGAAAATAATAGCGAATTTTTATGTAATATTGGCCCCTCTTATAGAAAGTGCATGTTGAACGATGAAGAAAAGACTGGGGGAAACTGAAATGTGGTTCTACCGAAGGATGATGAGAATATCATAGACTGAACATGTGAGCAATGATGAAGTTTTAGTTAAAATAAAAATATAAAGAAGACTTATACACCGAATTAAAAGTAGAGCGTCAAAATCTTGTGTTGATAAAATTTCTCAGGAGAATCACCATTCAAGTCTATTCTCATCTATAACGACTTTATTCAGCAATCATTACATATATAGGAGATTAGATAAGTCAAGGTTCCAAAATCAATTGAATCGGATATGACAGGAATAATGCATTTTTGGTCTGATCTGGCTCATGAGAAGAAGAAGAAGAAGAAGAAGAAGAAGAAGAAGAAGAAGAAGAAGAGTAGGAAGAAGGAAAAAAGGAAAAAGAAGAGGAAGAAAAAGAAGAGGAGGAGGAATAAGAAAAAGTAGAGGAAGATGAAGAGGAAGTAATGAAAGAAGGGGAAAAGAGTAGTTGGAAGAGGTAAAAGAAGAGGAAAAAAGTGGAAGAAGAGTAAGAGAAGGAGGAGGAATAAGAAGAGGAAGAGGAAGTAATAGAAGAATAAGAAGGGGAGGTGAAAGAAGAAAAAGAAAAGGGACAAGAACAAGAAGAGGAAGAGGGGGAGGAGGAGGAGGAGGAAGAAGAATAAGAAGTAGAGGAAAAAGAAAATGAGAAAGAAGAAATGCAAAAGACGACCCTTTTCATTTACAATTTTGCACATTAGTGCCGTACATTGAAATAGCGAAATTTGCCTTACAAAAGCTAAGCAAAGTATTAAGGAACAGGAAAAAGAAAATAGTACTGAACTGTTATGTAATATTGGTTCAGTAAGTGAATGCTGGACCTTGAGAAACAAAAATGGGTCTCCACAGAAGGACGCTGAGAATATTATGGACTGAACATATGAAAAACAATGAAGTTTTACGTAATATGGACATAAAAATAAGACTTACACTTAGCATCAGAAGCAGACCATTAAAAGTTTGGTGTCACATTATGAGGAATGAAGTTCTTTTATTGTCCTCTCTCTTTTATTGTAGTAGTTCTCATATTCACTCACAATCAATAACCATAGGCATCTTAGTGGCTTTATTGCCTTGTCTGCGGTGAAATGATTAAACAAAATTAAGAATATATTTTTTTGCTCATTTAATTTTCTATCTTTCGTTGTTGAAATTTCGGATAGTTTCGCAATTGTTAAAAAAAAAAAGGTCTCCATTGCCAAGAACTGAAATTGTGGGTATGTAGGGAAAATAAACTATAGGTTTTCACTAGCTCTCCAGAAATTGTCCTATTCCTCCAGGGTCTGGTTAACCCTTTGAACCCCGCGTTCCTGAACAATTTTAACCCTTTCCCCCTGAGCTCTTGAGGCAAATTTCTCAAATAATGAGTATGTAATGTTTTACGGTAGATATAAAAATATTTACAATAATATAAGCATTATACTTAGCAGGGAGAGAGTATGATTGCATGCCTTGACTTTATCGCCAGATTTCTTTCTTTCTTTGTGCCCCAGTCTAAGACAACCAAAACACGACGCAAGTATTTACCAACCTTTCAACCGGTGGCTGGGCCTTAAGTCATTTTCCTCTACTACCGGTAAAGCGGTGGTCAGGGCTCAAAGAATTAAGAACCAGATCTTATTTATTATAAAATGCACATTGTGTGTGTGCGTGTGTGTGTCTGTACGTTTATATATTGGATCGGATTTCCTACATTTTTCAACCGTTTTCAACAAAACTTCACAGGACTGCATAAAATTAACTTGCGGTGGTTCTGACTGCGCCAAAAATTGGAAAAACACAATTGTTTTTGCACGAAATCAATTTGAAAACACGATAAAACACGATTCTGTCGCCAGAATGAAAGGGGAACAACTCATATCGAGTTATACTTATTATAAAATCCAGGTTGTTTCTCTCTCTCTGTGTGTGTGTGTGTGTGTGTGTGTGTGTGTGTGTGTGTGTGTGTGTGTGTGTGTGTGTGTTCGTTTATATATGGGATCGGATTTCCTACATTTTTCAACCGATTTCAACAAAACTTCACTTTTTTTTGGCAGGTAGTGTTTTTATTGTCTTGCACAATTTTTTCTTTATTTTTACATTCAGAATGCTTTAGAAATTCTATTTACAAGACAATTGTTTATAATAAAATTCTATTCAATCGACCAATTTGTAAAAAAAAAAACAAAAAAAAACTAATTAAGACATGCGTTGAAACGGTTCAATTCTCCATTTCTAGTTTCGATAGAGTTCAAAGGCATCTGCCTGACCATGTCGACAGGAAATTGTTTCCCATCCTACAACACGTTTCCCACAAACCGAAAAAGCCTGTACCCTATCGCTATTTCCACCTAGAGAATATCAAAAAATACTATTATAAAGGAGAGAGGACAATAAAAGAACAAGAATTAAGAAGACAGAATATAACGATTGACGTGAAATTTATATTTTTGAAGATCAAAGTTCACTGGAATGCAGGAATCTCGAAGAGAGTTCCATAAAAAACCTCCTGATGAGCTACATTCCTTAGTTGCATCAGTTAAGACCTATATGACTAAAAACTGCTGTTCCACGTATGCAGTGTCGAATCATTCTCTTTGCATTCCATTAGTAAGGAGTTCTATTGGTGGAGCTTCTTCTAGAGGAGGCAGCTCTGTTGTGGAACAGACTTCCAGGAAGATGCTTCTCTAATCACTATAATCTTAAAATCTTCGAGACGATGCTCAACCGTTCTCTGCATACAGCCAAAGCATTCGTTACCTTTTATCTTCAGCAGTGCCTTGTATTTCTTGAACAACTGTAGAAAAAAGTATTCTGGGCGTAGATAAATTGGAGCGGATGAATGCAGATCAGGAGTCTCAGATTTTATAAGAAAGACAGGAATAAAGAAAGAATGGCAAAAACTGGAATATACATAAAGGAAAATGGATTTGACAATAAGAAAGGGATTATTGAAATGTAATCCTGAATCAATTCTGTTAAAAAAAATTAAATAAACAAGCTTGACGGATCAGAAAAAGGTGCCAATCTCAAAATGGCAAATTTCTGCGAAACATTGGAGTGACGAAAAGGTGGACAGGTTTTCAATACTGGCATGTTGAAGGGAAGAATTATATAAGCAAAGTGATTCGCAGGGCCTCTGATTGGGAGTTTTTGAGGAGCGTGGAACTACCTCTTAATTAATGTTGCTCCCTGTCCCTGGTCCACCCTGACCCACTGTGGTAGCACGTGTTAGGGACCCAACTATGGGCAAATAGTGAATCCCCAAAATGGGGTTAAAACATGAATATATAAAAATACATTATAAAAACTTACCAGCAGTACATTTTCATAGTAAAAAAAATAAATAAAAACATTACCAGCAATATAATTTGGGAAAAGAAAATGACCAAAGCTCACAAGAAAATAAAATATCAGCATTAAATGACCCATAAAAAGTCGATATGCCTTTAAAAAAGCAGACCAAACCAAACAGTAATTATCACTAACAGCAAGCTCTAATTGAGACTTTAGAATAAGTAGAAAGGTGACAATAAAAAAACTGAATGGAGGATTTCGATCTCCAAGATTACCAACAGTTGTCCAAATGAAATCAGTGGAGAAAGCAGAGTAGAAATAAAAGGAGAAAAGTGAGTTATAAACTTATATATTATTTTGCTGTCCAGAATACAGACCTTACATTCTCGTCTATAATATCTGAGAGACTGCCCATCTCCTGTCTTGAGTTAGTATTATATGTATTTCCTCTAAACAGCTTTATTAATCGTCTGGGTGATCCTATTCACACTTTCATCAGCATGACAGATACTAACCTCGTGTTTTTGTGTCTAAAGATTACCGCTGGCATGAATTGGAAAGATAATATTGGATCAATTGCTTGAAATGTTTGTTTACTGAGTCGTGCTAGACAGTTTTCCCCGACCGAATCTATCTGACATATTTATCAGTCTACCATTCGTCCATGCTTTGAATATTGCTACCAAATATGATCTGGTGTTTCTGCTGTATATTTAGAGATCCTTGATAAAATCCAAAAAACAATCAGCAATATTATTGGCCCTGACTTGGCATCTCAATTTCAGTCCCTTTCTCAACGACGTAATATAAATATTTTCATGGTAATTAAATTTCCTTCATAGTAACTAGGCATTATGACTTTAAGCGACGTACTTGATTGGCGGTTATGTCTCACCATTTAAAAGTGTAATGGTCTAGTTGTAACCGTTAGTTCTATGGTAAGATTTTCTATAGTCACACTTCTCGCAATTCTTGTTTGTCGAACTCTCTTCCGGATTTCTGTTCAAGTTTAATTTTCATAAATTCAAATCCACTGCCAATCGTTTTACTCTGTCTTCTTTTAACCCGCTGTGTCTTAGTGGCTTTATTGTCTTGCCTGGGGTGAAATGATTAAAACAAATCTGATCCTTTCTCATGGTTGGAACTCAGATGAAGCTCGGAATCCATCCCCGATCAACCCTGCACCAGCTTTGTCAGATAACACACTGAGTTCGAACGTTGGTAATACCATGATCTGAAAGAGAGACATATAATACAGCAAATAAAGAGATTATTTAAAAAATAATGGCTTTTGAAGAATTTTAGTTGCTGATGTTTACTTAGATATGATCTATTTTAACTTGGTAAATTTTATATAAACACATGATTGCTAAATTTTCAAGTGGGTGATAATTATTTTCGTTGGTTTTGAGTCGTTGGAATTACTGCTAAGAATATCCCTAACAACACCTATAGACATGTCCTACAGATGCATGCTGGGATATCTTTCTAACCAATTAAAAATTGGCCATATTGTATTCTTTCTTTTCATAAAAGCAGAAAGTTTTAATTATTTGACTGTATCGCTTTTATGGACACCATTCTTACTGTGTAAACTTTTCACCTTATCATTGATACTTTGTCTATTTTATATTTGCAGATGCACTCTTGTTCAAATTAATTGAAACAAACGTTTTAGTTTCCTTTCTTTCACTATACGATCAGTTTGGGACCCACTGGGATAAAAGGATGCAATGAATTTCTATTTTTTCTTCAGACTAGGTCATTTGCAGTGGTGTGCAGTAATATGAAATTTGTTTGGCCTTGAAAAATATTGCGTCATCCGTAATTGCATCAGATTATTATCACGCCCAGACACTACTGTCTCGACTGTCGATAAGTTGTCCTACGCACATTGTCTGCGATGGACATTACTCCAAGTAAACGTACGAAAATTGTAACACTGCATGAACATATTGACAAGCCTTATCAGTAAGTAAATCAATGTACTATAGACCGGCACGGAAACACTCCTGATTTAAATCCAATCGAGAATTTGTGGTCAATCTGCAAGGAACTATTTCATGCAATGGATATACGATGTATTAACATGTGCACTGGGTTATGTTTCATTGGAAAAATATGAAAAAGATAAATAATAATGGAATTATTCGTTTTGTTGCAGTTAATTTGCACAAGAGTGTATATTGTTTGCTCAATAGTATTTTGCTCTTTTGTTCTTCTTCAAATTCTTATTTGTTATTGGAAACATTGTCACTTCCGTTTTGGGGGGCATTTCCGCCTATTACGCTTCACAATCAACCTTGATTTATTCCCTACATTGATTTGTATGAAACTTCAGCAGAAATAATGGAGCAGTTCATTTCTCAAGGGAGGACGTAAAATATTCATTCAAGCAGTGCAATAAAACAAAAAAACAAATAAAGGGCCTGAGATCCTGTGGAATTATCATTGATGTGAAAAAAGACAGGACTTCCCTTTCTTTAATATTACAAACCAAGGTCAGGTCACAGTATAGTGAAGCCAACAAAAAGACAACGGACAATGTGTCAATGACAATTTCTATCATTTAAATGGCTTGTGACAAAATCAAGTAAAAGGTATCTTAAATTTCTCTTCTTCAATATTACATTACAACGCAAGGTTAGGAGTAAATGACCCCTGCAACACAAGGAGAGACTGGACAATTAGGGTTTCTAAAATATCTAAAATGGAATTAACATTTTAAAAAAAGGATTTCACGCACGCTTCAGTAAGCAGATTACAACACAAGTTTACAGAAGAATATATAGCACCAATTAAAAATGGGCAAATTAAAATTCACAAAATCTCTGGAAATGATACTTAGAATTATCAAGGTAATTTTTATATTCAAGATAAAATCAGTTCCTTTTCCACCGGCGAAACGAAGCTTGACTGTGTCTTTTCTATAAATAATTGATTCCATGACATTTCCCCTTTGGTACCTAGAGTTTATGGATTTAAAAAGTTAAAGAAACTGAAACGTAAAAAGATTAACTTTCCTGAAACTTTATTGCTTAAATTGCAAAGCCATTTTTAAAAGCACATATGAATTATAAAGGTATCTGCAATGTTATTGATCCTGATCTGGCATCTAAGCTTCAGACACTTCCTCCCACCGCCGTAACGTCGCTTCCCTATGCCTTTTCTATAAATATTTTCATGGTAATTGTTCTGATGAACTTTCCTCTATCCTTTTACATTGGGCCACATTTTTGTATTTGCAAAATTATTTAATGAATTTTAAAAGAGAGTAGAAATGGGTGTTCGATCAATGAATATGAAATATTACCATATAAGGAAACAGCTAATATTATTATTACCATTAGAGATGAGGAGAACAGTTACTGCACTTTGATCCTAGTAGGATGTCTAAGGAGTGAAGAAAAGCATAACTCGAGTAGCACTGGTTGTTCGGTCAATGTAATGCGAATGTTTCCATCTAAGGAAACAGCTAATATTATTATTACCATTAGTGATGAGCAGAACAGTTACTGCACTTTGATCAAAACATGATGGCTATGGAATGAAGAAAAGCATAATTTGAGTGGCACTGGCTGTTCGGTAAAAGAAATGAGAATTTTTTTCCATATAAGGAAACAGCTAATATTATTATTACCATTAGTGATGAGGCGAACAGATACTACACTTTGATCCCAGTATGATGTCTAGGGAGTGAAGCATAGCTCGAGTGGTACTTGCTGTTCGGTCATTGAACGCCGAATGTTATCAGATAAGGAAACGGTTCGTTAGAAAAATATATCTGCTAACCTTGCATTAAATTTCAATCGTCGATTAATGTTTGAGCCACCATTTTCATGCTAAGCTTTGTATCCTATAAATGTCTAAACCGATTTGTGTGGCTAATGGATGTTGAATAATTCCCGCGTGAAGAATGTCTAATTTCGCTATTAAGTAGATATATGCCATCTCTAGAACAAAGGTTCGCTTCATTTTAACCGCGTTCAACTTAAGCAAAGCAGTAAAGTCAGTAAAACACCAGGGGTTACTGGCTGTGGAAGTACGAGAAAGCAGAGACATTACTAAGGGGCAAGAACAAAAGAAGAGTAATCAGGTGAACAGCAGATAGTGATTGACATTGCATTTAAATTTTAGAAGATTAAAAATTAGCTGAAAAACACGGAGCCGAAAGAGAGTCCCACAAGCGAGAAGTGCGAGAGAAGAAGGTATTAACATAGAATTTACGGTTGCATCTAACCAGATCAACAATAAATTGGCGAAATCATGTCATCAGTTGAGTTCTGCGCTTAAATCTTTAAAGTCTACGTATCATAAAATGGAGCTCATCTGAACAATTAACATGGAATTATTTATAGAAAAGGCACAGAGAGGCAACTTTAAGGCTGTAGGAAAGTGACTGAAACCGAGACGCCAGATCAGGACTAATAATATTGCTGATTCTTCTTTGGATTTTACCAAGGATCTCTAGATATATCTGAAGCACCGGACAATATCTGGCAACAATATTCTAAGCATAGATTGTTTTTGATGAATTAGTATTGTTTCAAGCCATTAAATCTTTAAGATGCAAGGAATTACTGAGTGTGAGAGAAGATGAGAAAAGGAAAACGTTATTATGGACAGAAATTAATAAAAGAACAGAAATTCTTTTTTTAATCATTTCACGCCAAGAAAGGCAATAAAGTCACTAAGAAGCAAGGGATTACTGAGTGTGAGAGAATATGAGAAGAAGAAAAGATTATTATCGAGAGAGAATAATAAAATAACAGGAACTAAAACCACAAAAATGATAACGATTGATATTGTATTTAAATTTTTTAATATTGAACATGACTGGTAAACAAGAATCAGGAAGAGGATTCTACAAGCATGAAGGGCGATGGTTAGCATATAAGCTACGGTTCAATCTAGCAAATTTCAATTGTAAAATGATGGGACCTAGCCGCCAATCTAGTACAGCGCTTAAATTCATAAAGTCTGCGTACCACAGAGGAAAGTTTATCACAAAAAATTCCATGAAACCTTTTATAGAAAAAGCAAAGCGAAGCGACGTTACGGTGGTGGAAACGGGACTGAGACTGATCTGCCAGGTCAATACCAATAACATTGCAGATATTTATTTGGATTTTATCAAGAACATCTAAATATATAACAGAAGCACCATGCCATATGTGGCAACAATATGCAAAGCATGCAGGGAGAGTAATAAATTGATAAGATAATTTTAAGATCTTCACGTCAGTATGGAAGTGCGGTAAAATTCATAAAGTCTAGGTACCATAACGAAAAGCAATATTTATTTGTAAAATTTACAAAATATGGCACAAGGGCAAAATGGGGAGTGGGAAAAAGGGCAGTCTTCTTCTGTCTTAACATTAAACTTAACTAGCCACAAAGACTGACCCAAAACATACCACAATATTCTTTACACTAAAACAATACATTCTTACTTACTTTACATACTACATCCACCATAATACCTCAATGTCTCTATGAAAGTCCTATTTAGTCCCCATATGTACATTTCATTATCTGTAGCGGGGAGGGAATAAATAATTTAAAAGAAGAGCTCATCTGAACAATTAGCATGAAAGTATTTATAGAAAAGTCATAGAGAGGTATTATCACGGCAGTTGAAAAGTGTCTGAAGTTAATCCGCCAATATCTAGCAGCAATATTCTAAGCATGGATTGTTTTTGATGAATTACTATTGTTTAAAGCCACTAAATCTTTAAGAGGCAAGGAATTACCGAGTGTTGAGAAAATATGAGAAAGGGAAACATTATTATGGGGAGAGAGAATAAAAAATGCTGATTCTTTGGATTTTATCAAAGGGCTCAAGACCATATGTGGCAACAATATTCTAAACATGGACGAATGGTAAACTTATAGGTATGTAAGACAGATTCTGACAAGAAATATTATTTAGCACGACACAGTGAACCAATTTTCCTATCAGCTGTCCTAGTCTTTTCAAATTCATGTCTGGCGAGAACGTTATCCGGAGAAAATGACTGAGTAACAAAACAATTCCATGCAGGAAATTTATCCCACTTCAGTAAAAAGGTCATTTTTTTTTCTTCCACGCAATATATACGTATATGTATAGTGATAAAAATATACCTATTCCACTGGCTCTTGTAACAGGTGATAGATTATACTCTTGAATAGGATGGTGATTTTTGAAAGACTGATCTTACTTGGATCAGACGATTTGGACCGTACCTCAAAGGAAAACGAGAACCGATTGATCAATTTTGATATTGTTACAAGAACATACAAAATACACGGTTAGATTCAATGAGAGAAGACAAAAACATTTAACGAAAAAATTAATGCAAAAGAATTTCGAGGTTCAGTGACCTCTTAATGCACTGAAAAAATAGTCCAGAGATCAGACACGATCCATTTTAGTCTAGTATCATCTTAACACTGGATAAAAAAGATTCGAGCCAAGACATCGATGAGAACGAATATTAATTTTTGCATACGACGCAAAACTGTTGGCTTCTACCAGCAATTTAATTTCCTGTTGTCTTTCTCAGATATGAAATTGAATCATTTCACCTGTTTTTGATATTCTTTCTTGCAGTCTACATATGTATATATCTGCTATTATTTATTTAGTTTTTTCATCAGTGGCGTGCAGCCTCATATTTCCTGACCGTGAGAGGATATGGTATGTGAACTTGGATTAATGGTATTGTTTCACTATTCCAGAGTGTTGAACTCGTCTTGCATATTTCATAATGCCATCTTCTCAACATAAAATAATCTTCATTGAAATTGCTTCAAGCTAAGTTAAACTAGTATCGTTAGATATTTTATAGGTGGGGTGCACAACACACACACACACACACGCACACATTATGTATATATATATATATATATATATATATATATATATATATATATATATATATATATGTATGTAAGTATAGTTAAATTTCCAGGTAAATTCTATAGACAAGACAAATTAGTATAAGAAAAAAATCTGCCGACGCGTTTAGTCTTCTGACTTTTTGAAGGCAAAAATAAAATCGAAATGTTTTGTTTGTTTTTTTGTTATAGTTACATTAAAAAATCCAAATCCAAAGAGAAAGACGCTTCTGCGTAAGCCTCTTTCTGATTAATGTAAATTTCCTTTATACTAAGAGTATTTTTTTTCTTTCCATGTTGACAATATAGTTAAATTCCGACATTATTTGTGTGGCCAAGACAAATTGATATAAGATGAAAACTGGTAAAAAATATTTGATTTTTTTTTTTGGTTTTTGGTGTTTGGGGTGGGGGGAAATTGTTTTTTTGTTTGTTTGGTTTTTTTTTTTTGGTTTTTTTGTCAACGCGTTTCGTCTCCCGATTTTTCAAGGCAAAGTACATAAACAGAACGTCTACTCAAATACGAGTATCCACCAAAGATAGCATTTAAAGTGTTGTGTATGATACACCTAATTTACATAAGCGGACTACCGACCATATAAATATGGGTTGGTACCGGAAGACGGGGAAGATAGTAGAGATTAAGAAATTGAATCCAGAGACTCTGCCCGACTGCGATTTAGTCAACCCATTATGCAGGAACAGTCTTCCCAAGAATATACCAAACTAACTGTAAATATTGTGTACCTATTCTTTGTTTCAATACATTTTGTTAACGTACATTTTGTGTTGTATTATTCCATGCTTATTTAAGCTTCAACATAAAGTGATGAAATCTACCGGATTAATAAATAAAAAAATTCAAAATACATTACATCCTTCCCTCCTACTCAGAACAGTAACATTATCTCTCGATAAGATTGACTTTGGCGAGGAAAAATGGATTTATTATGATTTAATGATGATTTGGAAGTTGTTTTTTTTTTCTTCTTCTCGACGATTAATTCAGTCTTTGAATATTCAGAAGAACCAAATCTGTCCTCATGTTGCAAACGCTGCACCAAAAACGGTCGTAGATTTGGAATAGAAAATTTTCTCTCGCACTTCTCGCTTGTGGAACTCACTCCTAGATTCTTCCTTTCTCGTCAACTTCAAAATTTTAAATGCAATATCAATCGTTATATTCTGTCTCTTAATTCTGGTTCTTTTATTGTTCCCACACCTTAATAATTTTTCTCATATTCTTTAACACTCAATAACTCTCTGTATCTTAGTGGCTTTATTGCCATGCTTGATGTGAAATGATTTAAACTGGAATCGATCTTTTATGATAGAATACATGATTCATTAATATACGCGTAATGTAGTGTTGACCCGTACGGAAAGTGACATTGCGGGGTTAAATTTAGGTTTCTTCTACACAGACCCAACCCTGTCAGTTCTAGCTTTGAATGTCAGCTATTCTAGAAGAAAGAGATCTCTCAATCCAAAACCAAATCTAAGAGGGTTAGGTTTCGTCAGGCTATCTTGCCCTAGACCGTTCGTCTCTGCTATGGTTGTAGGGGCGTCCTTATGATGTAACGGGTCACGAAGATCAAGGTCGAAATAATTTTGCTGAAATCTTACTTAACATGATAGAAATTCAGGCAAAAGAATTTGTAAATAACTGATAAATTCATGAATAACAATGTGAAGAAAAGAAAAATCACAGAAAAAATGTTACTCTTTTTTCTGGCTTTAAGTCTAACATTTAATTCCAGTAAACATCTTTGAATAATTTCCCCAAAGCTTTGATACACAACGAAACGTTGTTTCTTAAACAATTGTGAGTCTGAAAATTCCTGGCATTAAGTCCAATATTTAATTCAGTTCTGCGTCATGCACACTTTTCGATACATGATTGACAAGGCAGATTTTATTCCGGCAGTAGCTTGCTATTTCTTTCTGCGGTAGACCAGTTGCCATCCAATTTATTGTTATTTAACCAGAGCTGTGGGAAGAAAAAGAGGATCCATACCATTCCCAAGGATATTACCAAGTGATTGTAATGGATTCGACTGGAATTAGAACTCCTATTCTTCAATCCTAGCCGCTATCCATTCTCCACCGTGCCTCCTCTCCCAATTCAACTATCAATAAATACAATGTATCTAAATAGAAATTAGAGAAATTTCATTATAGATGATTCCTGTTGCCATCCAAGGCTATAGAACCCGGTTTGTGCTGCTATTTGCCCATAGCTGAAAGGGGAAGAGGATTCATGCCTTTCCCAAGGGTATTAGCACATAAGTGAATGTAATAGATTCAGCTTAAATTCGAACTTGGCTCTCCAATTCATCAATCCGAGCCGCTGTCTATTACTCCACCGTGTCTTCTTTAATTAAGGTAATCAATTTGAATGCTTTTCAGAAATCTTCCTTGAAAAACAAATTTTGATTCTTGGAAGTTATTAAGTGTGAAAGGCCAGGAAATACAGTATGTGATGTCCGAAAAATCACAATATCAACTACTTGGGAGTTAAAAAAAACATTTCGTTGTGTATCAAAGCTTTGGGGAAATTATTCAGAGGTTTACTGGAATAAATGTTAGACTTAAAACCAGATTTCTACGATTTTTCTCTTCTTCAAATTCTTATTAATCAATTTATCAGTTATTTACCAACTCTTTTGTCTGAATTTCTATCCGTTAAGTAATATTTTAGCAAAATTCTCTCGACCTTGAGCTTCTTGACCCGTTACGTCATAAGCACGCTTCTATAACCATAGCAGAGATGAAAGGTCTAGGGCAAGATAACCTGACGAAACCCATCCCTCTTAGAATTGGTTTTGGATACAGAGATCTCTATGAAAATAGATGCGTTTGTAACACAACTTTTGCAAGTATTTTGTCCAATAATTGTCCAGTGATAATTAATAAAAATGAACATGTAGCAAAAACTTGAAATCAATTTCCCGCAGTTTGCAGGATTTTTTTTTTTTTTTTTCAACAGAGATCAGAAAGTTTAAGACATTCTTATCTTGAGCTGCAGACAGATAAACTGATCATTCTTTCTTTGTGAACTAATAAAAATAAATTCTTTTACCTTCGTTAATTACACTGACGACAGCGAACAGATGACGTATTTGTTTTCGGAAAGATATTAATATGATGAAAATAAAATAACATTAAAAACACCAAAAAGGAAATATTTGCAAAAAAAAAAAAAAAAACATTGCGACAGACAAAATCATTTTATGAACAAGCAGAAATTCACAAGCTTAATATGGATGTATTTAAAATATTTTTCTTAATCATGTTTCGGTGTCTGTAATTAATTCCGTGTAGGTCCTCTCCTCTGTTCTAAATTGTAGGTAATTTAAATATTTCAGATGTGTTTTGCGCTGCTGTCGTAATTGACATACCAATTAACACTGAAAAAATACTAATTACTAGTGAACTGAACTGTTTTCATTCATGCGTTTTCTCCGGCTTATTTGCAGTTTATTTAAAGCCACAAAAAATGTTTAGATTGTAGAAATTTTTTATAAAAAGAAAAAAAATAATAACGGTTTAGCGATAGTCTTACTAATTAAACCATAGCTGAAGAGACAAGAGACATTCATACCTAATCAGAATTTGATAAACACGAAATTATAAAAGATCTAAAATGGAGGATTAATTCTCTATTACAATCAACATATGAACTGATCACCCACTTTGTGGCCACATTAGTTTCTCTGCATTTTTATTCCTGATAATGTAAATAAATCTAAATGCCTGTGTAGCTAATCAGTATTTGATTGATTGATTCGTTTTTCTATGGCTTATCAAACCTTTTCAGGTTATTTAAAGCCGGAAAACATTTTTAGATTGTCAGATATTTTTAAATAATGATGGTTTAGTGATAGGCTTACTAATTAACCCATAGATGAAGGGAGAAGAGAGGGGTCCATATCTAATCAGAATTTGATAAGCACGAAATTATAGTGGATATAAAATGGGGGATCAATTCTATTTTACAATCAATATATGAACTGATCCCTAATTTTAAGGCCACATTACTTTCTAGGCATTTGTATTCAAGATAATGTAATTAAATCTTAAAGACACGCATGTGCAGCTCGTCAGTATTTCATAATTTGATTGATTCGTTTTTTACGGTTTGTCAACCCTTTTTCAGGTTATTGAAAGTAAGATAATATTTTTAGATTGTAAGCTTTTAAAAAATAATAATGGTTAGTGATTCAAGTTTTACTAATTAACCTATAGTTGGGGAGAGAAGTGGCGGATTCATATCTTTCCCAATGTAAGTAAATATAACGAACCCGACTGGAATTAGAACACGGCTCTGCGATTAACAATACCGAAACTTCATCCATTACGCCACCCGCACATCCACGCTTACAGTACCTGATATTTCCAAGTGGTTACCCATTTAGGTACTGAGTAGACTATACGTTGCTTAACTTCGGTGGGCGTATGTTTTTGAGATGATTTAGTTTGTTGTAGTGATTAAAGCTTTCCTACGGTGTCCACACTATTGACACCGGTTGAAACAGCTTCTTTAATGTTATTTTTTCATTAAATAATTCAAACAATAGAAAGCCTAAGGACGACTGTGGGAGATGAATACTGGATGAAGTTGCTTTCTGGACGTAAGATCGTGGTGGGTAGTAATTACTGATAATGAAGATATGTAGGAGAGATAAAGATTGATCCTAGACGTTAATACTTCTTAGATTTTTATGATTGATGACTCTTCCCCACCCCCAAGGAGTCTGCTCAGCAAAGTAGCGGTTCTGGAATGAAAAAAAAAGGCTATATGGGCAACTTCCTTCTTAACAAATGAATAGTAAGAGAACGATGAGGATTCGAACCTGTGAACGCGGCATGATGGGCCTTAGATGTGAAAGCCTGAACAGAGGCACGGTGGAGTAATGGGTAGCGGCTTGGATTGAGGAATCGGAGAGCCGAGTTCGAATTCCAGTCGAATCCATTACATTCACTTACGTGCTAACACCCTTGGCAAAAGTGTGAATCCTCTTTCTTCTCTATGGGTAAATAGCAGGACAGACTAGGTTCTATAGCCTTGGATGGCAACTGGTCTAGGAGAAGGAAAACTCTGAATTCAAACTTGCTCTTAGAGGAGGGTGAATGGAGTCTCTCTGAGCCTTGGTTGGCAATCTATTTAGTGTCACGATAAAAAAACCCTTGATAGCCCTAGCGAAGCATCAAGAATTCAGCTATTTGACAAGATTATGAACTACACCAAAGTATTGGTGAGTTCAATCTCGGCTGAGGCCGCAAGAAGAAGAGAGTGAAACCGATTATGAAATCTGGTCAAAGCATATGCCATGTAGATATACTTATAGGTTACGGATAAATTTGTGACGTCGCCTCCACAGGGAAAGAAGTAGAAATTAAGAAACAAGGATTTGGCAGCTCTAGTTCCGATATCGAAGTAATCTGACTTGATCTGACTTGTAAAGATAGAGCAGGGCAGGAATCAAATACTCTTTGGGGCATTCGAAGGAACCGACCATTGAATTCCACCAGCTTTAAGCAATCGACCCTCTATATGAGTTCCGTGAGATCTTGGGTGATATTTAGTCGCAACAGACGTTCAAGTCTCTATTAATCACCATAGAGATCCTTCCCTGCCCCCCATTAGAATGTATGATAGTCAACTTCTTGAGAGCAACTCCCTGCGTCTGCTCGGTCTCACGTTGACTGCTGACCTGAGATGGAACAAATACATTGAGTCAATTGCTTCTTCCACCGCGGGGAAAGTTGGCTCCCTGTGCTGCGCCAGGAAATTTTTCTCCCCGGAATCGATACTTCAAATATACAAATCAACCATTCGCCCTTGCATGGAGTATTGCTGCCATATGTCTGGGGCACCTTCTGTTTACCTCGGAGTTCTTGACAAGATCCAGAGACGCATATGTAATATAATTGGCCCTGATCTGGCGTCTCGTCTACAGTCACTCTCTCACAGACGTGCCGTCGCCTCTCTCTGTCTTTTCTACAAATACTTTCATGGTAATTGCTCCGATGAGCTGCTTCCACTGGTTCCCAGACTTCATGAATTCAAGCGCCCTACGAGGCTGGCATCCCGCTCCCACCCTTACACTGTAGAAACCTTTAAATGTAGCCGTCTCTTCTACTCAAATAGCTTCATACTTCGCACCTCTCGCCTGTGGAACACCCTTCCCAATTACTGTTTCCCTGAGAGCTATAATCTCCAACTATTCAAATGTAATTTCAATCGACACCTCCAGTTACCTTGATCTACCCACTATCCCTCTCCTCATCCTTTCTTCTATCACTCCTATCTGCTCTCGCTCCAAATCTTCTGCAACCCCCTGCATCCTAATGGCTTCACGCCTTGCTCGGGGCGTAATGCTATAAAAAAAAAAATTTTAAATGAAGAAAAGACCAGGCGCCTCTTTCAGAGAGCAATCAGTCATCATGAGTAGGTGTTTATCACTTGTTTCCTATTTAAGATTGAGTTCCAGGCAGCTTCTGTTGCGCCTTAATGGGATTGCTTAGTCTTGCTTGGGGTGAATTTATTGAAGAAAGAATGAGCAATAACAAAGCATACTGGTGCTGCTACTGTCAGATAAGCACGACAAACAGAGGCTAGCGAACACAAAATTTTGGACAGCAAAAATTTGGTAATGCTTTACTTCGGATGATCAGATTCGGATCGAGCTACGAAATCGATCCGAATTGGGTGACGAGAAATGGATAGAAGGACAAGAATTTGTCGTGATCGATATGAAAATATTTTAAAAGTTCCATACTGCCTTGTAAATTATTGAAAATTTGCATACTGCCTTACAAAATATTGAAACGTTCTATACTCCCTTGTAAGTTATTGAATAGTTCCATACCGCCTTACAAAATATTGAAACGTTTCATACTGCCTTGTAAGTTATTGAAAAGTTCCATACTGCCTTACAAATTATTGAAACGTTCTATACTGCCTTGTACGTTATTGAAAATTTCCATACTGCCTTACAAAATATTGAAACGTTCCATACTGCCTTGTAAGTTATTGAAAATTTCCATACTGCCTTACTGTTGAAACTTGGATAAGCATGGAATAACAATAATACAACACAAAATGTACGTAAACAAAATGTATTGAAACAAGGAAACGGTACACAATATTTACAGTTAGTTTTGGTATATTCTTGGGAAGACTGTTCCTGCATAATGGGTTGACTAAATCGCAGTCGGGCAGAGTCTCTCGATTCGATCTCTTAATACTACTATCTTCCCCCGTCTTCCGGTACCAACCCATATTTATATGGTCGGTACTCCACTTATGTAAATTAGGTGTATCGTACACAACACTTACAAAATATTGAAACGTTCCATACTGGCTTGTAAGTTATTGAATAGTTCCATACTGCCTTACAAAATATTGAAACGTTCCATACTGCCTTGTAAGTTATTGAAAATTTCCATACTGCCATGTAGCGTATTGGAAAGGATCCCATTCTGTCCTGCACATTATTGGAAAGTTTCATACTACCTTGTAAAATATTGAAAAGTGCCATCTTCCCTTATAAATTATTGGAAATTTCCCATCCAGCCTTGCAAATTATTGGAAAGTTCCATTATTTGTTATAAAGTATTAGAAGGTTTCATCTTGCGTTGTATAAACGGTTCAGCTTGATGGTTCTGGTGTAATGCTTTGTTGGTTATTTTCTTAGAATATATTCTGTCCCTTGTCAACAATAACAAATCGTTTGAATGTCGCAGTCTATCTTGTCATTTAGATTGATTAAAAGCGGCAATTTTTGGTGATCAACTTCAGCAGTGCAACGCTCCATGCCACATATCAAATAGAACATTGCAATGTGCTTTCTTTATTAAAATGGGGCTCTAGCATCACCGTAGTTCAATCCCATATGGCACATCTGAAATTTGATAGAAAGAGAAATGCGAATGCTCTATGTGCAGTCAACGACTGCATCATGAAATCCTACCAGCTTCTTCTTCTTCTTCTTCTTCTTCGCTGTCGTCGTCTTCTTCTTCGTCGTCGTCGTCTTCTTCTTCGTTGTCATCTTCTTCTTCATTGTCTTCTTTTTTATCTTCTTAGTCTTCTGCTTCTTCTTCTTTTTCTTTTTTGTTCGTCCTTCCTCTTCTTCTTCTTCTTCTTCTTCTTCTTCGCTGTCGTCGTCGTCTTCTTCGTCGTCATCTTCTTTGTCTTTTTTATCTTCTTAGTGTTCTTCTTCTTCTTCTTCTTTCTTCGTCCTTCTTATTCGTCTTCGTCCACTTCTTATTCGTCGTCGTCATCTTCTTCTTTTTCGCTGTCGTCGTCGTCTTCTTCTTCGTCGTCATCTTCTTTGTCTTTTTTATCTTCTTAGTCTTCTGCTTCTTCTTCTTCTTCTTCTTCTTCTTCTTCTTTGTTCGTCCTTCTTCTTCGTCTTCGTCCACTTCTTCTTCTTCTTCTTTGTTCGTCCTTCTTCTTCGTCTTCGTCCACTTCTTCTTCTTCTTCTTCTTCTTCTTCTTCTTTGTTCGTCCTTCTTCTTAGTCTTCTCCTTCTTTTTCTTCTTCTTCTTTGTTCGTCCTTCTTCTTCTTCTTCTTCTTCTTCTTCTTCTTCTTCTTCTTCTTCTTCTTCTTTGTGCCGTGTCCCGCCATAATGACTCTACATAATTTCCTGTCTTTTGGAGCACTTAATAAATTTTGCCTTTTTGTTATTTCTCCTAAAACTTCTTCCGCCATCCATCAAGTTCGGTAAGTAGGTTTTGCGCTGTTTTCCTCAGTCTGTCGTGTGTGTATCAGATTTTCCTAGTCGTTTTTCCACATTATGTGCCCTCGAAATGTCAACTGCCTCTTCTTGATGTTAAGTACAAGTTTCTTTTTTCTTTCCATTTTCTCTAAAACTTCGTCGTTGCTCACATGTTACGACCATGGTATCCCCAGTATCCTCCTGCAGAATTACATTCTGTGTCTTCAAGCGACTTCATCTTTGGGGAGATTGTTCAGAACTCACTGTCATACAAGTGAACAGATATCACGTCCATTTGAGTACAATTTTTCTTCTTTTCTAGGGATATATTTCTATTTCCTAATACTGATCTTAGCTTCTGGAAAGCATCTTTAGCTATACCAATACCCCTTCGTATTTCAGTGTCACACTTTCCATCCTCTGTTTCTGTAGCCTCCATTTTTTTACTTCACCGATAAAGACATTGTCTAGCATTCACTGTCATACAAGGTGATTGATATTATATAATAGATCAGTAATCTATTCTCGAAATGTTCCTGTTTCTTAGTACTGTGCATAGCTTTTGGGAGGCATCTTTCCCTAATCCTTATCCCTTAGGTGTGGTAAAATCAGCTTTTTGTACAATGGAATTCGATCAGCGTTCACCTCACTAATTACCTTGACGCTAATCTTATTTTTTTCTTCTTTTTTTTTAAGTTTCGCTAACTCGCTGACAATTCTAAGTAGGGAACTTAGGATATCTCCATTTTTTTTCCACGGGGCTCTCTAGATATTTTAATCCGTAGCAATAATCCTCATTCAAATCAATACGGTCTCCTTTCAGGTACTGAAAGTAATCGAGAAATATCAAGTTCTGGAGAGCTGTTTGTTACCCGGAGTAGACTTGTTCTGTAATGTTCATTGACAGGGCTGCAAAGAAGTCAGAGTGGTATGAAACACTGGCTTCTGGGTTATAGTATCGGCAGCTGTCAGAATCCACATATAAAGTGTCCCCCTTTGAAAGTTGGAATTATTAGCACTGCGCCCGAACGAACGAACGAACGAACGAACGACACAAACGCGTTTTCCCGAAAGGAATATAGATTGCTGAATTTGGGAGAAATCTGAAGAAATCATTATTGCATTTTGCAAAATCTCAACAGTTAATGTTTTTCTTGTTAGCTGACAAATAATTTTTTTATCGATTGAATCGATTACACTTCCAGTAACATGTGCAGACCTCGTCCAAAATTTCGTTTGTGAAGTCACTTTATTAAATATTCGCTTAAACGTTAATAAAAAATTTCTTTTTGGTTCTTAACCATAAAGTCCTGACACATGGCACAGTGGATAAAGGCGTTGGTTAGATCCAGTGACAGACCCAAAGAAGGTGAGTTCAAATCCTGGTTAAGGCAGTGGAGAACTTTCAGAGGGAAAATTAGCAGGAGATAACTGATAACTGACATCCATCATGGCACGTGGAATTAGAACAGTCTACCCCAGTGATCGAAATAAAGGGTTCAGTTCGAAATTCCAACCACCTGAAGAAGGCCGGAGCGTACAACGGCCGAAACGTTGTGACAAATATGGCGACAAAGATGAGGACAATAGTCCGACTAATGTAAATACTGTACATAATACCTCATCTCAGAAATATAGACAAACTATATATATATATATATATATATATATATATACTTCTTAGCTCTGTCTCAACACATTGAGCATTGTTTTGTTTAAACCTTATATTAAATTTAGAAAGTATTTATTCGCTCATCTGTGTGTGTATATATGTATATATATATATACAAGGTTTTTCAAAATTATTGTTATTATTTGTGATGCAAATGTCTGAGTAACTAGGTAGTTTAGGTAAATGAAATTAAACAGGCTTGTTGTTGAGCAAGATATGATATATTCATCAAAATTTGATTTTGAAATTCAATGGTATGTAGACTTCATGAACTATTTCGCAGTTTTGTAATATGCGCACGGCATGTGACAAGGCACACGTCAAGTCGGTTGGCCATCTCCTGCCAAACAAGCTTCAGCATGTTTTGGAAAAGAGCCTCCATTGCAGAAGTGATTCTCTTCTTGCTTTCCTTTTGGCTTGATACGAAGAGGTATCACATAGCCCCAGAGAAAAGTTGTCATGTCGCTTGAACGTGGAGACCATTTCCTCATCACACTGTCTGCATCATCAGGCACGTCCGATCCATTTCACTGGCAGATTCTCATTGAGATAAACTTGCACAAGGAGCTTACCCGCTTTCTTTAAAAAAAAAAAAAAAGGACCTCTTCATGTTCATTTGCAATGTGATTCCTCGATATGACGATAAACTACATTCGGCAGCAAGGCCTCTGATCGGAAGATTGGACGTTTTGAGGAGCGTGGAACGAATCTAGTATATACGGTGGTAGGAAAGTGACTGAAGCCGAGCAGCCAGATCAGGACCAATAATATTGCTGATTCTTTTTGGGGGGATTTTATCAAGGTACTCAAGGTAAATAGCAGGGGCACCGGACCATATGTGGCGGCAATATTCTAAGCATGGACTTATAGATATGTAAGATAGATTCTGGAGAGAAAAATTGCCATGCACGACACAGTGACCTAACATTCTTAGCAGCTGTCCTTGCAATGGATTCAGTATAGTCTTTCAATGACAGCTGAGAATGTTAGCCCGAGAAGACGCAATGAATCTCTTTTCCGGAGGCTAGCATCAGCCATGCTGATGGAAGGTAGGAAGGGATCTCTTAGATGATTATGGAAAGTTTGTTTTTGGTAGCGTTAACATTATTAAGCCATTTTTGCCTCATTATTTACCAGAAAAGGTTTACAGGCATACAGTCATTTCAAATCTGTTCTTGACGATGGTTTGAATATGGCCTGTGAGCTACGTCTTTGTAGAGTGTTTCCGAATTCATGGCAGTGTGTGATCTTTGGGTAAAAAAAATGGATGCGTGTAACCTTGTAAACAGTTAATTAAGTCCAGAACACGTGAAGCAATGCATCTTTGAAATGTCTCCCCTGTGACGTCACGTCATTGACTACGATCTTAGTTTTCTGTCGACTTGTTTTGACAATATTTCTCTATTTTTTTTTTCGTGGATTCCATTCCACTTGATGTCATTACTTTTTCCCTTTTTTTGGTGGTGGAAGTGGGGGGCGGGGTTCTGACTTTTCAGTCAGCTTGTTGAAAAGGTCAGAGATTCTTCGGAAAGGCGCTTTGCCTGATTATTTATAGCAAAAGCAAATAAAATAAACAATAGATCGAGGAGTAAATAACCCTATCACCTTTTCCCATCTCCTTTGATATATATTTTTTATACCAGCTTGATGGCGTCGGATATGTGGAGTGCTTTAAATTAAAGATTTTATTAACACTTGACAAATCAATATCAATGGATTTACGAGATATTGCAAGAAATAACCTCAAACTCTATTCACAATGGTGTTAGTTATTTTTTAATGAATGTATCTCTTAGTTATTGTAGTGCTGAAACGGTTTTTTTTATTTTTTTCTGGCGAACAATCATAAAAAGGATTTTATTAGAGTAATACCCTCCATATCAGGATGAAACCGGTTGTAACAGGTCCGTAAATATAAACATAATTATTGATTAGTTATACGTATAATAATTATTTTCTTATTTACGAACCAGTTACAACCGGTTTCATCCTGATATGTAGGGTATTACTCTAATAAAATTCTTTTTTATTCAATGCCTATTAAATGCAATATTGTTAGTCAGCATTCTTGATTTTCTTTACCTTTCTATGCAATAACACAGAATTATATATTCTATTATAAATTATTTCAGCGGACATCTTCATTTACGAATAGCATTTCTTCCATCTTTATTTCGATTGCCTTTCATTGCAATCCACGAGCAAAAATAAACATTATTTTGAATGCCTATTAAATGCAATATTTCCAGAGATTTTTTAGGTTATTTTTCACTTTTATTTCAAGTTGCTTTTCATTGCAGTTACTCAGAGTGTCTACGAGTGTTGGTATTGCATAGTGATTTTTAATCATTTCACATCCAAACAAGGCAATAAAGCCACTAAGACGCAAGAGGTTAATAAATGTCAGAGAAAAAAGCAATTATAAAGGAGAGAGAACAATAAAAGAACATGAATTACGTTTTTTTAATCATTTCCCACCAAGCACGGCAATAAAGCCACTAACACGCAAGGGGTTAATAAGTTTCAGATATTATGAGAAAAAAGCAAATATTACTAAGGAGAGAGAGCAATAAAAGAGCATGGATTACTTTTTTTAATCATTTCATACCAAGCAAGGCAATAAAGCCACTAAGACGCAAGGGGGTTACTGAGTATGAAAGTCTGTGAGAAAAAGAAAACATTTCTAATGAGAGAGAAGAATAAAAGGACAGGAGATAATAAGACAGAAGATAGCAATTGGTATTGCATTTAAATCTTTGGAGATCAAAGTTGACTGAAAAGCATGAAGCCGGAAGAGATTTCCACAAGCGGGAAGTGTGATAAAAGAAACTGTTAGCATAGGACTTACGGTTATATCTAGCCATTTCAACAGTAAAATCATGAGTACCGCCATTCTAGTACTGTGCTTAAATTCATAAAGTCTAGGTACAACAGAACAATTATAAATAACATTGTCCCGAATGCCTATTAAATTCAATATTGTTAGTCAGCATTCTTGATTTTCTTTACCTTTCTATGCAATAACACAGAATTATATATTCTATTATAAATTATTTCAGCAGACATCTTCATTTACGAATAGCATTTCTTCCAATTTTATTTGGATTGCCTTTCATTGCAATCCAAAAATAAACAGTGTGTTGAATGCCTAGTAAATGCAATATTGTCAACTGGCATCTCGTCTGCAGTCGCTCTCTTACAGACGTGCCGTCGCCTCCCTCTGTCTTTTTTACAAATACTTTCATGATAACTGCTCCGATGAGCTGCTTTCGCTGGTCCCCAGACTTCATGAATTTAAGCGTTCAACTAGGCTGGAATCTCACTCACATCCTTCCACTTTCTTTTGTCTGAATTCTCTTATTCATGTGTGAGGTCTTCCTGGGTAAGACGTTAAACTACATCAACGTCCTGGGTAAGACGTTAAACTACATCCGCGTCCTGGGTAAGACGTTAAACTACATCCGCGTCCTGGGTAAGACGTTAAACTACATCCGCGTCCTGGGTAAGACGTTAAACTACATCCGTGTCCTGGGTAAGACGTTAAACTACATCCAGCAGCAAGGCCTATGATCAGGAGGTTTTGAGGAGCGTGAAACCACCTCTTAATTGCTGGTGTTCCCAGGTCCACCCTGACCTGAGGTGGTAGCACCTGTTAGGGTCCCAGCTATGGGCAGATAGTTAACTATTACCAGCAATACTTTTTTGAAAATAATTAAATTTGTAGGAAAAATATTACCAGAAACAGATTTTTGACAAAACAAAATATTACCAGCAATAAAAAATGTTGACGGCATTAAATAACCCATTGAGGTTGATAAGCCGTAAAACAAAAGAAACCAAACCAGTCATGTGTGAGGAGAGCATTGATTACGATATAGGAAGACCAATATTACATCCCATTTTAATACACTTTTTTGTTTTCATCTAGATTTTTTGTTTCTTAATACTCTGCTTAGGTTTTGGAAGTCATCGTTCATTGTCTAAATATGCCTTCGGATTACGATGTCGCATTTTCCATTCTCTGTTAAAACACTTCCTAGATATTTGATTTTTCCTTCCCTTGTTTGATTTTGGTATCTCCAATTTGTAATTTGCATGTTAGGCTCTCTTTTTTTTTTATTGATAACGACACATTTTGTCTTTTTACCATTGATGTTTCATCTTTGCTTCTCGCTTTCGTTTATTACTATTTAGCAGGACAGACCGGGTTCTATAGCCTTGGATGGCAAGGGATCTACTGCAGAAAGAAATAACAACCTACTGCGGGAAAAAAAATCTGCCTCGTCAGTCATGTATCGAAAGATACATGATCACCTAAGCTTGTATCACGCATGGCACATAACTGACTGACTGGGCAATTTTAAGAAAATGCATTATTCCTGGTGTAAAAAAAGGCTTGATTATTACAAAAATAGCAATAAAAATTGAGGAAACTCTACCATTTTTAGGAAATATTGCCAATCTTAGTTGGATCCCGGGTAACAGCCTGGCCGCCTCAGTCGCTCGGTATTGTAAAGGAATTGACTTCCAGGAACAGAAATCGAGCAGGCGGCCAGACAGTACCCGGGACCCAACTAAGATTGGCAATAATTCCTAAAAATGATCGAGTTTCCCCAATTTTTATTGCTATTTTTTGTCAAACTTGGACCTACGTGCCTGCAAAACAAACACTGTGTCGACAGGATGGTTTTTCCATCGACACTACTATTATTTTAACTACCTTCAATCCTCGGCAACGTTTAATGTTTTAAAAAGCTATGATTAAAAGTAGAATAATGCTCTTCTTCTCCCCCTCTAGCTGTATGGGCAAAGGAGGACAGACCGGGTTCTATAGCCTTGGATAGTAACTCGTCTACTGCAGAAAAAAATGGCAACCTACTGCGAGAAAAAAATCTGCCTCGTCAGTCATGTATCGAAAAATATATGATCGCCTAAGCGTGTATCACGCATGGCACATAACTGACTGAGATGTTAAGGATCTACTTCTACTATCTAAAACAACTGGGACAACGATACATAAATTTATTTATTGTGATAAATTTTATATTGAGTTTAGATAGATTCTTTTCATTTGTAGTTGTGATAGAATTAGTGGGTAGAACAATATATTTTTACTTTGACTGTCTTGAACTTTTACGCGCATGCTCACTAAGTCACAACGTTCTCGCTCACGTCCGTTGTTTATGACAGTGCTTGGAACAAACTTACGTAAACTGCGGTCATCTCACCACGCCACAACGATTCAATCAGTGACCATCGCTTGTGAAGTAGTTTATAGGCGGGTCTAGGTAAATTGCTCGAAATCAAATGCTCGACAGTAAATTTCTCGAAATCAATTGCTCGAAAAATAATTTCTGGAACTATCAATTGCTGGAAAGACAGATTGCTCGATAGTAATTTCGAAGCTCGAAGCACCACGTAAACTGCGCCGTCTCACGACACGTCAACGGAGCTGGACATAAAAGGAGCCACAACACTCAACTTTAGCAGTCCTGATTTATTTTTTCTATATTTGTTTTCTATTTCAGAAATTTTGGAGATCTCGAACCCTAGTGATGGACATAACTTTTGTTGAGAGCGAAAAAGGAAAGAAGTTGTGTTTCTATGGATATATATATATTAAGGACAAAACAGTGAACAATAAGATTTACTGGAAATGTGAAATGTGCAAAAAAAAACGGAAATGCTTAGCACGTGTTTTTTTTGTTTTTTTTTTAACCACAGGTTTCGAGCAAACTGCCTTTCAAGAAAAAAAAATAAGACCTGTTATATAAATGTACGCGTTCTTTAATTTTAACTGTTCAGTTAACAACAATAAAGTTGTATTATTTTATCTTATAGTAAATATTAGAAACAATGTAGTTTTATTTGTTTTTTTAAACCACAGGTTTCGAGCAATCTGCCTTTCGAGCAATTGATAGTTCGAGAAATTATTTTTCGAGCAATTGATTACGAGCAATTTACCGGATACGTTTATGGGCAAGCACAAAATTTCTGACAGACACCATATTTACCAGATCTTGCGACTTTTTACTCTTCGAAACTCAAATCCCATTTGAAAGGAAAAATTATTTCAAATCGTCGAGGAAATCGAATTCAATGCAATAAGGCAGCTGCTCGCAATCTAAAAAAAGGAATTCCAAGAATGCTTCCATTAATGGAAACGGCGCTGGATAATGTGTGTTGCTTCAGAGGGAACTACTTCGAAGGAGATTAAATGTCGAATTGATATGTGTTGTAGTTTTTTGGGTTTTTTATCATAGCACCTGTCCTGATACCTCATTGATCTCACATTGTATATGAGACAATTCCTATTTTGACTTTTCCCGTATTTGGTGAGGGTAATAGATTTCCAGGATCACTTTTTGTAAACATAAGAAAATTTTACACAAACCTGCTCATACTTATCAGTTTCATTTTTCCTAATCGAAGTCACTTATCTATCTATCTATCTATCTATCTATCTATCTATCTATCAAGAAATGCTGAACAGTTCCCAGGCTGACCACCTTCTACATTAGTGATGTTGACCAATGGATTATGCAAAGAAGCTTTCAGCACTATCCCTATCTATCTATCTATCTATCTATCTATCTATCTATCTTATCTAACTCTCTCGATCCGTTCTTATGCATCTATTTATATAATTCTGGTCAAATATATCTCTATCTGTTATTATCTACCTATCTCAATCTGGTCTTATCTATCTATCTATCTATCTATCTATGTACCAACCTATCTATCTATCTATCTCAGTCTGTTCCTATCTATCTATCTATCTATCTATCTATCTATCTATCTATCTATCTATCTATCTCAATCTGTTCTTATCTATCTGTCTATTTATCTATATAATTCTGATCATATCTATCTATCTATCTATCTATCTATCTAATTCTGATCTTATCTATCTATCTATCTATCTAATTCTGATCATATCTAATTCTGATCATATCTATCTATCTATCTATCTATCTATCTGATTCTGATCATATCTATCTATCTATTTATCTTGGAAGATTATACCTTAATTTCATTTCAACTAAATACTTCCATGGCATTTCTGGTTACATAAATGCAAGAAATATTACCACTTGTGTCCAACAAGCAAAGAGAGATTGATGGAAAGATATTTGGTAAGAATAGTGACTGTGTCTATATTGCAATTTAAACGGCTGGCCGAATTCCACTGTTACAAATTACATGTTAAATCCTTGCACAAAAAAATGAACACTAACGAACATGTTAACCCTTGCACTCTGTCACTCAACCGGTTCACACACAAAAAAAAATCGCGCAAACACACACACAAACACAGTCCAATCCAAAAGTAGTGGGACTTGCAAGACCAATTATTTTGTTTCCGTTGTTCACTGAAGAAATTTGGTCTTAAGATAAAAAGATGACAAGAGTTCAGAATTTCAGGGTTTATTTTCTGCCATTTACATTTAGATGTGTTAAACAACTTGGGACATAAAACCTTTTGTTTGAACCCACCCATTTTTAAAACTACTGGAACACACGACTGACAGGTGTTTCTTGTTGCTCAGGTGTTACCTTTTAGAGTGATTGCTTAAATAGCCCTGAATCATTACTCTTTGTTCTAGCCTTTGGCTTCACCTGTAATCTATTGTTAAAAAAGATAAGCCAGCATGAAAACGAGAGAGCTGTCGAAGGGAGAAGAGCAAACCATTTTGAATGTGTGAAAAGAAGGAAAATCAATCAAAACTATTAGACAAATATCAAGAAACTAGAACATTTTTTCTTCTAGATACTCTGGGCGTTGAGCACTTTACTGAGTAGGTCTATTCCTTTCTTTTGGTGGTACATTGAAGACATTTGGCTTTAAGATCAAACGATGAATATGAGACAAGAGTTTAGAATTTCAACTTTGATTTCCTAGTATTTACATTTAGAAGTGTTAAACAATTTACGAAATATCACCTTTTTTATCCCACACATTTTTCAAATGATCACATTTATTGAAACACGTGACTGACAGATGTTTCTTGTTGCTTAGGTGTTGCATTTATTGGTAAAAAGAATAAACCAACCTCACGAGCTGTCGAAGGGAGAAGAGCAAGCCATTTTGAAGCTGAGAAAAGAATGAAAATCGATCAGAGCCATTGGACAAACATCAAGAAACTAGAACATTTTTTTCTTCTTCTAGGTAATCTGGGTGTTGATCACTGAGTATGCCAATTCCTTTCTTTTAGTGGTACATTGAAGACATTTGGGTTTAAGATAAAATGATGAATATGAGACAAGAGTTCAAAATGTCCACTTTTATTTCTTGGTATTTACATTTAGATGTTTTAAACCCCATAGGACATGCCACCCTTTTAGGTGAGTAAAAGTAAAGGAACAGATCGTCTTAAAGTAAATAACATTTAATATTTGGTTACAATACGTCATAAAAGTCATTAGTGATTTTTAAATATTATTTATAAAATTAAAGCAAGAAATCCATTGCCTATTAAGTATGTCTCCAGTTTGAAAAGGCTCACATCTATATAGTACAATCTAACGCCGTTAAATTTATTACATTTTTCTGTGTTCTTCTTTCTACTTTATTATGAACAATATCAACGAAATGTATTTCGGTCAATATTTTTAGATACGGAGTTGAAACAAGAATGAAAACGATGTACTACGAAAGATTTTTGTTGTTTTGAAATAGATATACTTGAATGTTGATATATAGATTTTATAAAATTAAAGCTAGAAATACATTCTTTTTTAAGTATATATCCAGCTCAGATAGTGCTCAGATTTACGCAGCCCGACTAGCCATGTTAATTTTATTTCATTCTTTTTTTTTATTTACTTTCTTTCTTTGTTTTTCTTTCTTTCTTGTTTATTATGAACAAAATCAACAAAATATATTTCGGTCAATATTTTGAAACACGGTGTTAAAACAATTCTTTTTGGATCCAGCTGAAGACAAGAATGAAAAAAGACGCACTACCAAAGATTTTTGTTGCGTTGAAATACATATATGCCACTATATATATATATATATATATATATATATATATATATATATATATATATATATATATATATATATATATATATGTGTATATATACACATATATATATACACACACATATATAAATATATAAATATATGTATATATGGGAGTATGTGTGTGTGTGTTTTGTGCGTCTATTATAATTAGATATGGATTTAAAAGACAATTCAAAACTTGAGACGTGTCGTTCTGAGATCTTGTGACAAGATATCAGTAACATTTCTCTCTATTCAGAAATTCCAAAAATTGGGGGGTGATTCTAAGCAGGAACTGAGTGGTTGTACACTCCATAAATCGGAATCGACGCAAAAAGTATATTATATATATATATATATATATATATATATATATATATATATATATATATATATAATATTATAAATTACATTATTATATCATTTGTTGTTATATAATTTGTTGTTTGTTATATATATATATATATATATATATATATATATATATATATATATATATATATATATATATATATATATATATAAAGCCTTCTTGCATGTATGTATGTTTGGCGGTACAATTCATTTACCCGGCTATTGAACTTAGACGAAAGATGCTCCTGGTAAATGTTCTATTTAATTATTTATTGCTAACAAAATTCCTATGACACTGACAACATTTACTTCCTGAATGTGGTCGAAACGATAAAAAATAATTGAACAAAATCTAGCATTTTTTATCTACATTATACACTTTATTAAGTATTTTCACCTGGAAATGCAAAATTCATTCAGAATTTAGAAAAATACAATTAAGTGCTCCCAGACAAATACAAAAACAAAAAAATGAAATTCTAATACACACACACACACACACACACACACACACATACACACACACACAAACACACACACACACACACATATCTCTATCTATATAACGCAGGATGTGTGTGTGTGTGTGTGTAACGAATGCACGGCCGAAATTTTCGACGGATTTGCACCAAAATTTACATGCACATGCTCCAAGTTAGTAAGAAGGCCAACACCGACTTTGCATTTCCCAACTCCCATCGATAGTGGAAATAATCGATTTTTTCATACTTCTACCGGTATTTTCATGTAGTTTGCGGCCATTTTCTACTGGCCAGAGTCAGAGCCTATAGCTGTCTGCCACTAATAGGCAGGAAGATTCTATTGGCCAGCGTGAGAGCCAACAGCTGACTGACACGAATATTAACTAGCATGCTAGCATGCAAAAAATCGATAGCTGCATTCGTCACAAGTGGGAAAAATTTAAATCTGCATGGCACTTTACTCCAATTGGCTCAACGTTGATTCTTATTCCGCAGAACTGGGTTGGATGTGAAAAAGTATTTGTTGTTAACATTCTTTTTTCATTCGGTTTTCCCAGTTACGAGTCCTTTTTTAAAGCTGATCGTTTTGTGTTCATTTTGTTTAGTTCTTTTTTCGTAACAGATTTAATATTTAGTGTAGAGCTTAGAAAAAATTCCCAATGTGAGATAGGCAAGATGTAAGGCATGTAGCAACATCAGCACGACAAAGGCCACTCCTTTAAAGACAAGGAAGGGCAAAAAGTGATAGCGATTGCTGTATGAGTCGTACGATTTTTGAATCAAGTGCGGGCAACGCCCGGCCATGCTGCTTGTATATATATATATATATGTGTGTGTGTGTGTGTGTGTGTGTGTGTGTGTGTATAGGGAAATTGTATTACAAAGTTGAAAATGTTTGTTATACGATTTCCCCAATACTGTTGATGTATAAAAATATATTTATATATATATATATATATATATATATATATATATATATATATATATATATGTATGTATATATATGTAATTTTATATATTATTTTTATATATTATATATTTATATATTTATTTATAGATTTATCTATTATTTATTTATTATATATTATTATTATTACTATTTATATATTATATATTTATATATATTTTACATATTATTTATTTAATATATATTATTATTTATATATTTATATATCTTTTATATATTATTTATATCTTATATATGCAAGGTACTTATTGGAATGTGCTCAATATCAGTAATATTGAGCGCTCAATATCATTGAGCTAACTCACATCAATCCAACAATATCTACCTATCTATCTATCTATCTATCTATCTATCTATCTATATATATATATATATATATATATATATATATATATACAGGCTACTCGTATTCGAGGATACCCAACTACTAGGACGGTTAGCCAATCACGATTGAAGATACTTGCTCAGGCGTATTTGTGTTTATTCCACATCCACAAATCCCACCTGTGGTGCATAGTTACAATTTCTGAGAAAGTATAATCCAACGTCTTCAACAATCGGCCTCGATGACTTGTTACTTCGTGCTAGCACATCTACCAAATTTCACTCAAAATGCTTGAGTCAACCCGTGGTATGTTTTACAGGAACTTTCTAAAGGTACCTCACACTGTGTATATATATATATATTTGAAGTCGGTGTTGTGTGACGCCTTTTTAAAATACATTTATGGATGCAGGCACTTAAGTTATAATTGTTTTATTTATCGATCATTGTTTTTTTTTATGAATGAGTATTGATTCAAGCCACTAAATAATTGAGACGCAACGAATTATTGAGTGTGAGAGAATGAGAAAAAGAAAACATTATTATAGAGAGAGAATAAAAAAAGAACAGAAATTACTTTTTTAATCATTTCACGCCAATCAAGGCAATAAAGCCACTAAGAAGCAAGGGATTACTGAGTGTGAAAGAATATGAGAAAAAGAAAACATTATTATGGAGAGAAAATAATAAAAGAACAGAAATTACTTTTTTTTTAATCATTTTGCGCCAAGCAAGGCAATAAAGCCGCTAAGAAGCAATATATATAAGTGTGTAAGTGTTCGTCGTTTTATTTGAGTTCAGCAGCAATATGCTACACCTTTGTATTTTATCAACAATCTCTAAATACATAACAGACGCACCAGATCAGATTTGACAGAAACGTTCAATTCATGGACGAATGGTAGACTTATAAATATGTAAGAAAGATTCTGACAAGAAAACCTGTCTAGCACGACACAGTGAAACAACTTTCCTTGCAGCAGACCTAGCAATTGATTCAATATAATCTTTTTAATGGAAGTTGTTAGACCCAAGAAGAATCAAGTATTCACCTGCCTAGAGGTTGGCTACTTGCTATGCTTATCTTGGTCGTTCTAATCTGAATATTTCAGCGTATCTTCTTTGTTCTTCACGTGTCTCTCTTTCTCTGCAACATAGGAATTTCGCAACGAACTCTTTATTAAATCAACGGGATTAGACCAACAACATCAAAAAGACTTGAAACCGTTCACACATATAGAAGCCTTGGGGACGGTGTAAGCGTTAACGAGCTACTTTTCTTGGTCATTCCCTAGTGAAAAGGTAGTTCTATACTTCGGTTGTTCTATACTTCTCTCCTTGAGCCAAACTAGTATAAGGTTCGCTAGGTGCAGCCAGCATAGAAATAATATTCCGTCAGAACCATCTCCAAGAATTTTAACTTCAGAGAAAGAAAATATGACTCCAGTCATACTGTCAAGATGTTATATAAAGAAATTGGCATTTCCTTTCCGTTTTGTACCAAAAACCCTCAGCAAATAAGTGGTTGTTTCCATCCTGTCAGTAAAAGCCAAATTGACTAGTTGTGTTTGTCTCTTGTACGGAGGGACATTTCCCCAAATCCAATTGTTCTGTCTGTCGATCGTCATTATTATTATTATTATTATTATTATTATTATTATTATTATTATTATTGCAGTAGTAGTAGTAGTAGCAGACAATTCTCTGGTTAGTATGCTATGGATTATTCCAAATTCTTTCATTTCAGTTTCTCTTTGATGGTTTTGAAGTAATGACCTTCACGATATGTTTATTTCCTCTTAGTCTTCAACAATGAAATCTTAAAGGTGAAATAAAACAGTTTGGCAGGAAGTACTTTGAAGTATTTTCTGTTTTGCTTCTTATTGAAATATAAAAACTGAGCCTTGGTAAATAATTATCAGAAATAAATTCAATAAACTAATAAATTAAATCTATTTATCTGCCTATCTATTTCAGTCTCTCAGTTTCTTTCTTGCTTTCTTTCTATCTTTACTTCTGTCGATCTTTCTATATATCTATCATTCTCTTCATATCTATCATTCTCTTCATATATATCAATCTCAGTCTTTCCATATCTATCTATCTATTTATCTATCTATTTCAGTCTGTCTGTTCTTTCTTTCTTCTTTCTCTCTCTCTCTCTATCTTTCTGTCTATCATTCTCTTCATATCTATCTATCATTCTCTTCATATATATATCTATCTCAGTCTCTCCATATCTATCTATCTATCTATCTATCTATCTATCTATCTATCTATCTATCTATTTCAGCTTGTCCTTTCTTTCTTTCTTTCTTTCTTTCTTTCATATATATCTATCTCAGTCGCTTCATATCTATCTATCTATCTATATATATATATATATATATATATATATATATATATATATATATATATATATATATTTCAGTCTGTCGGTTTCTTTTTTCAATCTATCTATTCATCTATCTATCTATCTATCTATCTCAGTTCATTGATAGCTATCTATAAAATATAGTTTTTTAAGGTATGCTATATTTATGGGTTAAAGTTATGAGGATAGATAAAAGGGACATTGAATTCAAATACATCTGTTTCATGCTAAGGGCTGTTGTCAGGTTTATATATATATATATATATATATATATATATATATATATATATATATATATATATCTTACGGTATGTCGATTTTACACATTTTCTCCCAAATCATCTATATATAAAGGTAAGGTGAGAACGAATAGAGTACAGTTCCAAAGTTCGTAGCATTTAATTTAAAAAAGAGTGCTCAATACAAAGTAGAGCAATGCTGTGTTAAAATAAATCGTTCACTCTCCAGTTATTTACAAACGCTTGATGAGATGCATTTGATACTCATCGAAACACGACTGCAATTGTGTAGCGATTTTTGACATGATTTCGATGCAATATCCTATCACTAATTCATATCTATCTATCTATCTCCTTCTGTGCATTTTTGCTATCTATTTATTTAAACATTCATACTTCACATATCACCATTTTGCTTATATCTATGTTTTTTTTTGTTTGATGAGTGCATGAGTGTGTGTCTGGTATATATATATATATATATATATATATATATATATATATATATATATATACGTACGTCTGCGTGTTTTATCAGTGTGTTTTAAGCGACGTTTTTCATATTTACTAACCAATATTTAGTTCTTTTTTCGCAACGAATTTGCCTTAGAGAAACACCCTGTGCCTTATAACGGACATGCGATATCGGCACCGAAAATGGAATCGGCAACATGTGTTCAATTTATACCTGCTTTGTTTATGTTCGTTTTTATTAATGCCCTTTTGGGCAAAGGCTGGAATGAGTAAAAGAGTAGAGCAGACTAGGTTTTCTACCCTTGGTAGGGCATACCAGCTTACAATATACCGGATTATATGATGCAAACAATGATAGTAAAACTTTCAATATATACTTCTTTCCGTCCTATCTTTCTTACATTCATACCACGCACTTCATTCATCATTATCATTTTTAGTATAACCCACTACTTTGAGTGCCTCTCGAGGCTTGTATTAGTTGAATTCTATTCTATACTATACTATTCTATATATCTGTCTGCATTTTATCAATCTATTCATTGTAACTTTTCACTCCGCAACATATCGATATTTTATATATATATATATATATATATATATATATATATATATATATATATATGTGTGTGTGCGTGCGTGCGTGCGCGCGCGCGCTTTATAATGAATGTGCTGTATCGGCGCTGAAAATGAAATCGGTAACTCGAGTTCAATTTCAAACTGATTCGTCTATGTTCGCTTTTATTATTTTTTCAATGCCAAATTTGCTTAATTTTAACTCATTTTCTTCATAAACATTTACTATCCAGTGGTTCGATGACACGTCACAGTATTTCCTTTGTTACAGACGTCATCTGCAGTTTCATGATAAGTAGTGATTGCAACGTTCTGCCTCAGTTCATATCCCCACAGACCCTCACAATCAACACGGAGACCTGCATCAAGGGATTTGAGCAGCAATTGTTTTTAATCATTTCACCCCAAGCAAGGCAGCAATGTTACTAGTACGTATGGGATTAAGAGAGTGGAGGCGATAGACTGGGTATAGGGCGGACCGAGGAAAGGATAAAAGATGAACGGGATTCAAGAAGACAGAAGATGACGATTGACGTTTCATTTAAATTTTTGAAGATTGTAGTTATCAAGGAAGCAAGGGAAAAGAAGGGAATTCCACGGGCGTGAAGTTCGAGAAAAGAAACTGTTGGAGTAGAAGCGGTGGTTACATTTAAATAATTCAACAACAAAAAAAGTGAGACCTAGGTGTCAATCTAGTAGCACGCTTAAACTCACGTAGTCCGGCACGAGGAGGAAAAAGAAATCAGAGCAGTTGCCATGAAAATATTTGTAGAAAAGACAGAGCAGCCACGTCACGTAGGTGAAAAAGTGACTGAAATCGAGAGGCCAAGTCAGGATTGATTACATTGCAGTTCCTTTGGATTTTGTTAAGAACCTCGAGATGAGTATTAAGAGCACCAGACCAGTTACAACAACAGTATTCAATGCACGGACAAACGGTAGATTTGTAAATGTGTGAGATGGATTCTGACGAGAAAAACCTTCTGGTACGACACAGTGAGCCAACTTTCCTTTCGGTAGATGCAGCTATTGATTCAATGTAGTCGTATAACTTGAAGTCAGTTGAAAACGTGAGGCCAAGAAGACGCCGTCTGTTGCTCTCCAGAAGTCAAGCATCAACCATGCTGATAGTGGGCAGGAAAGTCTCTCCGTGGTGATTAAATGAGAGCAGTTTCATTTGGGAGGAATTGAAATTTACAAGCAAATTTCCTGACCTCAACACAGATTGGAGGTACTTTTCAAAGGTTGCAACCAGGTTAACTTTGTCAACTCTGACAGATTTGATATTGAGACAGGAGTAAATGGAAGTCAACAGCATAAATTCCTACCTAGAAACAAATGATATCAGAAAGATCATGGGTGAAGATCAGAAACAGCATAAGATAAAGCCTTAGAGGACACACGCGTTCATATGAAGGGATCTGGAAGCAATCCGTTCAGAACTACCTTCATTTCACGATTTGACTGGATTAAATAAAACAGTAGTCCAGTCATATCTTAGCCCTGGAGCATACGTAGAAGACCGGCCTGCCAAACCCTGTCAAACGCATTCAAGAGATCAAGTTACAACTTGAGCTTCGCCGTTATTATCAAGAGCTTGATATAAATATTCAGTGATTGCCATTAGCACATCAGCGGTAGATCTGGCAAAACGGAATCCATATTGTTTGTCAAAGATTAGGTCGTGACGGAGATGACACTAAGCACTTCATTGATGAAAGCCTCGAATACTTTGTCGAAAAGCGACAAGAGACTAATAAGACGATAGTTAGAGGGACCAGAAGGATCTCCAGAGTTCTTTAAAAAGCAACTGCAGAGGTGGACTTTCAACCAAGCTGAAAAGCAGGAAGTCGCGTGTAGATTTTGGAGAGAGCTAGCGACGGCTCAGGAACATATTTCTTTAGGACGATGACTGGGGTCCCGTCACCTCCGTTTTCCTTATGGGAGTATAATTTAGAAATGATGTCTGAGCTCCATGACGGGGTTACGCGCATATCACTCAATAGAACTTCTGTCCTATAGAGGAAATCAGGTGTGGGTACTCTAAATGAGTTGAGTGTTGAGTTGGAAGAGAAGTTTCGAGCAAAGCATTCAACTTTATCTGCTGTATATGTCAGGACTTCAAATTGATTGAATAGAGGAGGGATTGAGGTTTCGCTGTTGTTCAGCACACACTTGAGGAGCCACCAATAATCTCTAGTACCGAACTTGCGAGATGCTTTACGTTATTTCATTCTATCAGCAAACAACAACTTTACTTCTTTGACGACACGCTTGCACTCTGTTGTGTTGTCCTCTCTCTAAGAGTATGTTAGACTCTTCCGCCTACTATAAGTTTAGTAGGAGAGAAGGTTCGGGGGACAGTGAACAGTGAGTAGATTGAACGCTGGTCAACTGATCCACTCTCACTAGTCGTGTAGTACTCTTCTGGTGTATTTGCTGTTTAATATACGATATATCTGAAAATCTGGTTTTTGTTATTACTTAACCATTTACTTGGTCACAACACACTCATTGCAAGCAGAGATAAAAATATGTCTGTCGCAATGAGACGTATCGCTCCGGTACAGACGGAAGAAGTGAATCCTGTGCGCTATAGCGGCCACGCATGCAGCTAAGAACCAAGGAGATTAACACGATTTAACTTAGTATTTCCTTGCTGGAAAGAAAAGCATCGATGCCGGTTTTCATCCAGGATGATATCTCAGACGCCCATTTTGAACAAGGAAGATTAAAAACTTCATTCCAACGGACGTCACGAAGGAAATCACAGAACTAGTCCCCAACCGCTCATTGATAATATAAAGATATTTTGTTGGTAGGATGTTTTTGGTTGGTAGGGGAGTGGAAAGAGATGTTTATAGACACTACTGCATGATCAGAGTTACCAAGAGGGCAGAGCTACATGGTACGACATGAGCCAGGGATAGAGGTAAAAAAGGAGATCGAGAACAGAATCGTGTCCATCAGGACTACTGTGGAAACGCGTGGGGAATTCGGCCATTTGCGTGAGAGATTGAGTGATTGAAAAATTAAGGGTTTGGATACCATCAAGGTCAGTGACGGGGTGTTTAAGACAACTGGCGTGATGAGCATTACAGTCATCGAACACAAATATATTTGGCCTTGTCTATATTATCAGAAATACTATCTAGCACGTAACACTTATGAGACGCAATAGAACGGTAGAGAAAGAAGAAATAACTGACTGAGTTAAGTAAAGAGAGACAGAGACACATGTAAGAATGGTTTAGACATTCAAGAGAGAGCTCTCTAGCCAGCGAGAGATGTTCGCGGACATAAATTCCCAGGCCATGCACGTGGACATTAGAGTCCTTCCCAAGGAGAGGAAGATAAACAGGAATCGAGAAATCAGAAAATGGGATTAAAGATTAGTTTCACAGAGAGCTAGGATGTCCTTTCGAAGAGAAAAAATTCCACACTGCAGAAGTTGGTGCGAATACCACGGATATTGAAGAAAGAAAGGTTTCTGGGTGTATGTGATGTTATTGAGCTGGTTTAATGTCTGGTAACAGGGCCCTGCACCATACCACACAGCAGGTTAATCCAGTTATGGCTGTGAGACAATTTCTGCGACAACATCACCCTTTACATCTGGCCACCTAACTCCCCAGACTGCAACCCCCTTGATTATTATGTATGGGGCACAGTTGACAGAGAGACTAACGAAACTCCTTGTAATACCAAAGATGAACTGAAGGCAAAAATTATGGCAACATTCACCAACTTAAACAAAGAAACGGTCCAGAAGTGTTTCAAGAGATTCCGAAGTCCTCTGAAGGCCGTGGTTGAAGGCAATAGTGATTTTCTTGAATAAATTTACTCTTTGGTATTTCAAGATATTTTCGTGTAATTTTGGTAAATATATCTGTTAAAATGAGATGTCAGTGTTAATTTCAGTTTTGCGTCATTTACACGATAATTTATCCATCGCATCTTGTAAAATAAGTATTTTACGATGGGATACACGTTTATCCTGAAATAAGTGTACTTGTGTATCAATTCTTCGTTTATACAAGCCTGGATAAAGACTGACAAAAATTTAAAGATATTTAAAGTTAAAAATTTAAAGATTTTTTATTATTTTTCTATATTTTGCTACAGTTTCTTTCTTTCCGGTGTAAAATGGAATAGAAAGTATCCGATGATCGTTTATTTTTTCATCAGAAAGACATTATCAGGTCACTGACCGCCAAGTAAAATACTTTGATTTCTGATTCATTTTGCTGCAAGATTATAGGGCTGATGTTCTTTTTAAACTTGGCTCCTTGTAGATTTAATAAAACTGATAGATACGGTGCCCTCTGAAGAGCTATGTCACGTTTGTCTAATTAAGCATACCTTAACCTATGTTCTTTTATTCCAGTTCAAACTAATTAAATCTCTTGTGTGTCTGCGAAGTCTCATCACCGTACACCTCTGTCAGATCTCGTCTATTAATGCGAGATTACCACGCAAAACTATATATATATATATATATATATATATATATATATATATATATAAGAGAGAGAGAGAAAGAACAGATGATTAAAATTCCGCTGTTTGTAGAATTTACTTTTTAAAAAGTGCTCAATAGAAAGTATAGCAATATATTATTATTATTTTATTATAAAATATTAGAATAAAAACATGTTGAAATCGCTACACAATAGCTTTCGTGTTTTGGCACTACGTTGTGCCTCCTCAGGCGTTGATAAGTTGAGACATTTATCATTGCTTCCAATGAATTTCAGTCCCTGACACACTTTCCAGTCAGAGAAATCGGATCACTGTTCTTTGTTCCTCCCTGGTGCACACTGCTGCCGGAGTGGCTATGTTTGCACTGTAACAGCAACGAGAAAAAGTTCAAGCTCAATCTACGATCACGTGACTACAATAGTAGTGACTATAAGCACGCATTGACAGAAGGCGGTGTGACAAACCTAAAGATATATTATGGCGAAAGAGAGAGTAATTTTTTTATTCGCCTTGTATATATGATATGCAGATGAGACAGTGTTGATGTCTGTCACAGAAAGAAAATTAGAGTATCTTGTTTACACTGTAGTAAAAGAAAGCAAGAAAAAAGGATTAACTATAGTATGGTAATCGGCGAAAGGTAATGTCATAGATGCAAACTCCGAATTGGAAGTGCTAGTAACAAATAAGTACAAATGTTTAAATAAGTATTTTATAGGCGGGGATGAACAATGCCATACCGAAATCCGAACACATACTGGGTTATCAAAAGAAGCACCTCAAAATTTACTGAAAAACAGAAGAAAAAAAAACGTTACAAAGAAAAAACTTATGAATTGCCATGTGATATCTACTCTGTCATATGGCACCGAATGCTAGACATTCTCCCCAGGGACGAAGAGATAATTGGAATTAATGAAAGATACTGAAAATTCTATGGACGGAGTGAATAAGCAACCATGAAATTTTAGGGAAAAAGACAGTACAAAGAACGCTTATACTCTAAAATCAAAAAGCTTAAATTTCTTGAATATATAATGAGGAAGGAGGGTTTAGAAAACCGAACACACCCAGGGCATATTCACTCCAAAAGAGCTTGTGTGAATGGAAAAGTTAACGGGATTTGGGTTCAGGAGGCTTACAAAAACGAGAAATACTATTTAGGGACACAATGGATAGGAGGCTTTGGTGATGTTGTGAAGAGGATCGCGTCATGGTAGAAATTGATGGAACGGCGGCAAACCTACGATATATTAGTACGCTTTACGGATGCATAATGCAAGTTTGTCATATTTACATAAAAAAGCATCGGGAAGGAATACTGAACGGATAAGCGTGAGTATGCAACGATAGAGACTCTACCCGTGCATGGGTCTAGTGGGTCCTACCGATGGATTTTATGCATTAGAAATTTCATTGTAACCTAATTATGTACTGTTTTAATTTTAGGTAATCCTCGTCGCCAAAATGTCGTAACCTAGGAAAGGTTACTAAATAGAACAATCACACGAAGGTTGGTAATGAACGATAATACTTAGGACAAGAACAACACATATAAGATTCGCCAGCGATGCGTAGAAAAAGTAGTCAACTGCTAGAAGTGAGTCAAGTGAATTCCACAATGAATCTCTAAAGCGTGTCATGGTGTTTTTGCCTTGGAATGAAATGAATAAAAAAATTCCTTGAATATTCAAAAAATCCTAATAGAATGATAATCTCACGTTTTGTCTATTTCTTCTAACGAACAAGAGATATCTTGGTTTGTCAGTTCGCACTTTTTCAGCCTCAAAAATGTACTCCTGGTCAGTACCTGGATGCTGTAAGCTTGGGTGTGCAGGTGATGTAACGGACAATGGCTCAGAATTAGAAATCAGAGATCCGAGTTCTAATTCCAGTTGGATTCCTTATATTCACTTACGCGCAAATACCCCTGGAAGGTATGACTCCATCTCTTTTCTGCACAGTGATGGGCTAATTAGTAGCAGAAAATAATTTATATCTTCAAAAAGTTCTTACAATTATGATGATCCTATTCCGCACGTACAAGCTGTGATGACACCCAAAGTGAATGCACCGGGCTCTCGCAATATTCCACAATATTTGTCTCAATCTTAGGCCCGTGATCGACGCCAACAATTTTTTTTTCAAGACACTGGTTGGTAAGTAGTAAAAAAAATTTCTCACATAATCGGCAATGTCTTCCTTCGGCTACAAGAAAGCGAAATCCTGGTATCTCACTTCCGGTCAAGGAAAAAGGACCTCTACACAATCGTTGCCTAACCCTCTCACTGGCTACTAGCAGTTTCAATGACTGACTACCGGTTATTTCACTGACCACTCAATATATAGATACTGGTTGGGGGAAACCGGAAAGGGACACCAACCAGACAGCTTCTGGGTTGTCATTTAAAAAAAAACTCTAATTTTACGGCTACCTAACATCACTAAAAACAATTTGTTTGCTAATTCTAAGGCGGGCATTAGACAGAATTCCTAAAAATTCTCGTTATTAAATTTACTCTAAGATGGGATGGAAACAAGTTTCCTAAGAGACTCTGGTCATTAAATTGACTTAAATAGAAAAAAGAATCAAATAGATATATATTCTAGCTTTAAAAGGCTGCATAAGCCGTAAAAGCAAATCAATCTACCGAAAAGCTACTAACTCAATAAAGTAAATAATTTAAGGTCATTTAGATGTAAATATTAAGATCGATATTTGATCATTTTAGATCAAATATCAATATTTAGATCATTTATTATATTAAGAAATGGACAAAGTCCGACAATTTATTTATTAAGACATAAAAATGTCTTTAATAAATAGATTGCCGGACTTTGTCCATTTCATAATATATGACGTCATTTGTTTACATTTGATACGCCAGAGTGTACGAGATTCATGGAAGATTGAAGTTTATAAGCAGTAAATTCGAGCTTGCCTACCGAACGCTCCTTTGTGGCCGAGACGGTTAAGGCACGTCAGCGTAAATGACGGTTCCGTATAGGATGCAGTTTCGAATCCTGTCATAGGACGAATATTTTCTATGAAAATTTCTCGGACATTCAGGCCGGTAAATGTTATTTAATACTGTTTATTATAAACAGAGCATTTACTTAAATACTTATATCTATAAAAAAGAACGTTAAACATAAAAATGTCTTAAATATATAATAAAATATATAATTTAGATCATTGTAGATCAAATATCAATATTTAGATCATTTTAAATCAAATATCAATATTTGATAATTTTAGATGAAATATCAATATTTAGTTAGGTTACTCATGAACTATTTCTGAGCTTATCAAAGTCGAGGATTCTATACTTATTAATGTTGTCGCGACCTCAAAATTTCAACTGATCAAATCTTTGGCCATGTTTAGGAATGCAGCCCACATGAAGTAAAAAATAAATAAAAAAACATAAAACCCATTTTTACAGCTCCTCAAACGTGATAGGCGATAACTTTTTTTTTTAACCGTGAAACTGTTTTAGAACACTTTTTTCTTGTTTCTCGAAGACATCAATAACACTTTGAAATCAACACGTGCCTGATATAGTGTTTTCCGGTATGCAAGTTTTTCCCCATATTTTCACACTTCAAAAGCGTTTCCCCATCTTGTAAATTAATCAGGTACCAGTCAAAGTAAAGAAAGGAGTTTGAAAAAATCCTAACATTTCTGGAAAGCGAATGACACATCAGAATTACAGAAACTACTTTAACAGGATGATATCTAAAGTCAAAACACTTCTTGTAACGATAATGATTCATTTTAAAATATCAGAAAACGTCCTGGACAAAATTAATAATTTTTTACATTATTTACACTAGGACTAATATCCTCATCTTTATGGGAAGAGCTTGAACAGGACGTTTGGTTTATTGGTTATATTTTTTCAATCTATTCTCTTCTTCTGTTTCAACTGCTTTAATTTGGTTGGCTCTGTATTGCTTGAGTTACATTTTTGACTTTTACCGATACTTTAATTTGTTATATATATATATATATATATATATATATATATATATATATATATATATATATATATATAAAAGAATATAGTCTTAAGGTGTGCTATATTTATGGAATAAAGTGCTCAATATCAGAGATAGAGCGTGTGTAAATATAAAAGTGAACATAAAATCAACACTTAGGGCGACAGTCTGTTTCATTGCATATAGCAATCATCAGACCTGTCGATTGCAAGTGTTGACTTCTATGTTCACTTTTTTATATATATATATATATATATATATATATATATATATATATATATATATATATATATAGTCGACTCTCCTGTCGAGATTCGACGTATGAGGGTCAAGCAGATCAGTTTCAGGAAACCGACAGCCAGACACCGGCACATGAGATTTCATTATAGTGGTGAAGGCTTCGTGCAGAACCATCCACACTTTATATATATATATATATATATATATATATATGGAGATATTATTATTCTATTACATATGATTTTTGTTGTAAACTCATTTTATTTCAGGTCCCAACCAGACATCTAAGGTCAGAAATGGCACTATGACTTTTTACACTGAACAATTTTTGGAAAAAAATGAAGGGCCAACTAGGAACACACATATTGAAATCGAGTGCTCCAAATACATCTGGGAAAATTGATGTCCTCAATTGCCACAGATCCTTGTAATTTGAGAGTTTATTTAAAGATCTTCAAAGATAGTTATTTTTCAACCATATCTTAGATGTTGCACAAGGCCGAAAGTATGGGGCATCTATTGAGGATCGAACTCACTTTTCAGTTGTAACTGATCTAGCGAGACAAGCTTGCTAACCATTACAACACGCCGAGGTGCTCAAAGATCTTCAAAGATATATGAGAGTCTGCAGAAACTGTCATATAAATAAGAAATCACATTCTGTATTGGTTGTCTTTGATCACAATGTCTGGGTGATTAATTTTGATTGTTCTGTCTGTATGTATTGTAAAGTCCAATGAAATTGTTACAGGTCTTACCTCTGTAACCGGGTCTGGGTGGTGTTCGTATCAGTTTCTTACAGTTCCTTTCTCGTAAAAGCGGTAGATTTGCCAGTGTAGATACTGACACATTCTGTCATGCTGAGTTTTCCATTCATTAGGTGATAATACCGTTCAACCCGATACAAGATTATCTATTGTTTATGCATATTTATAACTGCATTTTGGGTTAACAATTTTTCATTATGTGCTTTGGTAATTTCTACTTAACAAACATTAATCCTGCAAGAAAAAAACCTTCGGTTGGATTTTTTAACCCTGCACTACGTAGCCACTGATTGGTATGGAGTTTGTTTACATCAGCTTGTTTGGTACGGTCAGAGTATTGACCTTGAAGATGCTTTTGTTTTCGCATGTCTGTGTGTTTTTGTATGCGTGTTTGTATATGCCACAAAATTTCGACCGATGTGCCCTCCGGTCTTCAGCAGGTACTTGATATCCACAGGCAATGACAGTGGAATAAGAACAACCTATCTAGTTTACATAAAGTTTTCAGTTCGAAATTCCTTGTAGGATACCCGAACATAGAAAAGCTTGATGAAGGTCGGAGGGCACAACGGTTAAAATGTCGTGATAGTAACAACAAAGATGAAGATAACAGTCTGGGTGTCAATAATGATAACTTATGCCATAAATTCAGATTTATCCATTCAGATTTATCCATTCAGATTTCCTTATTTGTAAACTGCTCTGCATTCTTTGTTTGGTTTGGTCTTGGGTTACGGCATATCGACACCTCAATGGGTTATTTAATTCCGACAACATTTTCATTGCTGGTAATGTGTTTTTCTTCAAAAATCTATTTCTGGGAATATTTTTCCTTGAAGAAACCTATAGCTGGTAATTTTTTTTTTTCAAAGAATGTATAGCTGTTTGTATTGCTGGTATTTTTTTAAGTATTGCTGATGATAATTTTTCCTTCAAAAATTATTACTAGTAATAATTTTTTTTATATTACAAATTATTTCTGGTATTAAAACCTATTTTTACACAAGTTTGGTTGTTAACTATTTGCCCATAGCTGGGATCCTAACAGGTGCTACCACCCCAAGTCAGGGTGGACCTGGGAACACTAGTAATTAAGAGGTGGATCCACACTCCTCAAAACCTCCTGATCAGAGGCCTTGCTGTCGGATGTAGTTTATCGTCTTACCCAGGATGAGCTCTGCATTCTTGGGAAAAAACAGGAGAATAGTTTCCCATCTTCTTCCCCACAATTTGAAAACTCCCCCCTCTTTGACTGATTACCATCCAAAGGATTGTGTTGTGGCGTAAATACTACACCCCCGCTGACTATATGAACTATTCCATAACTATAAATAAAGTGTTTCAACTACAACTGGAAAAACTGATGTCCTTAATTGCCACATCTTTGAGATTTCCACTTTAAGATCCTTGTATTTTGAGAGTTTAATTGAAGATCTTCAAAGATATATTAGAGTCTGGAGAGAACTGCCGTGTAAATGAGAAAGGACATTCTGTTTTTGTAGTCTTTGATCACGATGTCAGGGGTAAGAAGAAAAAGAAGCTGTTTTGAGTTAGTCTTCAGACTAATTAACAGAGTCCTCACGGCAACTTGCTGAAGCATTCCTTATATTATAAGCGCAAGAACCCGCGTTATATGAGTTGCTACGAGGGATTCGAAACTCAGGCAATTTATGACAATTGTGAAGAGGATTCGAAAATTTTATTACTTATAACAGAGGAACGAAGATCCAAGAACTCATACGAGTTGTAACTGGAGTTACAAGGATTTTGGAAACTCATACTAAGTGACAATGTACGGAAAAATATACTTGTTGCTTCGGAAACAAGGAGACGGATGACAACGAGAATATTTACCACATGAATTTTAAAAAAATTCCTGTTGTGTACAAGAAAAACAAAATTCTCTCTTGGGTGTAGGAAAAAAAAACCTTCTTTCGAATATGGAGCAAATTTTGCCTTCGATAATTTTAATTCAACAACAACAGAAACAGCAACAACAACAAAATTAACAGTTACTAGAACTACAAAAACAACAACAGGAGTCGTTAGATATAATTCTGAAGAAAACAAAAAACATTTTTCAAGTTCTCTTATGCCAGACACTGTCAGAAATTGTATACAATCCTGATGAGGGACGTTGTCTGTGTATTTTCGTAGATATGACCAAATATTCAGTCAGTAATGCAGCAGCTGGGAATATGTGAGAAAAATTAAATTGTTGTTGAGGAAAAGAGCTCCGATATAGTATGGAAAATACTGCAATTACATATTACCGAAAAAAAAAAACAGGTGAAATCGTCTTTGAAAACACGGTACACATTCAGACGAAAATCTTTAGTGGCAAGAGCTGGCTGTTTAATTCCCACTGGAGGTGCATGAATCTAACCAAAAAAAAGAGGGCCATGATTTTATCACTGGTATCGCTGGCATCGTCAACAAAGAATGCGAAAAGTTTAGGATAAACAAAATGACTCCATGTTCAAAGGCTTAATTTTCGTTAAAGGTTTAAGATTTTTTAAAAAATACTGAAATAAGAGCGAAAATGTTAACGAAAATTGAATAACAAAGTAAAAAGGAATATTACAATGCAAGAAATAGTGGAAGACTGCCAGACAATTCTAAATCTATTTATTTTATTCTGCTTTGGTACGTGGGTGATCATGTCTCTCCCCATCGTCCTATGATTTGTAACTTTAATCAATGTCTGTTCTCTAAGGGATCCTAGACTAATGATTGGAATCCAACGTTTGAATAACTACCATTATGATATTGACTAATTGAAAAAAATTAGTCAGAAGGCATTTTAAAAAGAATTAGATCCATATTCCGAAGAAAACAGAATAAGAATGACTCTTCTTGAAACAACAAAAGGTATCTGTAACGAAAGAAAGCGTGATGTTTGTGACGTCTCCCCGAACAATTGGATAGTAAATGTCTAGAGAAGGGAAAGATTTAAAATTAAGCAAATCTGAAAGTACCCCTTATTTTGGAAAAAAAAGCATTTTAAACGTCGGCGATTTATGACCTGGTTGTTCGGAAATTTTCCCCTATGGTAAGATATGCATTCTTGTGAGAACGAGGCAAATATGAACAGGTTAAGATAGGTACCTCCATGAAATCGCTAAAAAAAGAGCATAGCTTGATGAAAAAGACGCCAAACTTGCCGAAAACTAAATTTTATTGTCTAAATGCTTATGTTATTATTAAGAGGAAAAACCAAAGTTTTTTTTTAATTATTTTTAAAAAATTTTCCTTCTTTTTAGAACATTCTAAATTTTGATTAAAAAAAACTTTTTTCTATTTGTATCAGCGGAACTAGTAAATAACATAGACAATTTTTAGCACGTTTTTTTGGTATGACACACATTAATTTGAAAAATCGTGCAAAATAGAAATAATTATCGGATGTTAATGAAACTTTCAGGAACTATTCACAGATGATCGAAATTATTATAAATATGTTTTTTTATGAAAGTCATGGTAGAAATATTTTTTAAATATTTATTACCCCCCATAACTAATTTTATGAAGACGCTAGAAATTCGATCGCATCGGTTTTAGTGATTACAATAATTAAATGCACAGGGCTTTGAGGAATGCAAATCATGTTTTTTTTTTTTTTTTAATTGGATACGCAGTACCTGAAAATCAGCTCTGAATTGTAACATACAAAACTCAATAAAACAAAGATATTATTTAATTTCAAATGCTTTTATTTGCTTTTAGTTGTTTTTATGAATATGGACAATATTTTCTGAAAGCAAAAAATTTTTCGATGAAAATGAATTTTTAATACAATTATTTGTTATTTCATTAATTATAATAGATTTTAAATTTAAGTTGTTAAAATATTATAAAATTAGTTAAAAGCCGCATCGGTTTTCATAATGTTCCTTATGAGATAGATCTTTTTTTAGCGCGTTGTGAATTGTATCATTTTGACTAATCAGAAGATCCCCAGTAATTAAGAAATGTAATTTTGTGCTTATAATCGAGCTGTAATTATAAAATACGGAAGACCAATCAGAATATAAATTAAGTTGCGTTATTTGAGTTAAGCATTGTTCTCCGCTTTTAAGGCCTTTACTTTTTGCGAAACACGTGTGGAGAAGTTAATTTGATTTTTTCAATTTCAACTGAGAAGGGTACCTACAAGTATCAGTATCATCTTATGAAATTTATATGATCTTATTGTTATATTAATCTCAGTTACGACATTTTTCCATAAATGAAATATCAAAATTAATAATAAAATGAATGCAAATACAAATAACAGTAGAATGTAATAAATGTACATAAAATTATAGTATTTTATGTACAATTCTAATAAAATTTCATAAGAAAGGTACCTATAAATTAATTAGATACCTTTCTTAAGAAATATGAAATTTAATGTCACTCTTAACAGTTTTATTTTAATATCTTTACAATATATTTCCCATAAAGCATCATAAACGTAAAGGTGAAAGCTAAGTACAAAAAAAAAAAAAAATTAAACCGCTGAAAATTTTCGTTAAAAATAACGGGGTAAATAATTTGTTCACGTAAATGTAAATTATTTCACTTTTCTCCTTCCGTAGAACAAATTAGCCTCATGGAATTCGTAAATATATCATTCATCACATGTCAAGAGACGCGAAAGTTTATGACCTGCTTTGTTTTATTTTCAAATTACATCTTTTTGGCACAAAAGCTAAGTTAAGTTTGGTTCAAAATATTTTAAATAAACATTATAATTTCTGATTTTCTTAAAATAAGTTTTGAAAAAATGATAATTGATATTTAAAAAAATTTCAAAGTCAGATTTCCAGTTTTTTTTAAAATGGAAAAAAATGGTCAATTTTGCTGACTCAAAAAAAACTAGATTTTTAACGAAAATTTCGGACGTGCTACGAACGATTAAAAAATGGAAAAAAATACTTTGACCTTTCCTCTTAATAATAACAAACATTTAGACGATAAAATTTTGTTTTCGTCAAGTTTGGCGTCTTTTTCATCATGCTATGCTCTTTTTTAGCGAGCTCGTGGAGGTACCTAGGTTAAGATAGATAGATAGATAGATAGATAGATAGATAGATAGATAGATAGATAGATAGATAGATAGATAGATAGATAATGAACAGAATTAGATAGATAGATAGATAGATAGATAGATAGATAGATAGATAGATAGATAACATAACATTCTATGGAATTAACCACGTCAGAACATTTGCAATGGAAACAACGATAGAATAAACCCAATTCAAGATTACAAATGAAATCGCCAAAAGCCTGAGATGAATAGTCCGAATAAATCTTGGAGTGAGAATAATTCTTTTCATAATTACAAAAAGCTTCTGTAGCAAACGAAAAAGATTAAAATTCCTTACACCTCTGTGAAAGAATTATGGAACCTGAAATTTTCATGAATTTGTAAAGAATTTTTGTTAGGTTGTTATATATATTCGTTGTTTTTTTTTTTGGGTGGGGGGGGTTCTAATTTTCTGCGAATGATATCAGAGAAAAATCTTTCCTAACATTTTGTTTGTTTCTTAGTAACTCTGGTCATCCTGTGGAAATGTCGTCTAACGTTATCGAAATTTTATTTCAGATTCGACACCCCTTCGAGGTAAAATACCAAGTAAACAAGAATGAGCATGCACGACATTATCTTTTTGCTTTTAATCAAGGTCAAATAGCTGCTAAATCTACTCGAGAGATTTTGTGATGCGTACGGAGATGACATCATTACCGACACAATGACACAGGAATGGTTTTCCTGCTTCAAGACGGAGAAGTTCGAACTCACACACTCTTCGCGTTTTGGCCGATCTGTTAAGTTTGATGAGAACCAATTGCACGCATTGGTTAACGAAGAACTGCGCCAGACCCCTAGGGGAATTGGCTCAGAATGTTACTGTCGCTCGTCATCTTCAGTCAATGGGCAAGTCAAGAAACACGGCGCATGCGTGCCGCACGCATTGACTGAGGGAAACAAATGCCAACATTATTCATTGCTGCCAGTATACTCGCTCTGCACCAGGCCACTTGTGACTATAAAGATTCATTTAACGTACTATCACCGGCTCGAAAAATGGTGTCTTTTTCTGAATATGGAGCAGAGAAAAAAATGCCTGACTCCCGGCAACCAGGCAACACTCCGAATCAAGCTAGAGCTGCATAATTCATACCGAATTACCTGGGTTTGGTAGGACTGGCAAGGACTAATTTACTATATGTTTCAAAACATACAAACGGTTAATGCTGAGCTGTATGCTGAACAAATGAACAGGTTCAAAGAATCAATTCAGCTGAAAAAAAAATGCTGACCGGCGATACAATGTGATTATTCAACACGACAATGCTCGCCTCCCACGTCGCTTACATGACCAAACATACAATTAAAGAGCACGTATTCTCCTGATTCAGCCCCTTCAGACTACCACATTTTCCGATAACTTTCTATCAATTTAAGGGGTGCTTCATTCAACAACGATGTGGAGCTTGATGAACTGTTCGAGAAAAAACCTAGTGATTTCTATCATGGAGGCATTGAACAGTTATTGGATCGTTGGCAGGAACTTGTAAACAATGAAGGGAAATATATTGTTTAATAATTCATCAGAATTATTAACAAATAACAAGTATTAAAATAAATTATTAAAAACGAACGAATTTATCTAACAACCTAATATAATTCATTCTGTAAACGAAATGAATATCTATTCCTAAATTTTAAATACATATTATTTTCCCAATAAAAAAATTTAGAATTGCTAATAAACCTGACGATCGTAAGTGTAACTTTATAACTTTTTTGATCTGTGCAACTGTGAGCTTCGGGAAAATTCTATGAAAAGAATACAGCACATAGTTTAGCACTAAAGAACGAAAATAGAATTTCCATTTTAACGATGTGCTTCGAAAATTATCCGAAACCTTTTGGGATTTTGAGAGAGAGTTGAAATTTTTAACAACTCTGTACATGGCATTTGAATCGGGTAGCCTTCATATTTATAGCTTTTCGCTGGGTCAATTATACGATGCATGGAATTAATGTTTGCTTGTTTCTTTGTTGTTGTTTTTTTCTTAATTTTAATTGTGGAATAGTATTTTTTAACAGTTGCTTTCAGTTTTTTAACTGACCGAAAAAGATCGCGTGTTTCTTAAGATTCTATTTGTATCTTTTAAGTTAGAAACACCGTACAAAAATGTTCAATAACAAAGGTCGAATCTCTGGACATACAGTCCGTCTGAAGTTGCTATACAAATCACATAAAGCACAATAAGCCATATTTGCTTTGAAAAGTTCTTGTCAAATTTTGAACGATTAATTTGGACGCCAAACGAACGAATTTATGTAATCATAATTATTATAAAACCCAGGTTGTGTGTGTGTCTCTTCGTTTATATATTGGATCGGATTTCCTACATTTTTCAACCGAATTCAACAAAACTTCACAGGACTACGTAAAATTACCTTACGGTGGTTCTGACAGCGCCAAAAATTGGAAAAACACAGTTTTTGCACGAAATCAATTTGAAAACACAAGAGGCATCGCTGTCGCGAGAATGAAAGGGGGGGCAACTCATATCGAGTTATACTTATTATAAAACCCAGGTTGTGTGTGGGTGTGTGTGTGTGTGTGTGTGTGTGTGTGTGTGTGTGTGTGTGTGTGTGTGTGTGTGTGTGTGTGTCTTCGTTTATATATGGGATCGGATTTCCTACATTTTCAACCGATTTCAACAAAACTTCACTTTTTTTTTTTCAGGTAGTGTTTCTTATTGTCTTGCACACTTTTTTCCTTATTTTTACATACAGAATGCTTTAAAAATTACATTTACAAGACAATTGTTTATAATAAAATTGTATTCAATCGGTAGATCCATAAAGATTGAAAACAATGTTTTTGTTTGAGTTTGGGTTTGGCCAATTCGTAAAAAAAAAAAAAAAAAATAATAATAATTAAGACATGCGTGTCCGTCAACCTTAAACAATAATCTTTGTCAATTTTATTTTTCAGTCTTTATGATGATCTATACTTGATCTAACTCTTACTGTTACATCCCTGGGCAACGCCGGGCTCTACTACTATATATATATATATATATATATATATATATATATATATATATGTTGGACGCGTGATATGTTTGTCAGGAAAGCAACGATGTTATCGGTATGAGGAGGCGATCCCACTGTGTGACAGCTTCGAAACGTACCTGAAAAACCATACCACGGGATGTCCCATGACTTGCGAAGGAATTTGGGTAGATGGAATTGTTCTTCTGTGCGTACTGACATTGTTGATCACGCCAGATGATTCACCGGGAAATTTGTTAAGGACAGTAAGGAATCTGGTCAATTAAGTGACAGAAGCTGCAGAAAGAACCAATTGGAGAAATGCATGCATTATTTACATTATTTCCCTTTAAATCAACTCTCCAAGTATCTTGGTTCACCATTGCTGTGGCCTGGTATTGAACTCACAACTCTTTGGGTCTAGTCACTGAATATAACAAACGTCTTTATCCACTGGGTCATGTGTCTTCAAGGAGAGTTGAGTTAAAGGGAAATAACTGAGACATCCGGAAGGAGCATGGCCCGTGGAACTAGAACAATCTACCCCGGTAGACTAAATAAAGGGTGCGGTTCGAAATTCCATGAACCTGAAGAAGGCTGGGACGTACGACGCCCGAAACATTGTGAATATGGCAATGAAGATGAGGATAACAGTCCAAATAATGTAAATAATTTAAGTAATCATAATACTTAATCTCAGAGATATAGAGGCTGAAACGTTATGAATATAGCAATTAAGATCAGGATAACAGTCTGAATAATGTAAATAATGCAAGTAATCATAATACCTCATCTCAGAGATATAGACAGATATGGAGAAAAAGCAGTCTTCGAAAAAAACAACATCCATCAAAAACACCAGAAGACAAATAAAAGAGACGAAGAGTGCTCAAAGAAAAGGCAGTGTTCCCCATTCCTTGAACCTTTCTACCCTGCCATCCACTGGTTGTGGGCGTCTTTTCTAACATAGGAATTATTTCATTCAAGGAAATGTCAATGAACACCACAATACTCTTCAAGAGTTCCAACAACGATGACGATTTATTTATTTTATATTTATTATTATTATTATTTTTGTCCAACTCTCGGGGTGGGGATCGTTTGTCTTGTTTGTACTTTCTTGTTTTGCCTATCAAAAGTTATATATATATATATCTATATATATCAACATCACTTTCTCTACTCTCGTTCATTTTTTTTATCGATTGATTGTTTAGGTGTTATTACTGTCAAAAAATAGTATAGATTATTTTTATTGTCGGTAATAAATAATGACTTCACAATCTCCGAGTCCAGCTTTATACTTTTGTTTAACTTACTGCTATCTTTTTTCAGCTGTTATGAAACATTTTTTTATGTACAACTCTTTTGTAATTTGTCTTGTTTTCTCGTGTTTTGGTTTATCTAACGTTACAAAGGAAGCTTTCGGTGGAGGAGGGGCGTATTCAACAAAAAAATCGAAAATTGCTTTTTTCACTGCAAATCATTCATTTTATATCCAAGTATTTTACAAAAAATTACAGCTGATTACACGATATTTCAAGATCAATTTATGTTCATAGTGTGTAATTATGCAATGAGATGAAGTAACAGAAACCGTAGATTTGTCTGCGGAATATCATTACATAATTGTGACAAAATTATAGTGAAATTATTAAGGTTTTTTCTTGTTTTTTTTTGTTTTGTTTTTTTTTTTTTTGCTTTGGTCGTATATTAATTTAAAAAATATTCCTTTTTACAGGCTTTATTTTCGAAATGGAATAAGATCCTTCTAAATTTCAAAATTTTGCTGTTGTCCATCAAAATGAATGGAAGAAAACAAACTAAAACCAACAATGGCAAAGAGAGGCAACAACGCGTAAACGAAATAGACTCACTTTGTTCAAATTAACATTGCCGACAAAATATTCTAACAAACTGCCAATAACAAAGGACAAAATGAAAAATAGACAAGAAATCGAATATGACATCAAAATGTATACGATTTTTATTTATTTGTCATGTAACTAAATACATAATTGTCGACAATCTTTCCGTAAAACTTGATATTTCCTGTAATAAATTCTTAATAAATATTATTATTATTATTTTACTTAAGTGTAAGGTAGTCGTACATTTACAATTCCTTACGGCTAACCATGAAAAGAAATGTTGATCAAAACTAAGCGCGTATTACCGCAAAATTATCAAATGTTTAATAGGACCCTCCTCCGCCGAAAGCGTCATATAGTCTCTGACAACTAAACTCGATGCCGGGGAAGAAACAAAGACAGATTGCTACCGCCTCTTAACCAACAATGCTCTGAATGAGGATAATGTATGCGCTTATAAGGAGGCGGTAAGAAATGCAGTTTATGAGAATATGCAGGAGAGATAAAGGATAACTCTAGGCATGAAAAGGTTAAGATTGTTGTGATCTTAACCTTAAGTCTATCTCACAAAGGAGCGCTTCTTGGGAACACGCTGTCAGAGTAGAACTTCCTCCTTACTAATGGAATACGAAGGCATTAAACAAAATCACTCGTAATATTTTGTATCCTTTAAAAGCTGAATCGGGTTTATTACATTCTACACTACACTAGTTACATTCACTTGCAAATACCCTTGAGAAAGGTATGAATCCATCTCCCCCTGCAGCTATGGGTTAAATAGTATGACTTCTGTAGAGAAAAAGCATTGTTATTCTCAAAATAAATTCGCTCAAATTTTTTTTTCTTACAATCAAAAATGTTTCAAGATTAAAAAAAACTCGAAAAAGGTTGACAAACCGTAAAAACTAAAAAAGAAACTTAGAACGACTGCTTTGAATTAACAATTTTGAAAGCGCCATGAAATTACTGAATCCAAAGAACAGATGCCCGCAAAAAAATGTTGTCTCACGAGAGATAAGACGAACTTTTGGGAGAGTATATCTCCTGTTGCGTCCCGAGATGGTCATCTGGGAGACTGAATGATTACATTTAGTGTTCGTTAGTGGGGACAGGTTCTTTAGGGCCGACGGTTGCATATGCCTTCGGTGGGGGGCATGGTATGAACGTTAACCTTCACTCTCTCCGGACGAATCTATGATAATAAAATTACATTCCAATGAAAGTTTCTGTTCTTAATTTTGGGATTGATCGTGTTATATTAACATGTAAATATGCACCATATAAATAGCAGTTGGAGGCTAAACAAATCCTAATCTCATAACTGGGTTTTGTCTTCTTTGAATATTAGACCAAGCACTAGTGAGCTTCCTCTCCAGGCAGTACCTTTCCCTCGGGATGGGACTGGGTTTATCGCCCGGCATCTGAGACGTCCCCAAAATGAGAAGTGCTGAGAGGACTTGGGAATTTTTACGTGGTATGGCCGATAAATAGCACTTTAAACTTCGACATTGTGTCATATTCGTATGCGACTTGGACACCCTGGTAGATATCACGAATCCTAAACTTTGGCTGGTATTGTTATTCTTCCAATATTACCCCAAGCCCCAGGGAGCTTTCCCAGTGCCCAGGCAGTACCTCTCCCTTTGGAGGGGGCTGGGTATATTGCCCAGTGCCTGAGGCGAATCGAAAAGGGGATGTACTGAAGTGGGAGGTGGGGGCTTGGGTTTTTTTGCACATGATCGTTAAACGAACTTTAATATTGACCTTGTGTCACATCCGGTTGCAACGTGGGCTCCCTGGTAGGTACCACTAATCCTAACCTTGAAGACGAAACTACTAGAGAAATAGTAGTGAATACTTCTAACTAATTATATTTTACAACAATATCTGTATTGTGTCAGAAAAAGGTTCCTATATCTGTATTTGGTTAGAACAAAAATTTTCTAGTATTTTGTAAGTGAATTTCAAAGACACTACTAATTTTTATTAATAATTAATTTATAATCAATTATTAATTCATTTTGCTCTAGTGCCTAAACTTTATGAATTTAAGCGTACTACTAGGTTGGCGGAAAGGTCTCATTATTTTATAGCTGAAGTGGTTAAATGTAACCATAAGTTCTATACTAACAGTTTCTTTTCTCGCACTTCTTGCTGGTGGAACTCTCTTCTGACTTCTTACTTTTCAGTCAAGTTTGATCTTCAAACATTTAAATGCAATGTCAATTGTTATCTACTATCTTCATTATTTCTCGTCTATTGCTCTCACTTCTTAGTAATGCTTCTGTTTTCTAATTCTTTAAGCTTAGTCTGACAAAATTCTAAAATGACAGGAGGATTAAGTTGCCTTGATGTGTAGAATGTATGTTTGCCCGGGAAAAATCAGGTAGATACCACTAATTCTAACCTTTGACTGGAATTAGTATCCTTAGAATATTAGCTCAAGTTTCAGGGACTCCCTCTCCCCCATGCAGTACCTCTCCCTCTGATGTGGGATGGGTTTATTATCCAGTGCCTGAGGCGTCCCCAAAAATGCAAGTGCCGAGGCTGCCTGGAAATTTTTGCACGGTGTGGCCATTAGCCTCACTTTAAACGGCGACCTTGTGTTATATCCGGTTGCGACGTGTGCTCCCTGGTAGATACCACTAATCCTAACCTGGAAGACGAAACTACTAGAGAAATAGTAATGAATAGATTTAACTAACGATAGCTTGCAACAGAACGTATGATTTTGATTTTGTTTTCATTCTCATTAGGTTAAATTCCGTTCGCCTTAATCGTAAATCTTACTTATTATAAAACGCAGATTGTGTGTGTGTGTGTGTGTGTGTGTGTGTGCGCGCGCGCGCGTGTGTGTGTGTACGTTTATATATTGGATCGGATTTCCTAGATTTTTCAACCGATTTCAACAAGACTTCACAGGACTACGTAAAATTACCTTGCGGTAGTTCTGACAGCGCCAAAAATTGGAAAAACACAACTGTTTTTGCACGAAATCAATTTGAAAACACGATTCTGTCGCCAGAATAAAAGGGGAACAACTCATATTGAGTTATACTTATAAAACCCAGGTTGTTTGTGTGTGTGTGTGTGTGTGCGTGTGTGTGTGTGTGTGTGTGTGTGTGTGTCTTCGTTTATATATAGGATCGGATTTCCTACATTTTTCAACCGATTTCAACAAAACTTCACTTTTTTTTTGGCAGGTAGTGTTTCTTATTGTCTTGCACACTTTTTTCTTTATTTTTACATACAGAATGCTTTAAAAATTCCATTTACAAGACAATTGTTTATAATAAAATTCTATTCAATCGGTAGACTCATAACGATTGAAAACAATGTTTTTGTTTAAGTTTGGGTTTGACCAATTCGTAAAAAAAACAAAAAAAACATGCGTGTCCGTCAACCTTAAACAATAATCTTTGTCAATTTTATTTTTCAGTCTTTATGATGGTCGATACTTGATCTATCTCTTACTGTTACATCCCCGGGCAACACCGGGCTCTACTGCTAGTCAAATATATTACGGAACTTCTTTACAATTTAAAAAGAAAATTTAAACTTCCACAGTTTTAACCACCAACTGCGTTTTTCAAGCTACCGAAGATTTTATGTATCTACTCCAAAATATATTAGCCTACTAGTCAATTAGTTAAGTGTCACTCGTGATACACGCTTGGGTGATGATGTCTAGATTCATGACTGCCTAGGCCGAGGATTTTCCCGCACTAGGTTGCCATTTCTTTATGCGTTAGACGAGTTGCAAACCAAGGCTACCGGGCCAAGTCTGTTCTGCTGTTCAGCCCATAGCTAGGGAGAGAATAGATTGATTCATAGCTTTCACAAGGGACAGTCGATTAAATACCATTCGTGATACACGATTGGGCGATCTTGTCTGACTAGGCAGACTATTTTCCCGCAGTAGGTTGCCGTTTCTTTCTGCGGTAGACTGGTTGCCGACCAAGGTTATAGGATTCATTCTGTCACGCTATTAAACGCATAGGTGGTATCAGAAGAGATGGGTTCGTACCTTTCCTAAACAAAAATGTATCGCTGGTAATATTTTTCTTTCAAAAATGTATTGCTGGTATTTTTGCTATAAAAATCTATTTTTATACATTCATAGTGTTTTGACCGCAATTTAGAGGTTAACTATTTGCTCATTGCTGGAACAGTAAAAGGTGCTACCACCATGGGTACGGATGAACCAGAGAATGACAATTAAGATGTGGTTCCACGCTCTTTAAAACAACCCGATTAGAAGCCTTCCTGTTGGGTGTAGGTTATCGTCATACCCAGTATGTCAACTAACCAGGAAGAAGAAAAACACTGAAGTCAAATAGCGTATAAAAACTGCTTAGAACAGATTCATACAACATAGAAGTGTCTTTTTTAACACACACTATACTGACCCGAAGCGAAATTACCCAGGATGTGTAATACCATTTTTTTATGAATAATGTTAGTTTTCTTTAACAAAATTACTTGAATCAAAATCAAAAAGCAAACATATTCTTCGTTGTGTTGGCGATTCTAAAAATCAATAAGCAATTACGAAAATTAACTGTCTAACTTTTTTATCAACCGGTGTGGATTTCACTTTTACATTTTCGCTAATGCTAATTGAATTCATTTAAAAAAAAAGGTCGAATAACATAATTTTGACAAGGTAAAGTGAAGCATTTTAATAGAAAACAAACTGAATCAAAATATGCCCATACGAAAAAGCCTCTATTTTTTTGTTATAATAATGATACGCTTCAAAAATGCCTACTGACGAGCGTATCTATTTATTGTTATATACAGTACCTATGAACATTAATAGATGTGTCCCAACCCTCACAAATACGTTGGTCACTATTGTAAGTGGGGGTAGTATGATGTCTAAGTACTCCACCACTAGTAGTGGTTTACCTACTTCACACTGCTGGCGAGTATTGTATTGATATTATAAAGATTACTATTTCCAAACTCCATCTTGGTTATTCCTCATTCAATAACCCTTGCTAGGTTACCACAAATATTATCAAGTTTTGTGTAAACGGCAAGGAAAGAAAGGCATGCTGGGAAGGTAAAATAGTGTGAGTTTAAATATCATCTGTGAATACTGACCTCAACTGAAGGTCAAACACTACGGTTTCAAACTGAACGGAAGACCAAATATATCATTGGATATTAATAAAGTTTCTAATATCCTTGGGCATCATCAGAAAGCACTTCGGAATCCATGGCAGCGAAGATATTGACTGGAAAAAAATAAAAACTCTCATAAAATATCAATAGAGATGATTACAATTCATTTTAAAATATCTTCTTTTTTTTAAAAAAAATTTCACTCCAAGCAAAGCGATTATGCCATTAAGATGCCATGGGGAGGTGCGTAGTTGGAATCCCTGGGACTAGAAAATACCTCATGTTACGCAGTGAGCTGTCCGATGTATGCCCCGGCCTTCTTCAAATGATTGCAATTTGGAACCGAACCCTATATTTTGTCCACCGGAGTAGATTATTCTAGTTCCATGTGCCATGTCTCTTTTGGATATCTCAATATCAGTTATTTCCCTTAAACTCAGCTCCAAGTTTTTGTTCACCTCTGCTGTAGCCAGATATTGAACTCACAAATCTTTAGATCAAATCACTGGATTACTTCAACTAACCTTTTTATCCACTTGGCCATGTGAGCCGGAGTGTACATCGGCCGGAGAGTCGTGAATATGGCAAAAAAGATGAGGATAATAGTCCGAACAATGTAAATAGTGTAAATGATAGAAATTAAGTGTCTAAAAAGAAAATCACTTTATCAACTGATTTCATTTTCTCAATTACGCTAATTCCAATTAAATTCATTAAAAAGGCCGGCTAATATAATGTTGACAATATGCTCTTACAAAAAGAACATACTGGCATCAACTGAAGGTCAAACATCCCGGTGTCAAACTGAACGGAAGACCAAATATATCATTGGATATTAATAAAGTTTCTAATATCGTTGAGTAGCATCAGAAAGCATTTCAGAATCCATGGCAGAGGTGATATTCAGTCAAAAGAAAAAGATTAAAATACTCATAAAATATCAATAGATATGATTACAATTCATTTTAAAAGATCTTTTTCTTCTTTTTTTAAATTTCACCCCAAGCAAGGCGATAATGCCATTAAGATACAAGGGGTTACCGACAATGAAAGTAAAAGAGAAGACGTTAGTGAAGAGAAAGGACAATAAAAGAACAAATTTCAGGAAGACAGAAGATGGCGATAATGTCACTAAGACTCAAGGAGTTACTGGGAGTGAAAACGAATGAGAAACTTTAGTAAGAGGAAAGGACAATAAAAGAACAGGTTTCAGGAAAACAGAAGATGGCGATAATGCCACTAAGACTAAAGGGGTTACTTGGAGTGAAAGAGAATGAGAAAACTTTAGTGAGGAAAAAGACAATAAAAGAACAGGTTTCTGAAAAACAAAAAAGATGGCGATAATGCCACTAAGACGCAAGATTATGAATGAAAAAGAATGAGAAGACTTTAGTGAGGAGAAAGGACAATAAAAGAACAGGAATCAGACAGGCAGAAAATGGCTATTGAAGTTGCATTTAAATTTTTGAAGATCGTAGTATATAGGAAAACATGACGACCAACAGGCGAGAATTGCCAGAAAATAAGAGATTTACCAGAAAATAAGAAAATTGCCAGAAAAGAAACAATTAGAATATAACTTATGTTGCAACTATCTATTTTTACAATAATTTTTTTCTTGCTGCTATTCTCAGATCTTAAAATTTATGAGTTCGAAATAACTGTTGTGGATTCCGAGATGAAATTCAGTCTCCAATGAATGACAAACGCAAGAATTAAATATAAGAAATTAAATGTATTTACACAATAATACAAAGGGTAATACTGTTAGTAAATCCAGGAACGCGGTTAGTAGCAATAATATATATATATATATATATATATATATATATATATATATATATATATATATATATATATATATAGTCTCGAAATAGGACTTCCTTAGAGTCTACGTGTTTTGTAACTGATTTCTACAAGCGGTTACCTCACACTATTACTCTACCTCCAACTCAATCACAATCTCTGTCACTCTCACTCTCTGTATACTAACTGACTCTGGGTATTTAATGGAAGCAGTCCAAGTAAGACTCTGATCGAGTCCACTTATATGGAAAAGGGGTGGACCCCATAACAATAACAAAAAAAGGAAAGATCAGGACAATTGTTATGAAAATATTTCTAGAAAAGACACAAAGAAGCCACATTACGGTGGTAAGAAAATGAGTGAATCCGATATGCCAGGTTAGGACCCTAAGCAGATCCTTCTTTTGATTTTGTCAAGAATATCCATATATATATATATATATATATATATATATATATATATATATATAGTAGATCCACAAGACACGGATGAATTATAGATTCATTCACGTGCAAAATTTTGATTAGAAAAATAGTCTGATACTACACAGTGAACCAAATTTCCTAGTAACAGATCTAGCAACTGACGCAACACAATCGTTCCATTTCATGTCAGCGGAAAACGTTAGACCGAGAAAGGGCAATGAGTTTCTCTGATATGACTAAAAGTTTCGGAGATGTACAAATTTACAAGCCATTTCTTGCCCCAGTTAACAACAGGCTAAAAGTCATTTTCGAGATCAGCTGCCAGTTTTATATTATCAAACATATCCAAGTCTCTGAGAGAAAGACATTGTGGAAAAAGAATGTCAAAGATGAGAATAATTTTAAGAAATCATTGGTTATAATTGCAATTAAGTTATCACTGGATATAATTATAATTCAAAATCGTCCAGAGAAAAGATATTTTGAAATGATAATATCAAGGGTGCGAATTTAAAATGTAAATTCAATCTAAGTCTCATCGCTTTATATGAAAATTCCCCACCAAAATTTAACCTAACCTCCAAGACCCCCAAACGGCGGAATAAACAAAATAAAGAGCACGTTGACAGACCAAGCAACCAACAACCCGATGAAACGACTATAGTTAAGTGAATAATTATAATATATCATTTGATATAATTAGAATTCATTTCAAAATCGATAATGATCAAGATGCTGTAAAAAAAACAACAAATTTAGAAAAAAATCTGATTGGATTCAATGCGTCGATTTATAGTCGAGTATGCGCGGCAATTTTCATTGCCATTTTCATTAATTCGATTTCTTTCGTTCTTATCTCTTCTCTTTCAAAGCAAGGGACCCATTTGCTCTGTGTTTCTGATTCATTCCGACGCTTTCATTTCTATCTCCACTAATAATATTACATTGTTCGGAAAAAACATTCGATTTTAGAATAAACATTTTAATTGTGTTCTTATAAATTATTATAAGAGTTGCACAAAAATAGATTACTCATTCCTAACGATTAAAATGTTCTCTTGGTTAATTTTATATCAATCTCTTTCAGAATTTTGTTCTCAAATACGTGATGTACTCTGTGTATACACTGGAAAATGCAATTAAGTGGTTCGGAAAATAATGTCCGATTTTAGAATACACATTTTAATTGTATTCTAATAAATTATAAGATTTGCGCAAAAATATATTACTCATTCCTAATGATTAAAGTGTCCTATTTGTTAATTTTATATTAATTTCTTTCAGAATTTAGAATAAAATATATATCCCTGAGCTTAGATATGAAAAGAGATGAGAGACACTTACTTTTTTGCCTTAAGTTCAAGCTCGTTGCCAACATAACAGAGAATAGGATAAAGGATCCCCTTATGATCGTACAGTACGGCGCTAATTTCTAAAGTCCCGCAGTGGGGATACGCATCTTGAAGATCAAGGTAATAGATTATGTATATCTGCAATTGTCAATCAACATTTGAAAACACACTTCGAACAAAACCAACTACAAAATTTCATGTCTCAATAATTGGTGTCAGCAATCCAACAATATCGGAACATCTCAAGAGAATGATAAGGTGAAGAAACTCGATAAATGGGTTCCACATGAATTCAGTGAAAGTCAAAGAGCTCGACATATAGAAGTGTGTTTAGATTCTGCTTTTGCGAAATTCTAATGTTCCCTTTCTTAATCGAATAGTAACTTGTGATTAGAAATGGATTCTTTATGACAACCCTAACCCTAGCCCTAACCCTAATCCTAATCCTAGCCCTAACCCTATCCACTGGTTAGGATAGACCCTTTTTTGTGTACCTAGTTAATGTTAAGTGTCCTTCCCGGCCGGTTCCCAGCTTCTACTTTGTTTATGATCCAAATCATGATTCCCAAACTCCCCAGTTTTTTTTTGTTTTTTTTTTTTTTATTTGGCCCCTTTTTTTTCATCTCGACTGGGTCAGCTTTCCTCTTTCCCCATGGCCGAGTCTATTTTATCCTTTCCCCCTCTTCTTTAATAAAAGAGCCTCTTGATTTTGTCTAAAGGCAGAATATAGTGGCATCTCTGAATTCTTTTGAGGGTTTGACGGGTCCAGATAACATCTGTTATCTTTTTTATTTTGTGTATTTGGTTTGATATTTAATTTGTTTTAGGATTCATTCCCCACCCACCTTCATTACGGATCATCCACAGATTTTTGTATATAGAATTTTATAATCGTTAATCTTTATATCATGAGGTGTTTTTGAAAGTCTCTTGAAGGTATGCGGTATTGTTATATGGCGGATTGAATGATGATTGTTAAGTTCTTTTAGTGGATGCGCAAATTGTAATCAATGAATGGGTCTTGAATCTGATTAGTTAGGTATAAAATAGTAAGTGATGACCAGCCTCAGCTCATTTCTCGCCGCATTTTCGGCCTTGTGCCACAACTGTATTTTCTATACAATAAATCTAGACAATCGTAAAGTATCAGCTCAATGGCCTGACGAAGGGGCTAAACACTTTTCAGAATCGAAATTGCACCAACAGAAAATTATGGTAATCGTCTGCTGATCCGTCATTCGCGTTATTCATGACTCGATGACATGCACATTCAGTTAATTAAAATGCAACCGGCACTTGTTGAAAGACGAGATCCAATACAATCAGAAATTTGAGCTGCTTGAACGTGCATCGTCTGCTTTTCAAAAAAAAAAAAAAAAAAAAAGACGTTGCGTTGGACTCTTGAATAATTTTTGAATTTCGAAAATATTTTTAGTACATATCGATCCATGGGGAAAACAGCTGTGTTTGTTTTTGTTGTGGTGTCCTCCCTCTAAAGAGTCTATGTTGGACTCTTCCGCCTACTATAAAATTAGTAAGAGAGAAGGCCTTGAGGAAATAGTCGAATAAATTGTTCATGACTGTCAAACTCTTTGCCTTGAGCAAAGAGGAACCCGGGCGAGGCTTTGCCGAAGGGAAAAGTTTCGTCCGGGGAGGTAGACAGATCCCGAACCCGCTTATGCGGGTTCTACGGGAATATTTTTGGCCGAGCATACGGGCTCGGAGAATACACGGTAAACTCAGCTTGTGCCACATACTACCTTCGTTTCTGTTAAATATTAACAGTCGAATAGATTGAACGCTGAGTCATCCGACACACACTCACTAGTCGTGTAATACTCTTCTGTTGTACTTGCTGTTTAATATATGATATATCTGTAACACTTGTTTTGTTATATCTTAACCATTTACTTGGTTACAACAATTTTTCATCCAGAACCAATCAAAAGGTTTCCTTCCAAATTCCGAAAAGTGTATTTCGAGCCTACCTGTAGGTTATAAAAAGAGGCCTTGGGTTTCTTTTTCAGAATAAACAAACATCTGCTGCTGGAAGCCAGGTGGCCCTCGCAAGAGAAAAAAAAATACTACAGAATATATTTGACAACCACTGGTCGAGGATTGAAAGGAACATCAAAATCGTTCCCACATCAAGGAAAAGTCTTCGGCTAATGTGATTTCTCTATTCTTCGTTGTCACCAAAATGTTTGCTTCAAACATTGTACCAATATTTTGAAAAATATTCAGAGAAATATGTTCTCCTTTTCTACAGTTTATGTAGTTTTCTCCTCTGACGGACTTTTATAGGTTTATAAATTTTATTGTAAAAAGGCATATTTCGTTTCCATTCATAATTTACATACATGTTATAAGCTAACATTTGGCATACAATGCACTCAATTTATGTAATTCATTAATTTTTTCGGGTGTTGATAAATTTATCGTTGAGTCTTTCGGCTCGTGTCATGTTTATATGTGCGATGGACAAATTATCGTCTAAATGACGTAAAAAGGAAAATAGCACTGACATCCCATTTTAGCAGATATACAGGGTGCGATGAATAAATTGTCGTCAAAATGCCGTAAAAATGAAAATAACACGGATATCTCATTTTAACAGATATATTTACGAAAATTACTCAAAAATATCTTGAAATACTAAAGAGTAAATTTATTCCAAAAAAAGTCGCCATTGTCTTCAAACATGGCCTCCAGACGACTTCACAATCTCCTACAACTCTTCTGGACGGTCTCCTTGCTTAAGTTGGTGGATACTACCATATTTTTGCTTTCAGTTCATTTTTTGAGAGGGGGGGGGTTATAAAAGTTGGTCTCTCGCCCAACTAATCCCCACATATAATAATCAAGGGGTTTGTAGTCTGGGGAGATAAGTGGCCATATGTAAGGGGTGATGTGGTCGCAGAAATTGTGAAATACCCATGACTGGGTTCTCCTGATTGCGTGGCATGGTGTAGAGGCCTGTTGCCAGACATAGGGTCTTCCAACAGCCACCTTCTTAACCCAGGGAAACACTACCTCCTCAAGGCGCTTGATGTAGGCCTCCGTGTTGGATCTGAAGCCCTGTAGGAAGATGAATGGAGGCATAACGTCGCCACCACTGGTGATCACTCCAAACAACTTCGTAATCACCATTAGACTCATCCAACTCTTTCCGAATCCTCTGCACTGTCCTCAGAGTAAAACTCAAGCATTATGAAATGTTCATATTGGAGCTTCTGGCGCGAATATCAAGCAGTCCAGCATGATGTTTTCAAATTTCTGTCGCAGTGGATTGCGTCATGGTGCTCTTTCTCTCACAGGCGGTACCCAACTGATCCTACTATACTATGTAGTCGACAAAATAGATAAAAACAACGCACATATAAATGGATTTTATTAAAATTGGTAGACATAATATATGTAATTTATTCAGTCAGACATGCCTAAAAGAGAATTTGGTGCCTACACACACACACACACACATATATATATATATATATATATATATATATATATATATATATATATATTTATAAAACTATAAATTTTTAAAAAACCATTGATTTTAATATTAAAAGTCTCTAGAGCCCTTTCAGCCAACATCTCATCAGGAGACAATCGTTGGATTAGCGAAATGAATAATAGCGATATTGAAGAGCAAAAAAAAGGGGAAACACACTAAAATAACGAACAAGTATATATACTTGTAACGAGGGAAGGGTTATCGTGTAAATAAATAGCGAGGGACAGTTAAAATAAAATATCCCCAACAGATTCAGAGACCTTATAAATTCTTTCTGCCGGCAGAGAGAAGGTTTTCTAAATCCTATACAACCGATTCCAAAATCTTCAAATGATTATTGGAATCGGCTGTATGAATAATTCTAAACCACTCTTTTTATACAACTTGGCACAAGCTATATTCTCAACTAAATGTTGAGCAATAGCCGATTCCATATTCATGGGGGAAGATAGCATATTCTATCTATCTTACCAAGTCGTATTTTTGGAAGGAACGTGCTGATTAATTCTAGTTTCCAAATGCAAGGTTGTACGCCCCACATAACCAGCAGCACACTGGCAATTAAATTCATATACTAAATTACTCAATTTGATGTAGGGCAATACATCCTTGCGAAAAGACGGAAACGCAGACCTAGTTTGAAAAATGCTACGTAAAGCAACTGATGGGAAACAACCGGAAACCGACTTGCTAACCTGCTTAATTAAGCCCTGACCACTATCCCCAATCCAGGGAATCTTCAAATAAACCGGACATTTAGAAGGACCCTGGATTTTAGGGGGAATAAATTCCTAGTTTTCTTACTAATAATATAGTCAATAAGGGCCTCCGATAGCCGTTACTAAGGAAAATCTCCCTAATGTTCCCCAAATTCACGGTCCAATCTAATAGGGGAACACACTTTAAGCGCTCTATACACCAAAGTTTTAACGAGATTAATTTTCCTTGATGCAGGAGCAAATGAACGCCAATTCAAATAAAGTCCAGTAAAGGTGGGTTTACGATAGATGCTACTAATAAAACCACCTCTACTGTTCAACAAAAACGTCCAAAAAAAGGCAGACAGTTGTCTTTCTCCCTTCCATCGTGAAAGACAAACCATTGTGTAAGGAGTTGAGCTCATTAAAGAACTCAACAGCCTCACTTTTATTAGAGAATGTTGCAAAGGTGTCATCGACATATCTAACGTAAACAAATGGTTTAGACACTTTGCCGAAAAGTAACATTTCATGGTAGCCCACAAAAATATCAGCCAATGCAGGGCCAAGGGGACTGCCCATCTGGACCCCATCCACTTGACTATACATAATATTGTCAAAACTGAACTCCACCGAACTAGTACATAGTATCATGAGTTCTATAAATATATCCTTAGGAAAAGGAGGTGGAGCAATGTTACCTTCGTATAAAAAGTCTGCACAGATATCAATAGTTTCCCTCAATGGTACGTTAGTAAATAGACTGGACACATCAAAGGAACACATAAAATCAGTATCAGGGCAAGACTGTATGGCCTGTAGGCGTTCAACAAACGTGAACGAATCAGGTATACAATGCTTAGCAAAAAATGTTTGGACCGGTTGTATGACCTGCAGAAGCCATTGAGCCAGAGAATGTTCCCATTGAGGGAAACTATTGATATCTGTGCAGACTGTGCACCCCAAATTAGTAATCAAAAATTAGGGATTGAAACAGTGATTCTGGTAACTGAACCCGAATACTTTTCAGCGTCCATTTGTACTCCGATTACTTTGCCTTGTGCAGGGAACTGAGAATAATTCATTGTCTACGCCGAGATGCATTTGATGAAGAAATCTCATCAAAGACAGATTCAAATGTGAGGAAATAAAATGAATATTATTGAAGTAAAGATCAATAAAAAAAAATGCCAACAAAACAATATGGCGATAAGACGAAATCTTAAGAAGAAAAATATGGCGTCAAAGGAGAAATTTTAACAAAGAAAACATGAAGTAGCCGTCAGATAGGGCTTGACGGAATTATTGTCATCGATGTGACCTTGACTTATAGAAAACGGCTACGTAAGCCTTCCACCATTGTCTTTGCGTGCGCTCCCTCTGTCGGCGAGTTGACGGCTCGTATCGCTCCCGAAATGTCCGTATTCATTGATCGCGAATACGCGTGTGATGTGTCGCCTCCGATGGAACGGATGGTGTTTCTGATGCTGTTGGCCATGGCTAGAATGGTGATCTGCACGATTCAGATGGAGGTAATCTAACAATGTGATTGCTATTCTCATCAGGATGTGATCAGATTCTTTGATCATCAGCTCAGGATGAAGATTAGAACTGATAGAAAGTGGTTGGTATTGACAGATTTCAGTGAAAGGTGGGTAACTATGTTGAGCCTGGTTCGCGTGAACTAGGCTAGCCTTGATTTTCATTTTTAATTCCCCCAAGTCACAACGGGGCGGTTTCTTGTGAAGCCCTCCCCTGGTTAAGATAGTCGCTTCTAAGTGTTCCTAGTTAATGTGAGTAAGTGTCGCTCCCGGCCTCTGCATGGATTTTTCCTACGATCCAAGCCGGGATTCCCAGCTTCCATAGTTTGTTTTAGTCTACGCTTTTCAATTCGGCTGTGTCATTTTTTTTTTAATTTTTTAATACCCATATTTTTGTTATCCTTCTCCCTCCCTTAAAAAGGGGGCCTCTTGATTTTGTCGGAAGATTGAAATACAGATATAGCGGCAAATCTTATTTTTGAGGGGTGGACCTGCCTTAATAACATCTTTCTTTTTTCAGTTTGTTTCGGGTCCATCATCCCCCCCCTCATCATTTAATAATATTCCTAGAATTTTTATACAATTTTACAGGTTGAAATTTTAAGTCATGGGGTGTTTTTTCAGTAGGAGCCCAGTGTGTGAGAGGTATTTTGGTGTATGTAGGAGCGGATGTTGATACATAGATTCTTATGGTGAATGAATAAATTGTGATGAATAAATGTGTCATGAATCTAATTAGCAAGGTATATGATAATATCGACCAGCATTGACTAATCTCCCCTTTTTTGGCCTTGTGCCACAATTACTCTATTCAATCAGTATTAAATCGTAGACAGATTTGAAACATTGAAAAGCAGACCTATTGTCTCCCTAAACGCCAAACGACCACATCGTTCCAAGAAAAATTAAACATTTATTAAACACCCCTCAAAAATAAGATTTGCTGCTATATCTGTTCCCCACCAAAATTTAACCAAATTACGAAAGCAAGACTATGTCATTTGTTACAAATAACAAAAATTCTTTAATTAAAATCAAAGATTTGTAAACATTGGAAACTTTGTAAAAATCGTTTTTGCATACAAGGTTTTTGTCAATTATGTGTATATGAGCGGATCTGTATGTGCATGTGTGTTTAGACGTGTATTTATTTCTGTGTATGTCTGTATGTGTGAGTGTGTGTGCTTGCACGTTTTACGCGTGTGATGTTTTGTACTTCCATGAGCGTTCTTGCGTTCTCGCCTCTCTCATCCAGCATCGTCGAGGTGTATAATTATGCAAGTAATTAGAAAATCTTATCAGTGAAAAAAAAAATAATTAATTAAACGCGCCTTTTCTGACTCACAGAAATAAAAGACGCCGTCGTCTTTAGAGCATTCTTTTTCGCCGTTCCAGTCCCAATCGCATATACCCGCTCTTCACCCCTACCTGACCACTCGAAAAGGAGACAACGAAGACTGGCATTGGCGAGAAAAATTGTCTTCGAGGACCGACGCTTTTTGTTTGGGTTTTTTTTTTTTTTTTGCCAAATTATTCCAAACAAGAATATTTTTGTCTTATAATTCGAAATTATTCAAAACAGTGAGTTGCAAACAATTGCCGGTTTTTTGTTTGTTGTTTTTTTTTTTTTCCTTTTTCTTTTCATTTTGCAAAAAGATAAATTCGATGTCCGGAAAATACCTGGCTGTCTTGAATATTTCGACACTTCATTCCTCACGTACTATCGAGACTTTCATAAAAAAAAAACAAAAAAAAAAACTCCATCGTGTTCCTTAACCCCAACCAGAGGTTGTTAACTTTCCCAAAAACTAAAATCGACTTTGAATGACTTTCTAAACCTTGGGTGAAATTTTATTAGTTTTATTATTTTCATATTTATTGATTCGTTTCTCTTGTTGTCATTAAAGTAATAGTAACCCTACAAGCAAGCCGTTAGTGGGCCGCTGGAAGGCCGCCGACGGCAAAGCCAGCGGTCTTCTGGTGGCAGTCACCGACAAGACACCGGCGGACCTCTAGTGGTCCGCCAGTGGCTATATTGCCGAGACAGCGGGCCACCAGCGGTAAACGCTAGTGTCATGCCACCCAGTGGCGTGTAAGGACGTCAAGGTGGTATACTTGATAATGAACTGTTCACTCCGACATCCAGTGTAAAATATATATGGTCATTCCTTGTCAGTGTAAATGTCCCTGTGATACCAAGAGCGAAGGCGCCAGGGAGGCGCTTCTGGCCATGTGTGTGGGCTTCACGTGACGGGCCTCGTCAAACTCCCTTTGATTTATAGCCATCTCCTCCCTCGCCATTGCTACCAATGGGGGAAAGGGAATAGAGAGAAAGGATTACGATTTCCGATGTTCGGATGCGAGCGGGTGCCGACAACAAATCGTGGTTGGAATTAAGGAAAACGCAAGCAGATAACTGGTAGCAATCTCTAAACATTATCTGGCTAATTGTTTTGAAAAATGGAATGGGAGCTGGAAAAATTTACGCGGTCCCAAGTTGAGTATTTTGAAATGCATAAAGGCGCTAATTCCCTCAATAGGTTATTTTATGCTGATATTACATGACTGGGCTGATTAGTTAAAACCTAGCTTGCATGATGAAGAGAATTATTATTCAGAACCTAGCCATACAGGCATATGAAAAATAATCATCTTGGAGACAATTCTTACTGCTTGAAGTTTGGTACATATTTTTGCCCCTTTTTTTACCCCTTAAGTTAAAGATGTATTCGAATTAAATTTTACTTAACGGTTGTAGAATTTCAAAACGATCTGAAATGCTCACGGCCACACTACATTGAAATCCCGGTTTCTGTACGATCACCGAAGTTAAGCAACATCGAGCTTGGCCAGTACCTAGATGGGTGACCCCGTGTGCATACCAGGTGCTGTAAGCTTGGATGTGCGGCTGGTGTAATGGATAATTGTTAATCAGAGAGTCGAGTTCTAATCCCAGTTGGATTCTTTATATTCACTTACATGCAAATACCTTGGCGAAAGGTTTGAATCCACCTCTTCTCCCCCATCTATGGGTTAATTAGTAAGACTTGTATCACTAAACTATTATTATCTCCAAAAAAAAATATTCTTACAATTTAAAATTATGGTAAAATCTAAAGATATTTTCTGGCTTTAAATAACTTGCAAAGGGTTGGTAAGCCGTAGAAAATTAATGAATCAATCGATCAATACACTGAAAGATAAAGTATTTAATATTTTTTTTTTTTAAATTACATCTCAGAAATTCGGACAGATTAAGACTATTACTTCTTTTGGGCGTTTGGCTTAAACAAACAATATACCGTTGATTAAAATGATTGGCTTAATCTGATATTCACCTGCTGGTCGGTCTGCGAAGAAAAAAATTGGTAAGATAAAAACATTGTTATAGGGGCATTCAAATTTGCAAGATAAATGTTCAGGCATTGTCGGAGTGACACAACTGTTGTTTTCATCTCCTGAGTGTTGCGGTAGAAAGCGGCTCTAATAAAAAAAAAAAGGATAAAACAGATTTTAAAAAATCAAAAATAACTTTTTCCAATTTAAATATTTCCCTGCATTTTAAAAGACGGAAAATGGTGCGCAGATATCCGAAAAATGCATCGGAATAATGAAATATGCCTTACAGAATCTAAGCGAGGTAATTAAGATGAGAAAATGTGAAAAACAAAGAAAACAATGCTGAATTCAAATGTAACATCTACTTTCATCTGTAACAGCAAAAGCTTATCAATCTTGTTACAGAAAGAAGAGACTTGAAGCAACGGCGTTTTGATTCTATCGATGAATGCTGGGGATACCTTTAACAGAGTTTGCAAGAAATTTAACTTTGTAACGTATTAACAGACGGCGGAAATTGTGATAGAAAAATTGTTTGTATGAGAATAGCGAAAGTTGTCTTACTTAAACTAAGTACATGGCTTTCCTCTGTCTTTACTATAAATATGTTCATTGCAATTGTTTTATCAAGTTCTCCTGCCTTAGTTTCTTTTTCTTTCAATTAACTTAGCTAGGGTATGTGTTATGGGACCTTACCCTTAATAACATAATGGACTATTCCATACGTAATAAATACTGCGCCTCAAGAGGAAGCAGGGAGTTCAGTCCGAAGTCGGGCGACCGGCTGATCGGTTGAACTCTCTGCCTTCGGGCGGGGAGGAACCCGAACGACGCTACGCCGAAGAGCGGAGTCTCTTTCGGGGAGGTAAACCCACTCTGAACACGTTTATACGGTTTCAAAGGGCATATTTTTGGCCGAGGCCACGGGCTCGGAGATCCCACGTTAAACCGGCCTTGTGCCACATGATGCCCTCGTGGGGGGGTGACTAAATACTGTTCAGTCTGATGTCTGGAGTGAAGTCCATCAGGAGTCTGTCAGTCAGTGAGAGCGAGTCAGTCACAATCGAGAGTCGCGTTCAGACAATCTTACTTATTATAAAACGCAGATTGTGTGTGTGTGTGTGTGTGTGTGTGTGTCTGTAACGTTTACATATTGGATCGGATTTCCTACATTTTTCAACCGATTTCAACAAAACTTCACAGGACTACATAAAATTACCTTGTGGTGGTTCTAACAGCGCCAAAAATGGGAAAAATATAATTGTTTTTGCACAAAATCAATTTGAAAACACGATTAAGAGACATCGTGAAAATGGAAGGAGGACAAGTCACATCGGGTTGTTTGTGTGTGTGTGGGTTCCTTTAAATATGGGAGCGGATTTCCTATATTTTTCAGCCGATAAAACAAAACTTCACTTTTTTCTTTTTTTTTAACATTCAGAATGCTTTAAAAATTCCATTTACAAGACAATTATTTATAATAAAATTCTATTCAATTGGGAGACTCATAACGATTGAAAACAATGTTTTTGTTTGAGTTTGACCAATTCGTAAAAAAAAAAACTAATTAAGACATGCGTGTCCGTCAAACTTAAACAATAATCTAAAGATCTCTACTGATTGTACGAATACAAACATTGGAATAAATTCTTTATCTTTAGGGAAAGATAATGAAATCTAAACATACACAAGTCCTAACTAAAAATAATAACTACTTTAAATACACATGGTGTCCAATTTTTTTACTGTATTCAATAAGTAAAAATCATAAATTGTAAAAGATTATTATTACAGAAAGGCTACTAAATAAATAAGATTTGTTAGATCATAATTAATAAACCCAAATAAAGTTAATATTTTTGTATTAGAAACAACGAGGAAAATATATTCAAATCAGAATTCTAATTATGAATCACCACAAGCAAAATATGCAATTTTTTTTTACTGTATTCAATAAGTAAAAATCATAAATTGTAAAACTAAAAGATTAGAGAAAGACTACCTACATTTTTCAAACCGATTTCAACAAAAAATTCACTTTTTTTTTATTTGGCATGTAGTGTTTCTTATTGTCTTGCACACTTTTTTCTTTATTTTTACATTCAGAATGCTTTAAAATTCCATTTACAAGACAATTGTTTATAAAATTATTCTATTCAATCGGGAGACTCATAACGATTGAAAACAATGTTTTTGTTTGAGTTTGGGTTTGACCAATTCGTAAAGAAAAAAAAAAAAAAAAACTAATTAAGACATGCGTGTCCGTCAACCTTAAACAATAATCTTTGTCAATTTTATTTTTCAGTCTTTATGATGGTGGATACTTGATCTATCTCTTACTGTTATATCCCCGGGCAACGCCGGGCTCTACTACTAGTTATTACTAAACCTCATTGTTCGTATTAACACTTTCTACTTCTCTGTATATATTCCTGTTTGTAATATATCTGTGTTATTCCATATCCGTGTTCGAGTTCTTCTTTATTGGTTCTACCTTGGACTATCACTGGTACAAGGAAACGGACCATAAAAGTATGTATGCTTATTGACCCCCTTTTATTTCTGTCCCTATTTTTTCTTTAAGTCTAATTCCCTATCCCCTCCCTCGTTAGGTGGTCAGTGATGTTAGTTCGCTGGTGGATGCGGAGCACCTTTCGTTTCGCATGAGTGTTTTTCGTATTTGTCGTTGTGTTTGAATGAGTGCGTATCAGTGTGTGTGATTTCGGCTAGTGTACTGATATTACTGCCACATTTAGTGATTGTGGGTGCTTTTTATTACTAATATTATTTTCTTTAGTTTCTTGTAAATAGTTTTGTATTCATATTTGTAAATACTCACTGGGGCTAGTTTTTTTATAATTTTTGTTTTATTCCCCTCCTCCCACAGACAATGAATTGTAAATATGGAAACTAGTTAGTATTTTCACAGAGAGGATGAGGTATTATGGTGGCTGTAGTAAGAAAGGTACGTATGAATGTGTTGTTTTGGTGTAAGGAATATTGTTTGTGCGATTGGGTCAGCGTTTGTGGCTAGCTAAGTTATAGTTAAGACAGAAGAAGACCGTCCTTTCCCCAATCCCCCCTTAGGCCTTGTGCCACACTTCTGTGTATTAAACAGAATAAATATCGCTCTCCTCCTTGGTATGCAAGAATTTAAGTGTACCACTCGATTGGTCATTAGGTCTCGTCAGGCTGTTTGTGAAAAGGTCGGAAGAGGATTTTTTTTCAGCGGGACTAGTGTGAATGAGAGGAAAGCATCGAACTTTGTTCCACTGATGTGTCGTACGCATGTTGTACCGGTTAAACGAAGACTTCATGGTTCGCATGCTGCGTGGAAAGTTCTTAGTCCTTGAAACCATGCTGTCTGTAGCAATGTGGTATCGTTGTTGACGAAGGCTGAACACGATGTGTTCTTTTGCTTACTCGGTTTTTATGCGAGTCGTGTTGTGTAAGACCCGGCAGAAGGAATTCCATGGGCTGTGAAGTTGATATTTCCCAACTGATCTTGTTCTTTAGGCAACAGCTTAAAGTCATGATCATAACGGAATTTGACGAAAGGTGGGCGAATCTTTCACGTCTGTGTCGAGTGAAAGGAGTTGATTTAGAGTGGCATTTCGATGGCGGTTAGACAAGAGATTTTTGATGCTCTGTACTGGACATTAGAAAGCCCGCCCAAAATAGGACAGATTATTTTTATTCTTTCTTTAGTTTCTTCCCATAAAGTTAACTTAGCTGAGGAATGTATGCCCTTCGGCCATTTTTTTTGTTTCTTCTTCCTTTAGTTTAATTTCCCCTCTTCTCTCCGGTTAGTTGACAGAGATGTCAGATCTCTCGTGGATACCGGGAACTTTTTGTTTTTCGAGCGTGCTTTCGTATTTGTTATTGTGTTTGGAGTGAGTGTTGCGAAAAGTGATTGCAGCACACCATTTATCCCAGCATTCTGTATTCACTTCTTCCAAAGAGTTTGGTTGGTCTTGTACAAGCCATCAAAACTATAATCGTGTGTGTGTGTGTGTGTGTGTGTGTGTGTGTGTGTGTGTGTGTGTGTGTGTGTGTGTTAGTCAAGATTCCGTTTGTCTTCTGCAAGCTGAAATTACGATGTCGTCATATACAGGGAGCGAGACCGCACGAAAATAAAAATTTCTTTTTCTTTTTAAACGCATATCAAATATATCATATCCACTTCAAGATAGCGTATCATGTGATGAAATATATTTTATTTAATATGGGTTGTTTTTTTTTTGTTTTTGTTTTTTTTGGGGGGGGTATGTGTGTGTGTGTCTTTTTTTGCATTTTATTTTGTATAATAATAGCTTCTAGGTTTTTGAAATTTCTTTGCATTTAGTCTTTTGTTGATAATTTTGTTTTCGTTGTTCGGGATGTGTACTTGTCTCTATGTAATTCCCTTAATCGTCACACATAAAACCATTGTAGACTATTTTAAACTTTCAGCTTTCTAAAGAATATCAGGACTGAACCTACAGAATCTTTCACTTCACTTCAAGCGAGGAGATAATGTCACTAAGACGCAAAGGGTTACTGAGAGTGAAAGAAAATAAAAAGAAGATAGTGTGGAGAAAGGACAGTAAAAGAACAGCATCCAGGAAGACAGAAGATGACGATTGAAATTACATTCAAATCTTTGAAGATTGTAGTTGTCAGGGAAGCAAGAAATCAGAAGGATTTCTCCAGTTGAGAAATGCGGGAAAATAAACTAAGAATTAGAATAGAATTTACGTTTAACTTTTTCAACAATAAAACCTAATTGTCAATCTCGTAGTACCCCTTATATTCAAGCAGTCGGTCTTGAACATGAATAGAAATAATTCCAGAAACATACACCTGTAAAAAGTATTCCTTGATAAATTTATTACTCTTTTTGTGTGCCTTACAGCACCAGAAATTTGCCTTACTTTCAAGGGAGATGCAGAATTAATTTCAATTTCACCCTACGCGACGCGAATGCGTCCGGAAATTTATTGCCAATACCTCCAAAATGGTAGATTTTATCCGAATTTCTTTGTTATTTTCGAATTAAACATGAACACTTACACGTAAATGGAAGTATTCTGGGATTTTTTTTTTTTTTTTTTGAAAACTGAGCGCGGGGATTGAAATGCAAATTACCCTTTTGTGGTTCCGAGTTGAAATTAGTTCTGTCACCCCTTTCGAGTAACGCGTATAATATAATCGCAACAAATATATCTGAAGTAATTATCGCTAAAAGAAATTTGGTTGAAAGAATCTTCTCACCAACACCATGGCTAAAAATCAAATAAACACATGTTTGACACCTCAATAAGCAGAAAAGATTCCCGATGCAATAACAAAACCATTTTTGTCGTTACAAACTTGATTAATCACTAGACAAAAACACACTTGGTTGTTGCATGGAGAATAACATCGGTTCAACTATTCAGAACAGCCTACAAAACGTAAAACATATGGCTTGGTAATTGGGGGAAGCTAATAAGATTTCTCAAATAAACATGGCGCTCTAGCCGTCAGTCAATTCGATAATTGATTTAAACACAAAAAAATCGTAAAATATCTAGAAAGAAAACACAGGTGAAATAAGGTCCACGCCTGATCGCAACGAAGAAATCTAAAACACAAGATCCATGAAACAAATTTAGCTTAAGGAACAGAATACTGTTTAGATAAACAAGACGAGGCAACATTAGACCGTGAGAGATTCTTCATTTATATACCGTCTCTATTCAGGACAAAGGTGATCATAGCTCTCCACAGCTTCTATTTTTTAAATCTAAACAATGATTGTCCCCTTACTAACCTTCCCAGTCCCTGCTCAGCCGTTTATTCACAATAACTCGATATCTTAATCGATTATTCCCTCTACTCGTCTTGTCTTCCATATGACCTGTGAGTGTCAGATTCTCCAAGCCCAGTTTTTCATTATTTGCTCTCTTTTCGGATTCCTTCTCCTAAAAAATGTTGCGCTCGTGATATTCTCAGCCGTCTCCTGTTGTCGTATACTGCTGCTGGACTCAAGTAAGGCGATATGTATAAAAATATATAAATGTCTTTATCATTCGAGTTGCAGCGATTGGATAGAGTGAGGGAGAATCACAGAGGTTGGAAAAGTGCACATAGGAACTGACGGAGACAAAATCTTCAGTCAAACTCTAACCCGCCTCTCTGCCTGGCCAAGAGTTGGACCGTTTTTATAACATTTCAACACCCACGCAACTTCACGTGGCTACGCCTCCTTCCGGTATGTCGTCTATGCAACTTCTTGTTGCCATACCTCTTCTGGCCATGTACTCACGCAACTTTGTGTGGCCACGTCTCTTCCGGGATGCGCCCACGCAAGCACGCATTTACAATTTTGCGTCCTGTTTATTTTAGTTATCACCCGTTCGCATTTTCGCTCACATTCTGATGCAGCGGAAGTGAGATCAAAGGTCTTCCTCAACTGATATCCAACAATATAGAGCCGAATTTTTGTTGCATCTGGTCTTCATTTCGTCTGTAAGGAGATTGTCCAACATTTATTTTAATATGAGAGGGTTGATAAGACGCTTGCAGTTCACTACTTTCTTCTGTTTTTAACGGAATATTATTGTTTACTTACGCTTTGAAAGGCATTTTTCGCTATTCGAATTTACTTTTTGATTTCTCTGATCCATTTTTTCGTCACTCACGAATGTCCTGCGAATATTCTCCAGGCGGTCTTTACTCATTATGTATTCTTAAAATTTAAAATCTTTCTCATTACATGTATCAGTTTCTTTGCAGTTCCCATTTTCCTTAAAACTTACTCGTTTTGAAAATTTTCTATACACTTTATCCCCGTCATGCGTGTTTTTAACATCAGAATAATAGTGATGAAGATATTAGTCGTTTTCTTATAAAGAAATCTATTTTCGGTATTTATTTTCTGTATTTATTGAACGCGCAGCGAATACGGTTGAAATTTACAAGATCATTGTCATTAAAAAAAATTTTCAAGGAAATAGTTCCTTAAATCCAGTCGCGGTTATTGGTCTTTCCGGTACTAAAGTGGTTTTCCTTCCTTCCTTTTTGTTTGGGTTAGGGTGGAACGCCAGCTTCTTGATAATGTCATTATTTTCTTCTCGAATTATATGTGATATCCAGATTAGCTGTTGCTTTTGAATTTCCTCAAGTGATATGGTCTCGAGTTCAACGTTTTACTGCATGAGGATATAGTCAGTCAAGTGCCACGCGTGATACACGCTTGGACGATCATGTATATTTCGATACATAACTGACGTGGCAGATTTTTCTCCAAGTAGGTTGACATTTCTTTTTGCCAACCAAGGCTAAAGAACTCAGCCTGTCCTGATATTTAACCCATGGGAGGAGGAGAGATGGATTCATACATTTCTCAAGGGTATTTGTTGCGTAAGTGAATATAACGTCCTCGACTGGGAATCGAACACGGCTCTCCGATTTCACAATCCGAGCCGCAACGCATATCCCTGAGAATATAGCAGAGTGGAAATCCTAGTTCAACGTTTTACTGCATGTGAGATATAACAGTGACCATGGTTCAACCTTCTACTACATGGGGTATAACATGGTGGAACCTGTGGTCCGACCTTTTACTGCATGAGGTTATAGAAGGGTGCTAACCCTGTTTCAACTTTTTTTGCATGTGGGATATAACAGAATTGGCTCAAAGTTTTATTATATGTGGGATATAACAGGATATTGTCCCTGGTTCAATGTTCTACTGTATGAATGGTATAGCAGGGTCGAACCCCTTGCTCGAAGTTTTACTGAATGAAGTATATAATAGGGTGGTAACTCTAGTTCAACTTTTACTGTAGGGGGAGATAGCAAGGTGACAATCCTGGTTTTACTGTATGTGGGATATAACAGGATAGTGACCCTCGTTCAACCTTCTACTGAGAGGTATAACAGGATGAAACCCCTGGTTCAACATTTTACTGAATGAATGTATATCAGTATGGGGATCATGGATCAATCTTTTACTGCGGAAGAGATATAAGAGGGTGACGCTCTTTCTTCAAACTTTTGATGAACGTGAGATATAACAGAGTTGAACACTTCAACCTTACCCTGCATGTGGATGTAGCAATGGGATTTTCCTGGTTCAAAGTTGTACTGTATAAGGTACATAAAATGGTGACCCTGTTTCAAAATTTTACTACATGTGAATATAGCAAAGTGGAACCCCTAACGTTTTTGCTGTAAATGTGGTAAAATGGTAGTAAGCCTGTTTAACTATTTTATATGAATAGTAGAATGGTAATCTTAGTTGAACGTTTTATCGCATAAAGGAATAGAAAAGAGAGAATCCTGATTCGACATTGTCATTGTTGTAAGCAAGTAAATGGTTAAGAAATAACAAAACAAGTGCTTGCAGATAAATCGTGTATTGAACAGAAGAGGGTGTGTGTCGGTTGACCAGCGTTCAATCTATATCACTGTTAATATTTAACAACCCCCCCCACGAGGGATATATACGGCACAAGGACGAGTTTATCGTGGGTCATCCAAGCCCACAGGTTCGGCCAAAAAATCCCCGTAGAACCCGCATAAAAGTGTTCGGGTCTGTCTACCTCCCCGGACGAAGCTCTGCCGTTCGGTACAGTCTCGTCCCGGTTCCTCTCTGCTGAGAGTTCGACAGGAGCTGCGAATAGCCTCAGTAGAACAGTCTATATCACTGTTAATATGTATTACACAAAAGTACAAATACGGCACAAGGCCAAAAAGGGGAGAGGGAAAAAGGATGGTCATATTCTGTCTTAACATTAAACATAGCTAGCCACAAACACTGACCCAATCTCGCAAACAATATTCCATTCACCAAAACAACTCATTCTTACTTACCATTCTTACCTCATACACCATAATGCCTCAGAAACTCTATGAAGTCCTAAATAGTCCCCATATATACAATTCAGTGTTTGTGGGGTAGCGAAATAAAATAACGAATTCAAATTAAAAAAAACAACAATGTGTACAAAACTATATACAAGAAAATAAACAAAATAGTGTTAATAATAACCCACCACAGCCTTAACATCATTTAACTGGACGAAAAACAATGCGGGACTTAAAAAATATGACATTCGTACAAGCCAAGCACTCACTACATACACATTAATTCAAACTCAACAACAAATACGAAAAAACACACTCTAAACGAAAGATGCCCCGCACCCACCAGAGAACTGATATCACTAAAGATGGGATGGATGAGGAATTAAACAAAAGAAAAATAGGGCCAGAAAAAGGGGCCAATGAGCATACATACCCTAGCTAAGTGTTGAAGCTTGGATAAGCATGGAATAATAATAATACAACACAAAATGTACGTAAACAAAATGTATTGAAACAAGGAAAAGGTACACAATATTTACAGTTAGTTTTGGTATATTCTTGGGAAGACTGTTCCTGTAGAATGGGTTGACTTAATCGCAGTCGGGCAGAGTCTCTGGATTGGATCTCTTCTTCCTCCCCCGTCTTCCCGGTACCAACCCATATTTATATGGTCGGTACTCCACTATGTAAATTAGGTGGATCGTACCACAACACTAAGTTAACTTGAAGGAAGAGAAAAAATACTAAAAGAAAAAACGACCTACACTAACCTATAAACGGGAATAGTTGCCAATGTTTAACCCAGTAATACCAATATTCTTTAAAGCCTAACCGGCATCAAAAAAACACTCATCTTTCACTCGACAGAGACGCGCAAGATTCACCCATCTTTCACCAAATTCCAATGGATGGAGACGCTTCCTTTCCGTCCTAATCTTGACTTTAAGCTGATGCTTAAAGAACAAGATCAGTTGGGAAGATGTATGCTTCTCAGACCCATGAAATCCCTTCTGTTGCGTCGTCCAAAACACGACTCGCACAACCCCCAGTAACCATAGGAACACATAGTGCACAGCCTTAGTCAACGGCGGTACTATATTGCTACAGAGGGAGCTGGCCTCCAGGACAAAGAACTTTGCGCGCAGCATGCGAACTATGATGCCTTCAACAAACTTGCACAACGGAGCTACGACACTAAATGAAAGAAGACATGACCTAGGGACTCAACCTCCCCACTGCAGCGAACGCAATTTGGAGGCTTAGCCAAACCCGCTAAACGAAGTCTTTTGGCGACCAAGAGGGCCATGTGCAGCAAGCCTCCCGCTTCGTCAGACCGAGCTCGCCTATCAAAACATCCTGAACGTTCCCCATCACTAGCACCTGATATAATGCCTTACGGGACAACGGCTGAACGTCGAAGAGGCCATCCTTCGCCCGTAAGAAATGCTTGAGGGCAAGCCGACATTCACGATAGAAGGAACCCTCGCCTCGTGATGAACGACCGGCCTCCTCATCACGCGATCATACACTTCTTAAGGATGGAAAGTTTTTACGAGCGTATTCCTTCTAGAATTTGCCGTTCTTATCCAATTGCATACACATCCGATCTAGATACGTAATTCGAAACGCATGTCGACGAATCTCAACGCAAGGTACCCCAGACCGCCATCAGAAGGATGGAGGTAACAAATCTCGCGATTGACCATGGCGACCCTATCTCTCCACAAGAAGGAGAACAAAAGCCATACGAAGGCCAATAAAGTGTAAGACGGGAGAGGAAGCACGGAGAGTCGGTAAAGGAGAATCGGGTAGATGTGCGATGCACATATTTCCGCCTTCAAGGAAAGATTCTTCTGAGTCCACAGACTAACTGCACCCGCAGCCTTTTCCCATACCTCCGACCAGTTCATTTCCAACAGGAAGTCGTCCGTCCAGAGGAAAGATCCGAGAAGATACACTCCCTTCCAAGAACCCAACCGCAAGCCAACAGACTTATCGCGGTTGATCTTGGCCCCTGTCACCGTCTCATAACCTCTGATTTCTCTGCTGACTTCGTTAATTTCGGCTCTGCCCGACACAAGAACCGAAACCTCATCAGCATAGGCGGAGTACTTGGCCGAGGTGGTAGCACCAGGTAAAGAAATTCCGCGAAGGACCGGATTCATCTTCAACTTACGCAGGAAAGGTTCCAACGCCAGAACGCAATGGAGACAGCGGACATCCTTGACGAATGGAGCGAGACAAAATGAAAAGTTTTGATCTTACCCCATTCACTTCTACCAGCGCACCGGGGGACGCATACAGCAGTCGGATGGCAGGGGGTGGCATTTTCATATTCTTGATGGGGAAAGGACGGGGAGTGTGACGCGGTGTGAAAGAGTTGTTTTGTCTGAAGAGGCTGGGGTCTCTACTGAGAGGGGATGAGGGGTGGAAAGGGCCTGTGATGAATGTAGGGGCGGGGCAGAGGATGTAGAGGGAGTGGCCTTTTTAGGAGTGGTCTTTTGCCTTTGTCTAGTTTCTCCTTAATTCTTTTATTTTTTTTTTTTTTTTTTTTTTGGAATCCAGGGTCGAATTTCTTTTGTTGCTCTTTAAATTTCTATTTGGAGACCGGGGCGCCGCCCTTAACGTTGACTGAGGGAGTGGGACTGTTTCTGCTTTTCGTCCCGGGGGCTTCATGGGACTGATGACCCGCTGTCTGGCGATTCCCTCTGGCCCTGCCAGCAATCTGCCATTCCACCCTTTCTCTTCTCCACAACTGCACTTGCAGCGGGCGAAAGCTCTTCGGGGAATGGAGGCTTAGTGGTAGACCCAACCGGGGGTTTGGCCACACCGGTCCAGAAAGCTGGCATGCTCATTAAACGCGTGGCGGAATCTAAAGACGCGGTCAGAGGCGTATTTTGGTCAACTGGGGTCTGACTTCCAGAAGCCTTCTTCTCTGTGCAGGAAGGTGACCAGTCTCTCCACACTTCCAACACACCGGTTTGTGGCTGGTCACAATGACTAGCAGCTTCAGGGCTCCTACTTCCAGACAGTTGGGGATGGAGAGGAAGGCTTTGTGATCTAACAGAATATCGAAGCTTTATCCCCCGTTCAGGCTATTGCAGGTAGCATCCAGAATTTCGCCGGACTGCAATAGGAACATAGCTAGATATTCCCCGATACCTGAGGAGGCACTTCGTATATTACCAGTCTTCACCTACTGTACGTAGTATGTTACCTTTTATAATTAAGTATCGGCTTGATATATCGAGACAATCTTTCGGTGTGTGCAACACTACGTGCCACTTTAAGAAGCCAGCACACTTAACAATTCTCAGTGGCTTAACCCCCAGGGACTCCAGTGATTTCACCACTGTGTCTTTCGTCGAACAACAAATTTTGCCGTACGGTTGTCGATGACGCAGACCGAAACAATTCTTCTCTCAATTTTCTTCACTTCTGTAGGGTCTTCCAAGAGTGCACCTTCTATGAGAAGGTGTGCGCAACTCTTGGCCCGCTCCAGGAACTCCGCGATATTGATTATGAAATCCAGTGGGGACTTCTAACAACAGGGTGGTTCCCCAGCCTCCGCATTATCACTCTTGTTATTATTACTTTGGCCATTATTGGCTTCCATATTTTTAAACTTTTGGCCATTTTTGGCTTCTATGTTTCTGGCCGTTATATTTTGGCCATTTTTGTCTTCCATACTTTGGTTTGAAGACTTATTTTAGCCGTTATCGGCCTGATTATTTGCGGATGTACTCGACAACAAAGGGTACTCATCGAGATTATATTTTTCCGGTGCGATCTTTTTAACAGAGAATAAATGTTTCTTACCTGATTGTCTTAAATCAGCCATTATGAGTTTTTTCTTTTTAATTAAAAAGGACGGAATCTTGATATATTTTTTTATCCTTTTAAAAGAATAAAAGTGAAGGAGAGAGGTGTCAGGAAAAGAAATAAAATAAACAAGGTTCGCCTATAGGCGAAAAAAAACGTTAAAGCAAAGAAAAAATAAATCACAAAAACAAAAAGACAGTTGGACGTGCAAAAAAAGAAAAACTTACACAAAAGAACGACGAGAATAAACGATATACTTTAAAAGGCAAACAACAAAAAATAAATATACAAAGTTAAGACCAATAAAAATCACAAATTTCCTTTAAAAGGACAAAAACGAATACACGTACGTAAACTCAAAAAAAACTACATTAAAATAATACAGTAATAAAATTAAAAACAAAATGCTGCACAAAGAAAAAACGAAAGCAAATACGAAACTAACAAATCCCAAAATCAAATATGGCTGCCGAAATAAACCTAGTCAACTCGTTAACAAACGGAAAAACTCAAAAAGAAAAAACAGACAGATTAAGAAAAATAAAATACAAACAATTTAAAAAAATATGTACGCAAGGATTTAACAAGTGCAAAAATAGATGACTTAATGGATAAGTAAAATGAAAAATAAAGAATGAAAAAAACACGTAAGAAAATAAACAAAGAAAAATAAAGTCGGACGTGGAAAAATTAAACAGATAAACTCTAGCGGTTTGCAGAAAATTAAAGAACTAAAAAAAATAATTTCAAAATATAACTTTAAAATAAGAGAAAATCAAAAGTTAATAGAAAATAAAATGAGAGTAAAAAAGAAAAAAATATAAATGTGGAGGGTAAGAAACTGAAAAAGAAGAAAAAAATCACAAATCTTTCAAAAAATATCAGTAAAAAAGAAATGTAAGAAAACTTAACTGAAACGAATTCGAGAATCACAAAGAAAAAACAGAGAAATTGCAGAGAACGTCGGGTAAAAACACCAGTTGTATTCGGTCTAAAAAGTAACATGAACAGGAAACGGTCAAAATCGCCGTTTTCCCGTGGCTTACTATCCTATTATTTTTAGAGTAAGTGGAAGAGTCCACAATAGACTCATTAGAGGGAGAACACCACAACTGTAATGCATGAGAATGGCGATTTAAAACCAGAAATGCTTAAGATTATACTGTGAAAAAGAAAATTTGGAAACTAATTAAACTTCAAGGAGAATAAGCAAGGAAAGAAGAGATTTTAAATAAATAATTATAATCCCTAAAAATGAGTCTAGAAAAGGATCTCAGAAGATTTGAACATGAAATAAACCAACTAGAATTCCTTAAACTTTAGTAAGACTAGATCTTCCTCCCAACCTACCCAGGACAAGATTTATGGTATTATAAATTTTCCCAAATTCCAAAGAGGAATTCTTGCTGTTTACTCAAAATGCTACAAAAACCCATAAACGTTATAAATTGTTATAGAAATTCAGCATCAGAAATTTAGCATGCCCTGAAAATCGATATGTTCTTCAGACAATTAAAAGTTATGAACATCTCATCAAAAAACATGCAACGAAGCAATGATAAAATCCAAAGAACTTTCTTACATAAACCTACCACCAGAAATCGAAGACAGAGAATCTGGAAAAAGACGAATTGGCCCGATAACAACATCGGAGTCCGGTTTAATTCTTCTCTTTCTTCAACTGCTACTCTTATTTCTTCTCCCACCAGAGAATTCACAGATAAGGAAGACAATATAGAGATCGAGGTCTCCCCAATCATTACGACTTACTACTGGAATAACTATCCTACTTAAAGATAATCAACCAATTTACATAGAAAGATTAATAATTCTTTATCTTTTATGGATTTTAAAATTATTCAGTTTGTTTTCATTAAAACCCGTTGTTAGTTATCAATCGAGTGTGTTGGAAAAATTGGTTTTCAGCAAGGAAGTTAGCACAGCTAAGAGTATTTTATGCCTGAAATTTCCGCAGAAACAGAATGACCACTTGTCGGAATCTCTGTAGGAATCTGGTTACCTTTTAGCTTACTGATGGTTACATGCAACTGCCGTGAATATCAAAAACACCGCCCGATGACAACGCCATGTGTCGATGCTAAGTGTACTATTTTCGTGGTAGCGTTGGAACGAAAATTGACGAAACGAAACGAGAGGATATAGCAGGTTATACAGTCTTAACAATTTTTTCTTCGTTTCCAGTGCTATTTTGCATTGCTTATTATCTATGGAAGTTTTTACCAATTTCCCTTCAGTCTAAACACAAAAGTATGTATAGCGACGAGAAACAGTCAGCCGTATCACCTTGTTACCCATTGCTCTAAACCAGGTTTCTTTTTTATCTTATTGTCAATATAAAGAAAATTTACAGTCACAGACTCACAATAATGGTGTCTGCAGTGAAGATCATTCACATTACAATAGCAGCTGGCATCGAAACAAGTTCAATAACTATCGCTCTATGACTAGGCACTCTCCATTGTATTATTGTATTTACGAATAAGCCTTGTTAATACAACATGACTACAGATAAAGCATCTGCCATATTTTCTTGCTGAAAAGAGAGTCTCATGACCAAAATATAGGTTGCTTTTATTCTTAATTACACAGCTTGCATCAAAATCAATGTACCCATTGCCTTAAAAAAAAAACAACAAAAAACAAACATTTTTTTTTCAAATTGAATAAACAAAAAATGAAGTCCAAGCTGGATTTGAAAGAAAATCGATACGTTCTTTTTTAATACTAAGCCGCTTCGACTTTTGCTACATTTTCTGAATGCGATTCTTATAGAATCGATAACTACTGCGTCTAATCAATTGTGATTTTTGAAAAGAAAGTCGGGAGAAGTCTGCAGAGAATAAGAAATTCTAAATGCGTGTGCTTTCTGAAGAATGTGACTTCTGCCAGGATCAAGCTTGAAATGGATACGCAAAAAGCGAAATGATATTATCAAGCTTGATATACAGGTAAGTATAAACATTTACTAAGTTCAGTTTAATCAGGTAGAAGGCTAAGGGGAGAGAAAAATAAATATTATTTTGTGTTGGAAGTTTTAAGAGAAGGAATTATAAGTTAGACCAAAAGCATTCTTTTCGTAGTTTATTCGGAACGAAAATTCAAAGAACTCTTTGAGGAAACAGTAATGGAATCTAGAAAAAAAGAATGTTAGCCGTACAACAGAATGCATTGTTGTCAGCAAAAGGGATAAAACTATCAAACTCGATGTGTATGTAAGTCAAATATTTAATATATTTAGTCAGGTACAAGGCTAAGAGGAGAGATAGGAGAAGAATGATCGTTTTGTGTTGGAATTTTTAAGGTGGGGAATTATCGTTATAAATTATACGACAGACGAATGGCATTCTTTTGGAAGTATATTCAGAAGGAAAAGGCAAATAATTCTGACATGAATAGTAATGGAAAGCAAGAAAAAAGGACTAACGTCTAACCGTAAGACAGAATGTAAGATTGTCAGTAAAAGGAAAAAGACTATCAGGCTTGATGTTCAGGTAAGTCAAATATTTACTTTAGTCAGGTACAAGGCTAAGAGGAGGGATAGGAGAAAAATATCGTCTTCTGTTGGGATTTTTAAGATGAGGAATTATCGTTATAAGATATAGAATAGACGAATGAAATTGTTTTGATCGTAAACTTAGAAGGAAAATGGAAATAACTCTTAGATAAGATTGTAAGGAAAAGCAAGAAGAAAGGACTAAGTATTAATTGTAAGGCAGAATGGCTGGTGTCAACAAAATAATGTCGACACAAGTCTGCGGAAAACCGTCTTCTTTTAAGGGCCGTGTCCCTACAGGACTTTGTCGATTATGGCTCTCCACAATTTCCTCTCCTTTGTAGTTCTTAATAGATTGTCTTTTTCTTTTTTTTCTCTTAAACCCCGTTCCGCCATTCATTTCCGCAAGCTCATTCTTCTTCTATGTGTTGTTTTTCATTCAGGACTTTGTCGAACATGGCTCTCCACAATTTCCTGTTCTTTGTAGCCCTTAATAATTTTTATCTTTTTGTCATTTCTCTTAAACCCTGTTCCACCATCATTTCCGCAATCTCATTCTATATGGCGTGTTCCTTCAGGACTTTGTCAATCATGGCTCTCCACAATTTCTTGTCCTTTGTAGCTCTAAATAAATTTTGTTTCTTTTCTTATTTCTCTTAATCCTTGTTCCAACATCCATTTCCGGCAGCTCATTCTTCTTCACTTCAGCCCTCTTTTTTTTTCTTTTATATGCACCCTAGAAATTTCAACTGCATTTTCTTGATGTTAAGTAAAGTCTCCTTTTTTTCCATATTCTCTAAAACCTCGTCGTTTTTCACAGGTTCGGTCCATGGTATACTCAGCATGCTCCTGTAGAAATACATTTCTGCTGCATCCGGTCTTTTCTTCATATCTGAAGATATTGTCCAGCATTTATTGTCATAGAGGATGACAGATATTAGGTAGCAGTTCAGTAGACTTTCCTTTGTTTCTAGCGAAGTTTTCCTATTTCTTAGTACCCTGCTTAGCTTTTGGAAAGCATCTTTGGCTATCCTAATTCTCTTTCGGATCTCAATGCCCTATTTTCCTTACTCTGTTCGAACACTTCCCAAATATTTTTTTTTTACTTGTTTGATTTTAGTATGTCGGATTTGCATTTTGGGTTCAATCATTTGTCTAATAACCATGCATTCTGTCCTCTTACAGTTTGGTGTTTACTCTCTTTTTTCTTGCTTTCCTTCATTACTTTCTGTTGGAGTTTTGCAGTTTTCCTTGGGTTATAAGAAAGTTTAAAAGTAAATGTGACTATGAATACACACAGCTTGCAAGAAAGTTTATATCGAAATTTCATGAAAGTAAAAGAGTTGAAAATTCACAAATATATATATATATATATATATATATATATTATTGCCCCAAAGTTTCTCTAAAAAATCGTTCAAAAACAATTTCGTTCTTTACAGAATAACATCAGAAAATTTAATTGGAATCTAATTATTCAATGATTTTTTAAATATATTTTTCTAAAATCAATACATTTTATGCCGCAAAATTTATGCAAATGTCTACCTTTACTGTTTATGCAAGGCAAACAAGTTTTTTTTTTCGTCCAAATATTTGAGGTTCTCTAAAGATAAAAAAATATGAAATTTCTCCAATCTCTTTTCTTAATATTAACACAAAGATGTTGGTGATATAAATGAAACGGAAGGCGTCGATGTAAGCAACTATAAAGATTTTCTAAACATAATTTAGTCAGGTACGAGGCTAAAAGGAGTGATAGGGGAATATATTAATTTTTGTTGGAATTTTTAAAATGAGAAAATAACTATATTTGATAATAAAATGTGAGTATGGCAGAATGAAAACCGAAATAATTTCTGATAAGGGCAGGTATTCTAAACTGTTAAATCTTCCGTATTTAAAAAAATCAATCTTTTTACAAACTCAGTAATACCGAAATCTAAATATATTGTACGTAAATTGATGTCTTCATGATTAAGTTTTTTTAGATATATAAATTGTAGATCATAAAATGTATTGTTCGAAATTTTACTATAAAAATGTCCTTTTGTTATAAAAATCTATTGTTCCGTGTTTCATTATAAACAGACTTTTGAATTTAAGCACAGTACTAGAACGACATTGAGATCTCAACAATTTAGAGCTGAGATGGTCAGATGCAACCGTAAATTCTATACCTGTTTCTTTTCTCGCACTTCTCGCTTGTGGAACTCCCTTCCGGCTTCATGGTTTCCAGCCAATTTTAATATTCTCAAATTTAATTACAATGTCAACTGCAGTCTAATGTCCTCCTGATTATTCTTTTTGTTCCCGTTCATTAGCAATGTCTCTTTCTAATTTTCTACACCCAATAACCTCTTTGTGTTAGGGGCTTTACTGCCTTGCATAGGGTGAAATCGATATTTAAAAAATAATATTTCATCAAATTATGTATTCACCATTATTTCCAATGAGTTGTTGCCACATATCAAGCAGCTCTTCCATACATTTTGAGTAAAATTCCATAGGTTTTGATATGAAGTGTTATTCGATGAATATTTGAGTCTTGTTTTCACTAGAGAAATTTATAATCTCCGCTTTTGTTTATCAAATTTCTTCCTTAAAGAATGAAAGAAAATTTTATTTTAT
>CAHIKZ030002922.1:350000-427500 GCA_903632075.3 Acanthosepion pharaonis | reverse complement strand
AAAAGCAAATGTCGAGAGACAGAATAAATAAGATGAAGACAGAAAAGAAAAAACGGTAAAGAAAGATGAAATGAAATGGGAGGAAGAAGAAAGAGGGATAAAATGAAATAGATAAGACGAAGGAAAATAGAGAATATGCAATGAAAGAAAGAAGAAGAAGAAGGAGGAGGAGCTGGAGGAGGATAGGGACGAGAAGGAGGAGGAGAGAAAATAAGTAGGAGGAGAAGGAGGAGAGGAATAAGGAGGAGGAGAGTGGAAGGAGGAGAAGGAGGAGATGAATAAGGAGGAGAGTGGAAGAAGAAGGAGGAGGAGGAGCTGGAGGAGGATAGGGACGAGAAGGAGGAGGAGAGAAAATAAGTAGGAGGAGAAAGAGGAGAGGAATAAGGAGGAGGAGAGTGGAAGGAGGAGAAGGAGGAGATGAATAAGGAGGAGAGTAGAAGAAGAAGAAGAAGAAGAAGAAGGAGGAGGAGGAGCTGGAGGAGGATAGGGACGAGAAGGAGGAGGAGGAGAGAAAATAAGTAGGAGGAGGAGAGGAATAAGGAGGAGGAGAGTGGAAGGAGGAGAAGGAGGAGATGAATAAGGAGGAGAGTAGAAGAAGAAGAAGAAGAAGAAGAAGAAATATTTGGCGGATAAGCAGAAATAAATTGGTTGCTTTAATAAAAGAAGGTCAACTTCGATGGAGGAAACAGAATAAAATGAAACTTTAGAAGAGGAGAATTGACTGAAAGAAAGCCAAAATGAAAAAGAGAGACGGGCAGACGATCTTGTTAACCACAAGGAGTGGTAGGATGAGAAGGTGAAAATAGAAAAACGCAGACTGAAAACTAAGAGACAAGGTGGCATATGATGAAGAAAATCTAGAAAATGGAACAAATAAAAACACGATGATAGCGAAAAGAAAGCAAGTAGGTGTGGTGGGATCAGAAAAAAATACATGTTTAATTAAACAAAATGAAACCCTGTGAATTAACGGAAGAGTTCTGTGCTGCTGTGTGGGATCAAGAATTTAATCGATCTCGAGGTATTAGTGTGGCTTCTTTCTCACAAACCGGACATATTTCCCTTTGCTTAACCTGGTTTTGTTCTGAAATAGCAACTGGGAAACATTCCTTCAAAATGGCGGATTGAATGATTCTCCTTTTTGTATCTGCGCGTGCGCAGAATCTTGTACAATACAAAGTTTCTGTATGGAATCAACACAGGCTTAACCGATTTAAGAAGCCATAATAAAATAAATTCCGTTGCACAGAGAAAATTAGGTCAAGCAACAGACACTGAACTCTAAAAAAATGTTCAGTTGTAAAGTTCAGCAACAATTGTGACGCGTCTGTTTCATTAGAGACCTAGTCCGCTTGACCATTTGTACTAGGTATTGACTTCGATACTCACTCTGATTTTCATATTTGTGGAATTGTGTCAAAATAATCTGTGTAAATTACAATAATTTATTTCAGTTCTTCAACATTTATAGCAGTTTCCCCAAATCATATAAGTTACCTCCATGCATAGCGGTGTAAATATTTCGAAATTTACGGTATTCATGCTCACAAATCCATAGAAACTCAACCCCTGAAGATGGTCTGAGATGGAACTGAAAGCACTTGGGATAATAAAAATAATTTTATGGAAAATTTTGAAATTAATTCGTAGACCTGAAAGGATTAAAACTAAAATAAATACACATAATATGTCTAAATTATTTAGCCAAACATGCTTGAAAAAGTATATATATATATATATATTATATGCAATTTTACTTAAACTCCGTGTTTAGACAGATTCACCCAAAAGGAAGAAGCGACTTGAGATTGTACAGTTGAAAATATCACAGATTTTGCAGAAATCTTTTTCTTTCACTTTCCCTTACCCTATCTATCTATCTATCTATCTATCTATCTAATCCCTATTACAGACTTTTGCTCAGGCGCATTTGTGTTTGTTCAACACCCACCTGATCAGACCTTAGTTACAGTTTCTGGGAAAGAGCGTGTTGTCTAGCGTGGTCAACAATTTGAACAAGGCCAGCACTCTCGAACACTCGGCCACGATGACTTGTGACTTCGTACTATCGACGGTTCCGTCTACCCAATTTCGCTCACAAGGCTTGGGTCACCCCGTGAAATGGTTTTCAGGCACTTTCCAATGGTGTCGCACGCTGGGATAGACCCCTCCTGTCCGATAACATCAGGAAGTCTCCTTTCTGACAAATCGATCATGGTGAGATTCGAACCCGAGTCTCATAGTCTGAATGGGAACGTTCTTTCCACATACATACATACATACATACATAATGATACATTTATATATATATATATATATATATATATATATATATATATATATATATATATATATATATATATTTTATATGCGCAGTACTTAGTTTAAAGTGCTCAGCATCAGTTATAGGTATAGGGCTAAGGTTTGTCTGATGATTGCAAAAGCGTAAAACTCAAGATCACAACCTCATATCCATATAACTATATATATATATATATATATATATATATATATATATATATGTCTGTGTATGCGTGTGTATGTGACATTAGAACTCCCCCCTACTAGACAGACACATATACACAATTACGAATACATATTACCATGCGATCCCTGCTTAGACATACAGGAATCTTTGCAAACTGACTTATAGAATTCAATGTACGTGATACGTGACTGTCCAATGAGAATCGACCCAAACAAAATGAAGAGACTATTGCAAATCTAATGATATACGTTTTAACCGGCTGGCAGAATATTTTCCTCAGATGAGTTTGTTTATCTCTCACAAACTTAAAAGCCTTCATCATTCCAATGTAATCAGACTGTTATGTTGACCAGATATTTCGTTTTTAATCTAATATACCCATGACTTTGAAATAAATTCTGTGTTTTACGCTTATTACATTTAGAAAGAAATATTTCAATGGAAATTGGATTTGACAAAGACTTCTTTATTTTTATTTTCGACTTCGAAACTGTTCGAATTCTGTTTGCCAGACTACTTTATCTTAAAATCATTAATCATTTCTCTGAATGAAATCTTGTCAAATGCGAAAGGAAGAAAACACTAGAATGGATTATTTTGAAGAAGTATTGTTATGAGACGTAACAGAATCATGTTCTTGTAAAATCATTGACTTTCTTTTTTTTTTTCTTTTAGATCCTTTGACTCGTAAAAGCGACCTTTCGTCCTTTGCATCGGGTTTTAAAAACATTTTCTATCCCTCGGATATTAATTAATTTCATTATGACATTAAGACTTCTGGCCAGAATATTCATCTTTGCTGTTTTTATCGTTAAACATCACTTCAACTCTTCTCTCCCGGAAACTATGGATTAAACAATAGGAGTAGATAGGTTTGCCTATCTTCCGGTTTAAACTCCTCCCCAGTCTTTTGAACAGGAGTAGAGGTTTATCCCTTGGTTTCTGTTTTTGGTTTGGGTTTTCGGTTCATTCTAAAGTCAACTTCCACACGAAACTTCTAACGTCTCCGATTGAACTTTGAAATTTTATTCACTGATTAAATCTTGACCTCTTCAAGTCTAGAGTCACTCGTTATCTTTCCTGCACACCCCAAAGAACTTCACTTCTTGCCCTTTCATGCACTCATACAACACCACACAGCAATCCTCTACCTTGAGTGGCTCTTGGGCCTTATATTGGATGAACATTAGTAAAACAGTAGATAGATATGAGAAGACTGAGTTAGATAGATAGATAGATAGATAGATATATAGATAGATAGATAAGAACAGACCGAGATAGATAGATAGATAGATAGATAGATAGATAGATAGATAGATAGATAGATAGATAGATATCCACACTATATTTCTAACATCGACTGAACTTTTGACGTTTCAAGTCTAGAGTGAGGCGTTATCTTTCCTGCATAGCCCCAAGAGCATCACTTCTTGCCTTTGCTTACGCTCGTGCTACACCATAGAGTAACCCTCTACCTCGTGTGGCTCTTGAGCCCCGTATTGGGTGGACATTACTAAAAAAAAAATAAATAGCAGGGTATACTCGTTAAGCTAGTCTTGCTTCATAACCAAAAGCTACTCCATTATCTTTCCCAAGAAGTCTTAGAAATAAAGGAAGGGAAACCATGATTGTCAATATACAGAAGAGAATTATCATTAAGAAAATCCCCCGTGGGATTAGACCATCGTCTTCTTATTAGTGGAAAGAAAACCTACATAGCATCGGCATCAATCCTTAATAAAACTGCAGTTCGTATATAGTGATTTTCCAAGCGTAGCTTAGATGTGGCACAAGGCCGAAATTAGGGGTACCCAGTGAGGATCGAACTCGCTACTCAGTCGTAATTGTTCTAGCGAGACAAGCTTGTTAACCATTACACCGCCTCGGGGTGCCCCACTGCAGTTCGTATATGTAGTGAATTTGATCCTCACTGGGTGCCATGCGACTGTATCTATATACAAATGCTAAGCAAAATGAAGTAAATAGCTGGCGATAACTGGTTGCTGAGATATTTGCATAGTTAACACTAACAGCTAAGTTAAAAAGCAACCTAAGTGTATGCCTAAGTTAAACAATGGCTGTCCATTTGGAAGAAGGCTTCCCGGGAATATTAACCGAAGTCCAGTTTAAAGATGGCGTCCCCGTAGCCAGGTCAACACGAGCATTGCGCTCAGGAAATATAAGAAAGCACTGAAGTACTCAATAGATCGTATGACCCGCAAGAAAGGGGCGAGGAAAGCGTGCACTGCAGAGAAGAGGTGCCAAGGAAACAGGACAATTTCTGGTACTTAACGACATGTACGCATGCGTGTCTCCAGAAAACATAACGTTGTAGTGCGTCAGAAAATTGTCTCTTCATTTCGACGATCGTGCTATTGAAACATTCATTTACACACGTGCGGGTCTAGTCTACGCTTAGGAAATATGAAACAGCGTTGACTTATATACAATCGATCGCATGATCTGAACGAAAGTCTAAAACAAGAAGAATTCTTGCACTGCATGATATGACAGATACATTATTTTCGCTCTTGAATAAAACTATATTATATTTTATTATTGACTGTTATAAATCGAAATATTTTACTGCTGTATGAATAGGTGCCAAAACGGTTTAGTGCGTTTATCAAGTAAAATGATCGATAAGCATATAAGTGCAACGGTAGGCTGAAAAGTTCAAAGTCTGAAGCAGTGGTGCTAGAGCTGTAAACAATTGCATTCATTAATTTCGACGCTTCATATTAATAAGAGGGTGGGCTGAAAACTTCATAGGCTGACTATGAAGCGGTGATACTAGAGCTGTGAAATATTGCATTAATTAATTTCAACGCTTCTTATTAATAAGAGGGTTGGCTGAAAACTTCATAGGCTGACTATGAAGCGGTGACTCTAGAGCTGTGAAATATTGCATTCATTAATTTCAATGCTTCTTATTAATAAGAGGGTGGGCTGAAAAACTTCATAGGCAGACTATGAAGCAATGACATTAGACTTGTGAATAATTGCATTCATTAATTTCGACGCTTCATATTAATAAGAGCGTGGCTGAAAACTTCATAGGCTGACTATGAAGCGGTGATACTAGTGCTGTGAAATATTGCATTCATTAATTTCAACGCTTCTTATTAATAAGAGGGTGGGCTGAAAACTTCATAGACTGACAATGAATCTGTGATACTAGAGCTGTGAAATATTGCATTCATTAATTTCAACGCTTCTTATTAATAAGAGGGTGGGCTGAAAACTTCATAGGCAGACTATGAAGCAATGACATTAGACTTGTGAATAATTGCATTCATTAATTTCGACGCTTCATATTAATAAGAGCGTGGGCTGAAAACTTCATAGGCTGACTATGAAGCGGTGATACTAGTGCTGTGAAATATTGCATTCATTAATTTCAACGCTTCTTATTAATAAGAGGGTGGGCTGAAAACTTCATAGACTGACAATGAATCTGTGATACTAGAGCTGTGAAATATTGCATTCATTAATTTCAACGCTTCTTATTAATAAGAGGGTGGGCTGAAAACTTCATAGGCAGACTATGAAGCAATGACATTAGACCTGTGAATAATTGCATTCATTAATTTCGACGCATCATATTAATAAGAGGGTGGAATGAAAACTTCATAGGCAGACTATGAAGCAAATGACATTAGACCTGTGAATAATTGCATTCATTAATTTCGACGCTTCATATTAATAAGAGAGTGGGCTGAAAACTTCATAGGCTGACAATGAATCTGTGATACTACAGCTGTGAAATATTGCATTCATTAATTTCAACGCTTCTTATTAATAAGAGGGTGGGATGAAAAAACTTCATAGGCAGACTATGAAGCAATGACATTAGACTTGTGAATAATTGCATTCATTAATTTCGACGCTTCATATTAATAAGAGCGTGGGCTGAAAACTTCATAGGCTGACTATGAAGCGGTGATACTAGTGCTGTGAAATATTGCATTCATTAATTTCAACGCTTCTTATTAATAAGAGGGTGGGCTGAAAACTTCATAGACTGACAATGAATCTGTGATACTAGAGCTGTGAAATATTGCATTCATTAATTTCAACGCTTCTTATTAATAAGAGGGTGGGCTGAAAACTTCATAGGCAGACTATGAAGCAATGACATTAGACCTGTGAATAATTGCATTCATTAATTTCGACGCATCATATTAATAAGAGGGTGGAATGAAAACTTCATAGGCAGACTATGAAGCAATGACATTAGACCTGTGAATAATTGCATTCATTAATTTCGACGCTTCATATTAATAAGAGGGTGGGCTGAAAACTTCATAGGCTGACAATGAATCTGTGATACTACAGCTGTGAAATATTGCATTCATTAATTTTAACGCTTCTTATTAATAAGAGGGTGGGATGAAAACTTCATAGGCAGACTATGAAGCAATGACATTAGACTTGTGAATAATTGCATTCATTAATTTCGACGCTTCATATTAATAAGAGCGTGGGCTGAAAACTTCATAGGCTGACTATGAAGCGGTGATACTAGTGCTGTGAAATATTGCATTCATTAATTTCAACGCTTCTCATTAATAAGAGGGTGGGCTGAAAACTTCATAGACTGACAATGAATCTGTGATACTAGAGCTGTGAAATATTGCATTCATTAATTTCAATGCTTCTTATTAATAAGAGGGTGGGCTGAAAACTTCATAGGCAGACTATGAAGCAATGACATTAGACTTGTGAATAATTGCATTCATTAATTTCGACGCTTCATATTAATAAGAGCGTTGGCTGAAAACTTCATAGGCTGACTATGAAGCGGTGATACTAGTGCTGTGAAATATTGCATTCATTAATTTCAACGCTTCTTATTAATAAGAGGGTGGGCTGAAAACTTCATAGACTGACAATGAATCTGTGATACTAGAGCTGTGAAATATTGCATTCATTAATTTCAACGCTTCTTATTAATAAGAGGGTGGGCTGAAAACTTCATAGGCAGACTATGAAGCAATGACATTAGACCTGTGAATAATTGCATTCATTAATTTCGACGCATCATATTAATAAGAGGGTGGAATGAAAACTTCATAGGCAGACTATGAAGCAATGACATTAGACCTGTGAATAATTGCATTCATTAATTTCGACGCTTCATATTAATAAGAGGGTGGGCTGAAAACTTCATAGGCTGACAATGAATCTGTGATACTACAGCTGTGAAATATTGCATTCATTAATTTCAACGCTTCTTATTAATAAGAGGGTTGGCTGAAAACTTCATAGGCTGACTATGAAGCGGTGATACTAGAGCTGTGAAATATTGCATTCATTAATTTCAAAGCTTCTTACTAATAAGAGGGTGGGCTGAAAACTTCATAGGCAGACTATGAAGCAATGACATTAGACCTGTGAATAATTGCATTCATTAATTTCGACGCTTCATATTAATAAGAGGGTGGGCTGAAAACTTCATAGGCAGACTATGAAGCAATGACATTAGACCTGTGAATAATTGAATTCATTAATTTCGACGCTTCATTTTAATAAAAGCGTGGGCTGAAAACTTCATAGGCTGACTATGAAGCGGTGATACTAGTGCTGTGAAATATTGCATTCATTAATTTCAACGCGTCTTATTAATAAGAGGGTGGGCTGAAAACTTCATAGACTGACAATGAATCTGTGATACTAGAGCTGTGAAATATTGCATTCATTAATTTCAACGCTTCTTATTAATAAGAGGGTGGGCTGAAAACTTCATAGGCAGACTATGAAGCAATGACATTAGACCTGTGAATAATTGCATTCATTAATTTCGACGCATCATATTAATAAGAGGGTGGAATTAAAACTTCATAGGCAGACTATGAAGCAATGACATTTGACCTGTGAATAATTGCATTCATTAATTTCCACGCTTTATATTAATAAGAGGGTGGGCTGAAAACTTCATAGGCAGACTATGAAGCAATGACATTAGACCTGTGAATAATTGCATTCATTAATTTCCACGCTTTATATTAATAAGAGGGTGGGCTGAAAACTTCATAGGCTGACTATGAAACGGTGATACTAGAGCTGTGAAATATTGCATTCATTCATTTCAATGCTTCTTATTAATAAGAGGGTGAGCTAAAAACTTCATAGGCAGACTATGAAGCAATGACATTAGACCTGTGAATAATTGCATTCATTAATTTCCACGCTTCATATTAATAAGAGGGTGGGCTGAAAACTTCATAGGCTGACTATGAAGCGGTGATACTAGAGCTGTGAAATATTGCCTTCATTAATTTCAACGCTTCTTATTAATAAGAGGTTGGGCTGAAAACTTCATAGACTGACTATGAAGCGGTTATACTAGAGCTGTGAAATATTGCATTCATTAATTTCGACGCTTCTTATTAATAAGAGGGTGGGCTGAAAACTTCATAGGCTGACTATGAAGCGGTGATAATAGAGCTGTGAAATATTGCCTTCATTAATTTCAATGCATCTTATTAATAAGAGGGTGGGCTGAAAACTTCATAGGCAGACTATGAAGCAATGACATTAGACCTGTGAATAATTGCATTCATTAATTTCGACGCTTCATATTAATAAGAGGGTGGGCTGAAAACTTCATAGGCTGACTATGAAGCGGTGATACTAGAGCTGTGAAATATTGCATTCATTAATTTCAGCGATTCTTATTAATAAGAGGGTGGGCTGAAAACTTCATAGGCTGGCTATGAAGCGGTGATACTAGAGCTGTGAAATATTGCATTCATTAATTTCAGCGATTCTTATTAATAAGAGGGTGGGCTGAAAACTTCATAGGCTGGCTATGAAACGGTGATACTAGAGCTGTGAAATATTGCATTCATTAATTTCAATGCTTCTTATTAATAAGAGGGTGGGCTGAAAACTTCATAGGCAGACTATGAAGCAATGACATTAGACTTGTGAATAATTGCATTCATTAATTTCGACGCTTCATATTAATAAGAGCGTGGGCTGAAAACTTCATAGGCTGACTATGAAGCGGTGATACTAGTGCTGTGAAATATTGCATTCATTAATTTCAACGCTTCTTATTAATAAGAGGGTGGGCTGAAAACTTCATAGACTGACAATGAATCTCTGATACTAGAGCTGTGAAATATTGCATTCATTAATTTCAACGCTTCTTATTAATAAGAGGGTGGGCTGAAAACTTCATAGGCAGACTATGAAGCAATGACATTAGACCTGTGAATAATTGCATTCATTAATTTCGACGCATCATATTAATAAGAGGGTGGAATGAAAACTTCATAGGCAGACTATGAAGCAATGACATTAGACCTGTGAATAATTGCATTTATTAATTTCGACGCTTCATATTAATAAGAGGGTGGGCTGAAAACTTCATAGGCTGACAATGAATCTGTGATACTACAGCTGTGAAATATTGCATTCATTAATTTCAACGCTTCTTATTAATAAGAGGGTGGGCTGAAAACTTCATAGGCAGACTATGAAGCAATGACATTAGACCTGTGAATAATTGCATTCATTAATTTCGACGCATCATATTAATAAGAGGGTGGGCTGAAAACTTCATAGGCAGACTATGAAGCAATGACATTAGACCTGTGAATAATTGCATTCATTAATTTCCACGCTTCATATTAATAAGAGGGTGGGCTGAAAACTTCATAGGCTGGCTATGAAGCGGTGATACTAGAGCTGTGAAATATTGCATTCATTAATTTCAATGCTTCTTATTAATAAGAGGGTGGGCTGAAAACTTCATAGGCAGACTATGAAGCAATGACATTAGACTTGTGAATAATTGCATTCTATAATTTCGACGCTTCATATTAATAAGAGCGTGGGCTGAAAACTGAATAGGCTGACTATGAAGCGGTGATACTAGTGCTGTGAAATATTGCATTCATTCATTTCAATGCTTCTTATTAATAAGAGGGTGGGCTGAAAACTTCATAGGCAGACTATGAAGCAATGACATTAGACCTGTGAATAATTGCATTCATTAATTTCGACGCTTCATATTAATAAGAGGGTGTGCTGAAAACTTCATATGCTGACAATGAATCTGTGATACTACAGCTGTGAAATATTGCATTCATTAATTTCAACGCTTCTTATTAATAAGAGGGTGGGCTGAAAACTTCATAGGCAGACTATGAAGCAATGACATTAGACCTGTGAATAATTGCATTCATTAATTTCGACGCATCATATTAATAAGAGGGTGGGCTGAAAACTTCTATAGGCAGACTATGAAGCAATGACATTAGACCTGAATAATTGAGCATTCATTAATTTCGACGCTTCATATTAATAAGAGGGTGGGCTGAAAACTTCATAGACTGACTATGAAGCGGTTATACTAGAGCTGTGAAATATTGCATTCATTAATTTCAACGCTTCTTATTAATAAGAGGGTTATTGAAAACTTCATAGGCTGACTATGAAGCGGTGATACTAGAGCAGTGAAATATTGCATTCATTAATTTCAAAGCTTCTTACTAATAAGACATTAGAGCTGGTGGGCTGAAAACTTCATAGGCAGACTACTATGAAGCAAATGACATTAGACCTGTGAATAATTGCTTTCATTAATTTCGACGCTTCATATTAATAAGAAGGGTGGTGGCTGAAAACTTCATAGGCAGACTGTGAAGCAATGACATTAGACCTGTGAATAATTGCATTCATTAATTTCCACGCTTCATTTTAATAAGAGGGTGGGCTGAAAACTTCATAGGCTGACTATGAAGCGGTGATACTAGAGCAGTGAAATATTGCATTCATTAATTTCAAAGCTTCTTACTAATAAGAGGGTGGGCTGAAAACTTCATAGGCAGACTATGAAGCAATGACATTAGACCTGTGAATAATTGCATTCATTAATTTCAACGCTTCTTATTAATAAGAGGGTGGGCTGAAAACTTCATAGGCAGACTATGAATCAATGACATTAGACCTGTGAATAATTGCATTCATTAATTTCGACGCTTCATATTAATAAGAGGGTGGGCTGAAAACTTCATAGGCAGACTATGAAGCAATGACATTAGACCTGTGAATAATTGCATTCATTAATTTCCACGCTTCATATTAATAAGAGGGTGGGCTGAAAACTTCATAGGCTGACTATGAAACGGTGATACTAGAGCTGTGAAATATTGCATTCATTCATTTCAATGCTTCTTATTAATAAGAGGGTGGGCTAAAAACTTCATAGGCAGACTATGAAGCAATGACATTAGACCTGTGAATAATTGCATTCATTAATTTCGACGCTTCATATTAATAAGAGGGTGGGCTGAAAACTTCATAGGCTGACTATGAAGCGGTGATACTAGAGCTGTGAAATATTGCATTCATTAATTTCAACGCTTCTTATTAATAAGAGGTTGGGCTGAAAACTTCATAGACTGACTATGAAGCGGTTATACTAGAGCTGTGAAATATTGCATTCATTAATTTCGACGCTTCTTATTAATAAGAGGGTGGGCTGAAAACTTCATAGGCTGACTATGAAGCGGTGATAATAGAGCTGTGAAATATTGCCTTCATTAATTTCAATGCTTCTTATTAATAAGAGGGTGGGCTGAAAACTTCATAGGCAGACTATGAAGCAATGACATTAGACCTGTGAATAATTGCATTCATTAATTTCGACGCTTCATATTAATAAGAGGGTGGGCTGAAAACTTCATAGGCAGGCAGACTATGAAGCATTAATGATACTAGACCTGTGAATATTGCATTCATTAATTTCAGCGATTCTTATTAATAAGAGGGTGGGCTGAAAACTTCATAGGCTGACTATGAAGCGGTGATACTAGAGCTGTGAAATATTGCATTCATTAATTTCAACGCTTCTTATTAATAAGAGGGTGGGCTGAAAACTTCATAGGCAGACTATGAAGCAATGACATTAGACCTGTGAATAATTGCATTCATTAATTTCGACGCTTCATATTAATAAGAGGGTGGGCTGAAAACTTCATAGGCTGACTATGAAGCGGTGATACATTGACCTGTGAAATAATTGCATTCATTAATTTCAACGCTTCTTATTAATAAAAGGGGTGGGCTGAAAACTTCATAGACTGACAATGAATCTGTGATACTAGAGCTGTGAAATATTGCATTCATTAATTTCAACGCTTCTTATTTTTATTAATAAGAGGGTGGGCTGAAAACTTCATAGGCAGACTATGAAGCAATGACATTAGACCTGTGAATAATTGCATTCATTAATTTCGACGCTTCATATTAATAAGAGGGGGGCTGAAAACTTCATAGGCAGACTATGAAGCAATGACATTAGACCTGTGAATAATTGCATTCATTAATTTCAACGCTTCTTATTAATAAGAGGGAGAGCAGAAAACTTCATAGGCTGACTATGAAGCGGTGATACTAGAGCTGTGAAATATTGCATTCATTAATTTCAACGCTTCTTATTAATAAGAGGGTGGGCTGAAAACTTCATAGGCAGACTATGAAGCAATGACATTAGACCTGTGTATATTGCATTCATTAATTTCGATGCTTCATATTAATAAGAGGGTGGGCTGAAAACTTCATAGGCTGACTAAGAAGACATTGATAATAGAGCATTAATGAAATATTGCATTCATTAATTTCAACGTGAAATATTGCATTCTTCATTTCATTAATTAAGAAGAGGTTGGCTGAAAACTTCATAGGCAGACTATGAAGCAATGACATTAGACCTGTGAATAATTGCATTCATTAATTTCGACGCTTCATATTAATAAGAGGGTGGGCTGAAAACTTCATAGGCTGACTATGAAGCGGTGATACTAGAGCTGTGAAATATTGCATTCATTAATTTCAACGCTTATTAATAAGAATAATTGGCTGAAAACTTCATAGGCAGACTATGAAGCAATGACATTAGACCTGTGAATAATTTCATTCATTAATTTCGACGCTTCATATTAATAAGAGGGTGGGCTGAAAACTTCATAGGCTGACTATGAAGCGGTGATACTAGAGCTGTGAAATATTGCATTCATTAATTTCAACGCTTCTTATTAATAAGAGGGTAGGCTGAAAACTTCATAGGCATTCATTAATATGAAGCAAATAAGACATTAGACCTGTGAATAATTTCATTCATTAATTTCGACGCTTCATATTAATAAGAGGGGGCTGGGCTGAAAAAAATATTGCTTCATTAATTTCGACAATTTAAACCTCTTAGGCAGACTATGAAGCAATGACATTAGACCTGTGAATAATTGCATTCATTAATTTCGACGCTTCATATTAATAAGAGGGTGGGCTGAAAACTTCATAGGCTGACTATGAATCGGTGATACTAGAGCTGTGAAATATTGCATTCATTAATTTCAACTCCTCTTATTAATAAGAGAGTGGGCTGAAAACTTCATAGGCAGACTATGAAGCAATGACATTAGACCTGTGAATAATTTCATTCATTAATTTCTACGCTTCATATTAATAAGTGAGTGGGCAGAAAACTTCATAGGCAGACTATGAAGCAATGACATTAGACCTGTGAATAATTGCATTCATTAATTTCGACGCTTCATATTAATAAGAGGGGCTGGGCTGAAAACTTCATAGGCTGACTATGAAGCGGTGATACTAGAGCTGTGAAATATTGCATTCATTAATTTCAACTCCTCTTATTAATAAGAGGGTGGGCTGAAAACTTCATAGGCAGACTATGAAGCAAATGACATTAGACCTGTGAATAATTGCATTCATTAATTTCGACGCTTCATATTAATAAGAGGGTGGGCTGAAAACTTCATAGGCTGACTATGAAGCGGTGATACTAGAGCTGTGAAATATTGCATTCATTAATTTCAACGCCTCTTATTAATAAGAGAGGGCTGAAAACTTCATAGGCAGACTATGATGCAATGACATTAGACCTGTGAATAATTTCATTCATTAATTTCGATGCTTCATATTAATAAGAGGGTGGGCTGAAAACTTCATAGGCTGACTATGAAGCGGTGATACTAGAGCTGTGAAATATTGCATTCATTAATTTCAACGCTTCTTATTAATAAGAGGGTGGGCTGAAAACTTCATAGGCAGACTATGAAGCAATGACATTAGACCTGTGAATAATTTCATTCATTAATTTCGACGCTTCATATTAATAAGAGGGTGGGCTGAAAACTTCATAGGCTGACTATGAAGCAATGATACTAGAGCTGTGAAATATTGCATTCATTAATTTCAACGCTTCTTATTAATAAGAGGGTGGGCTGAAAACTTCATAGGCAGACTATGAAGCCATGACATTAGACCTGTGAATAATTTCATTCATTAATTTCAACCTTCATATTAATAAGAGAGTGTGGGCTGAAAACTTCATAGGCAGACTATGAAGCAATGACATTAGACCTGTGAATAATTGCATTCATTAATTTCGACGCTTCATATTAATAAGAGGGTGGGCTGAAAACTTCATAGGCTGACTATGAAGCGGTGATACTAGAGCTGTGAAATATTGCATTCATTAATTTCAACTCCTCTTATTAATAAGAGAGTGGGCTGAAAACTTCATAGGCAGACTATGAAGCGCAATGACATTAGACCTGTGAATAATTTCATTCATTAATTTCGACGCTTCATATTAATAAGAGAGTGGGCTGAAACTTCATAGGCAGACTATGAAGCAATGACATTAGACCTGTGAATAATTGCATTCATTAATTTCGACGACTTCATTCATTAATTTCGACCTTTTATTAATAAGAGGGTGGGCTGAAAACTTCATAGGCTGACTATGAAGCGGTGATACTAGAGCTGTGAAATATTGCATTCGTTAATTTCAACTCCTCTTATTAATAAGAGAGTGGGCTGAAAACTTCATAGGCAGACTATGATGCAATGACATTAGACCTGTGAATAATTTCATTCATTAATTTCGATGCTTCATATTAATAAGAGGGTGGGCTGAAAACTTCATAGGCTGACTATGAAGCGGTGATACTAGAGCTGTGAAATATTGCATTCATTAATTTCAACGCTTCTTATTAATAAGAGGGTGGGCTGAAAACTTCATAGGCAGACTATGAAGCAATGACATTAGAGCTGTGAATAATTTCATTCATTAATTTCGACGCTTCATATTAATAAGAGGGTGGGCTGAAAACTTCATAGGCTGACTATGAAGCGGTGATACTAGAGCTGTGAAATATTGCATTCATTAATTTCAACGCTTCTTATTAATAAGAGGGTGGGCTGAAAACTTCATAGGCAGACTATGAAGCCATGACATTAGACCTGTGAATAATTTCATTCATTAATTTCGACGCTTCATATTAATAAGTGTGTGGGCTGAAAACTTCATAGGCAGACTATGAAGCAATGACATTAGACCTGTGAATAATTGCATTCATTAATTTCGACGCTTCATATTAATAAGAGGGTGGGCTGAAAACTTCATAGGCTGACTATGAAGCGGTGATACTAGAGCTGTGAAATATTGCATTCATTAATTTCAACTCCTCTTATTAATAAGAGAGTGGGCTGAAAACTTCATAGGCAGACTATGAAGCAATGACATTAGACCTGTGAATAATTTCATTCATTAATTTCGACGCTTCATATTAATAAGAGAGTGGGCTGAAACTTCATAGGCAGACTATGAAGCAATGACATTAGACCTGTGAATAATTGCATTCATTAATTTCGACGCTTCATATTAATAAGAGGGTGGGCTGAAAACTTCATAGGCTGACTATGAAGCGGTGATACTAGAGCTGTGAAATATTGCATTCATTAATTTCAACTCCTCTTATTAATAAGAGAGTGGGCTGAAAGCTTCATAGGCAGACTATGATGCAATGACATTAGACCTGTGAATAATTGCATTCATTAATTTCGACGCTTCATATTAATAAGAGGGTGGGCTGAAAACTTCATAGGCTGACTATGAAGCGGTGATACTAGAGCTGTGAAATATTGCATTCGTTAATTTCAACTCCTCTTATTAATAAGAGAGTGGGCTGAAAACTTCATAGGCAGACTATGATGCAATGACATTAGACCTGTGAATAATTGCATTCATTAATTTCCACGCTTCATATTAATAAGAGGGTGGGCTGAAAACTTCATATGCTGACTATGAAGCAGTGATACTAGAGCTGTGAAATATTGCATTCAATAATTTCAGCGATTCTTATTAATAAGAGGGTGGGCTGAAAACTTCATAGGCTGACTATGAAGCGGTGACGCTAGAGCTGTGAAATATTGCATTCATTAATTTCAACTCCTCTTATTAATAAGAGAGTGGTTTGAAAACTTCATAGGCAGACTATGAAACAATGACATTAGACCTGTGAATAATTGCATTCATTAATTTCGACGCTTCATATTAATAAGAGGGTGGGCTGAAAACTTCATAGTCTGACTATAAGCGGTGATACTAGAGCTGTGAAATATTGCATTCATTAATTTCGACGCTTCATATTAATAAGAGGGTGGGCTGAAACTTCATAGGCAGACTATGAAGCAATGACATTAGACCTTTGAATAATTGCATTCATTAATTTCAATGCTTCTTATTAATAAGAGGTTGGGCTGAAAACTTCATAGGCTGACTATGAAGCGGTGATACTAGAGCTGTGAAATATTGCATTAATTAATTTCAATGCTTTTTATTAATAAGAGGGTGGGCTGAAAACTTCATAGGCAAACTATGAAGCAATGACATTAGACCTGTGAATAATTGCATTCATTAATTTCAATGCTTCTCATTAATAAGAGGGTGGGCTGAAAACTTCATAGGCAGACTATGAAGCAATGACATTAGACCTGTGAATAATTGCATTCATTAATTTCAATGCTTCTTATTAATAAGAGGGTATTGAAAACTTCATAGGCAGACTATGAAGCAATGACATTAGACCTGTGAATAATTGCATTCATTAATTTCAATGCTTCTTATTAATAAGAGGGTGGGCTGAAAACTTCATAGGCAGACTATGAAGCAATGACATTAGACCTGTGAATAATTGCATTCATTAATTTCAATGCTTCTTATTAATAAGAGGGTGGGCTGAAAACTTCATAGGCTGACTATGAAGCGGTGATACTAGAGCTGTGAAATATTGCATTCATTAATTTCAATGCTTCATATTAATAAGAGGGTGGGCTGAAAACTTCATAGGCAAACTATGAAGCAATGACATTAGACCTGTGAATAATTGCTTTCATTAATTTCGACGCTTCATATTAATAAGTGGGTGGGCTGAAAACTTCATAGGCAGACTATGAAGCAATGACATTAGACCTGTGAATAATTGCATTCATTAATTTCGACGTTTCATATTAATAAGAGGGTGGGCTGAAAACTTCATAGGCTGACTATGAAGCGGTGATACTAGAGCTGTGAAATATTGCATTCATTAATTTCAACTCCTCTTATTAATAAGAGAGTGGGCTGAAAACTTCATAGGCAGACTATGAAGCAATGACATTAGACCTGTGAATAATTGCATTCATTAATTTCGACTCTTCATATTAATAAGAGGGTGGGCTGAAAACTTCATAGGCTGACTATGAAGCGGTGATACTAGAGCTGTGAAATATTGCATTCATTAATTTCAGCGATTCTTATTAATAATAGGGTGGGCTGAAAACTTCATAGGCTGACTATGAAGCGGTGACGCTAGAGCTGTGAAATATTGCATTCATTAATTTCAACTCCTCTTATTAATAAGAGAGTGGGCTGAAAACTTCATAGGCAGACTATGAAACAATGACATTAGACCTGTGAATAATTGCATTCATTAATTTCGACGCTTCATATTAATAAGAGGGTGGGCTGAAAACTTCATAGGCAGACTATGAAGCAATGACATTTGACCTGTGAATAATTGCATTCATTAATTTCGACGCTTCATATTAATAAGAGGGTGGGCTGAAAACTTCATAGGCTGACTATGAAGCGGTGATACTAGAGCTGTGAAATATTGCATTCATTAATTTCAGCGATTCTTATTAATAATAGGGTGGGCTGAAAACTTCATAGGCTGACTATGAAGCGGTGACGCTAGAGCTGTGAAATATTGCATTCATTAATTTCAACTCCTCTTATTAATAAGAGAGTGGGCTGAAAACTTCATAGGCAGACTATGAAGCAATGACATTAGACCTGTGAACAATTGCATTCATTAATTTCGACGCTTCATATTAATAAGAGGGTGGGCTGAAAACTTCATAGGCTGACTATAAAGCGGTGACGCTAGAGCTGTGAAATATTGCATTCATTAATTTCAACTCCTGTTATTAATAAGAGAGTGGGCTGAAAACTTTCATAGGCTGAATATGAAGCAATGACATTAGACCTGTGAATAATTGCATTTATTAATTTCAACGCTTCTTATTAACAAGACGGCGGGCTGAAAAATTCGCAGACTGACTATGAAGCAGTGAGTTTTGCATTCATTAATTTAAAATCTTACTATATGAGGTTTTTTTCTTTCCGGGTAAACTGACATCTGACTTTTCAAATAATTCTTCTAATATAACTATTATCGATTTCTCTTGAAAATGTACAAAATTTGGCATCGTGGTTTTGACTACAGATTCCCCAAGGAAATTCATGTTGACATGATCGCTACAACAGTGACTGATTATCCAGCTTTTTCACCGATGCAAAAGTGGGCAGCTGAACTTAGGAAGAGAAAGGAGAGTCTAGAAGATGAACAAAATCTGGATGTTCTGCAACTGTCACCACCGAGGAAAACATTGATTGTTTTCACCGTACGTTGATTGATGACAGGCGATTGACTATAAATCAAATAGACAATCCTATTAGAATGTCCCGTGAGAGAGTTGACAATATTATGCACAATGAACTTAGTATGGGGAACGTTTCTACAAGATGGGTACCACGTCTTCTGAGATCTGATCAAAAGCGCATCAGGCTGATCACCTCACGGTAACACCTGACATTGTTTGCGGTAGATCCAGCTGAGATATATTTTCTCTCAAGAAAACAACTTATTAAAAGTGGGCCATTGTGAACAGCAATCGAATAAATTTAAAAAGAAAACAAAACTAGTTTCATTTTTTTAATCTCCAGGTTTTTTTAAGAATATTTCGAATCACTTCCAATCTGCTTTAAATTTCCAGAAATCACAATTTTAAAAGAAAAAGTTTTAACCTCTTTAACTGATTCAGAAAGCTAGTCTCAAAAACAAAGCAACAAATTTAGGCCGCTCATAACACTAGATAGCATAAGGTTATCATGCGCAGCATGTATTAAAATACAACAATTTTTTTTTTATTCCAATGTTTGCGTGGATGGCCTGAAACATTCATAGGCTGACTATGAAGGAGTGATGCTAGAGCTGTGAAATTAACGCATGCAAGATTTCACAGCTCAATAACTGCATTGTTTCTTTCCAGGTACGAGGGTCGGCTGAAAGGTTCATAGGCTAACCATGAAGGAATGATGCTAGGTGCTGTGAAATCTTACATGCATTAATTTCAATTCTTCTTATTAATAACTGCATTGTTCCTTTCCAGATCCAAGGATGGGCTGAAAAGTTCATAGGCTGACTATGAAAGAGAGATGCTAGAACTGTGAAATCTTGCATGCATTAAGTTCAATTCTTATTAATAACTGCATTGTTTCATTCCAGGTACGAGGGTGGGCTGAAAAGTTCATGCTAGAGGTGAGAAATCTTACATGCATTAAGTTCAAGTCTTCTTATTAATAACTGTATTGTTTCTTTCCAGGAAAACTGACATCTGACTGTTCAAAGAGTACTTCAAACGAAACTAGTAGCAACTTCTCTTGAAAATGGACAAAATTGGGTATTGTGGTGTTATCAAATACCTATAGAAGAAGTAATTAATCCACAGGACATTCATGCAGACATGGTTGCTACATTAGGTGTTGATGCCCCAGCTTTATCAAGTATGCAAAAGTGGGCAGCTGCATTTAAGAATAGAATGGAAAGTCTCGAAGTTAACCCGAAGTCTGGACATTCTGTAACTCTCATCCCCTGAGGAAAACGTTGATCGTTTTCACCCCTTGTGATGTATGACAGGCAACTGACTAAAAATCAAATAGCTAACGTTATTAGCATGTCTCGTTAGCGTTGACAATACTCTGTACAATGAACTTAGTTTATATGTATTATGAACGAGTATGTTACGGATAGAGTTTGGTAGGTCTCAATGTGTAATTTAATAAGACCTAATTGATCTATGCTCACGTTACAACTCTCAAAGACAAGCTCAATTGCGCGTGTGTGTGTGTGTGTGTGTGTGTGTGTAGGAAGAAATACGTCAAAAACCAATTACAATTCTTCATCAAAGACCGCTGAAGCCCCACAGTGGCTTAGCTTTAAATCATAACCAGTCTTTGTTGTAAGTCTTACTACTTCCTCATATAAGTCTTCCAACCTTCCTCATACATACATACACACACACACATATATATATATATATATATATATATATATATATATTATGAAATGTACAAAGTCCGACAATTGTTTTAAGATATTTTTTTATGTTTATACGTTCTTTTTTTTTAAGACATAAATATTTAAGTAAATTGTTTATAATAAACAGTATTAGCAACATATTTACCGGGCTGAATGTCTGAGAAATTGTCATAGAAAATATGCGTCCTCCGAAAAGAATCGAACCTGTATTCTATAAGGAACCGTCGTATAGCCTGACGTGCTTTTACCGATTTGGCCACAGAGGAGCGTTTCGGTTAGCAAGGTCGATTTTTCTGATTGGCTCTTCAAAATAAAACAACCAATAGCAAAAAAAGACGCAAGTGTTTACCCACCGTTCAACCGGTTGCTGGACATGAAGTCATTTTTCTCTACCACCGGTAAATCGGTGGTCAGAGTTCAAAGGGTTAATAATGTTCCTTCTCAGATTTTTTTTTTCAAATTCACTAACCCTATGTAGCTTTATTGTCTTTTTCGGGGCGGTTTTCAGAATGTGCAGCAGATGTTTGATGTTTGCTCTCAAATCTCTGGAACAGTCTATTCTCTCTCTCTCTCTCTCTCTCTCTCTCTCTCTCTCTCTCTCTCTCTCTCTCTGCATTGAAGAGGAGGAAAGTGCAGATTATGAAGATATGTATGATAAATAACGGTTAACCCAACACTTAGAGAGGTTAGGATTGTAGTGACTGGGGAAGCATAATCTCTCTCTCTTTCTTTCTATATATGTATCTGGTAGATCCATGAAGGTCTTTGAGACTAGCTATTTATCTGAAGCCCTCAAATCGACTAATGCATGTCTCTCCCAGAGCCTTCTCCTTCGTTCTACCCTCTTTCTGCTTTTTATTAACGATCTAAGAACATTATCGGATCATTAGCAAATACCTATGCAGGTTAAATAGCAATTAATTGAAGCCCCACCGAAAAACAGGATGTTCGGAACCTTGTGGCTGATCTCACCTCTGACCCAGTTCTAATAGCTCAATGGGGACGGGGAAATAGCTTGTAACATTCAATGGCTCTAAAACCAAGCTAGTATCATTTCATAATCCCAGTTTATCTCTTAACTATGCTCCATTCTTTCAACGTCTGTTAGGATACAAGTTTGAAGTAAATCAGGGATAATTACGTTATATTTAAGAAAACAAGAAATTTATTTACAAATTTGTGTATTTGAAGTTGCCAGTAGCTTGTTTCAGGAAGAGGAATCAAATATTTAAAGTTCGTAGTTTCGATGAATTGTTAAGAAGTGAAAATGTTCATATTAAATCATCGGACACAAAGTAATATAAAATGTCTAAAACAAACTGGGAGAGTTCGTTTTTCACATAAAAGTTATAAGTTGTATTCAACATGAATGAAAAGTTATATTTTAAGTTACTTAGCTTTGGAGTTGAATAGAGTTCTTTGAAATTGCCCTACTCTCATTAGAAGCTGTTAATGTATCAGCGTGTAATTTGACACTCGCGTTATTCAGACGCATAGGACTCTGCTTCTTTCTGCTTTTTCTCTCTATATTTCTCTCTGATTTGATTCAACTTTCTCTGTCTATTTATATCAAAAAGCGATTTTACATCGGCTCGTTATTTTTTCTCGGTTTGTAAGCCGCTTCCTTTTCTATTGGTCAAAATAAATTTTCGAATAGGCTCGTTAAACTTTACAAATTCGAAAAAATTATTTATACGAATATATTTAATCTCAGTCCAAAAAAAAGTTATTGTTAATAACACACACAAAAATTATTACAAACCTCTGAAAATTCTAAGGAATAATAAAACAATTAATTGAAGGCCGAAGAAAATAACAACCAAAAGATTATGTTAAAAAGATAAAATAGAGAGTGTGAAAGATTTATGAAAGAATTATTTTTTCCAATGAAAAGCCCAAGAGCCACTCCAGGTAGATGTTTAATGAGTGAGGTTGCCGTATGTATTTAAGAGGATGAAAGTGCAGATTATGAAGATATGTATGATGAATAACGGTTTACCTTAGACTTAGAGGTTAGGGTTGTAGCGATTGGGGAAGCATAATCTCGGGAGTCTTTTCCACAAAGTAGCGGCATGACAGGAAGAATCTGAGTCGATCTTCCTTCTATGCAATAGCATATAAATTAGGATTATTCGAGTCTCTGTACGCGGCATGGCAGGTCCTGAGGAAACTAAGACACGTTTCACGTCTGAACATTTGCCATGGAAATAGCGATAAAATAGCATTAGTTTTATGACATTTCGTCTGTGATAAAATGGCTGCAGGGTTGAAAATAATTCATCGCCCACAAGGCCGCGTAAACGCTTTTGAACACTGTCAAGGCTGGGAATTGGCGATTAGACCTTCCCAGATATGTCAGTGACAGTCCATTTTTAGTCTCTGACTCTTGTGAGAAGACAGCATGGAAAGGGTCAATATTTTCTGAAGCGGTACAACGAACCCACCGTTTTTTCCGGCATCTTTCGCAATGGATCGTATATACAAGCGACACTTGATACATGGGTGAACTTTATTTCGGCAGCTCAAAAAACTCTTGGACGATCTTTTTTTTTTCTTATAAAATAGAGGTCATTTCCTCCAATGTCAGAGGTCAATGTTCAGGTTAAGTTAAACGAAAGTATTTTAAAAGAAATTCATGACAAGAAGGACCCTTAGCATGAGAATATTACTTCTCGGTTTCCATGTCCAAATATCAAATTCCAATTTCAAGCGACTATCCGCCCAAAGCTGAAGTTTCCATATTGCACTTAAAGTTGGGGTCAGGGCCGTTTCCTGAGGCTTTCAGTGAAAATGGAAAAATTTCTGTCACCTCCTTCGTGAACAAGTGCAGGACTCCATGTTGATTGTTGTTTTTCATTACATCACATATTTCAAAGACACCCTTCTTCGACGTACAGACATTTGTATAGTAGAAACCCTGCAATCGTCAGAAACTATTTCTTCCAACCATATTTCTTCATCTTAATCTAGTCGTGAGTAGCTTGATGGTAGCTACCCCCGAGCAAAGAACGTGTTGTTAGCGATTTGAGTGGGAAGCTGGTGAAAACGAAGAATTTATAATGAATCAGTGTCAGCCATGTTTGCCATCGTCACGAATAATAGATGTCAAGTTCTCTCGCTTTCATATTTCGCTTCTCGTGATTCGCTTAAAATAGGAGAATCCGGTTTTAGAAAGTTAACATCTGAAGTAATTCCTACGATTAAAAATAATTGAGGGTTCATCTTAGAAATGTTTTACAAAAAAAAATACGATACGACTCATTTGAATGAGGGTAAAGAAACGAGGAAAAAATGGATGATCTCTGATCTTTAAGTCAATGTTAAATTCGTATATATTATTAGAATCCCAAAGAATAGGCGTAAATAAAATATTTTCATTCGATGCTAGTTGGATTGAAAGGTCAGGTGACATTTGTACCTAAAGAAAGTAGTAAAAAATTAGATGTAGACAGAATATTTCGATCAAATGTTAGTCGGATTAAAAGAATAACGGACTACAGGATTGGGGTTTGGTTAATAACATTGTAGAAATGTAAATCGATGCAAATGCTAACTTTGCTGATGGAAAGATGTTTTTTTCTGTGCCATGTTTGACAAAATTCTCTCGCTCGTATCTATCTTACATATTTACAAGTCTACCATTCATCCATGCTTAGAAAATTGCTGCCACGTGTTATTTAACTGTTTTAAGGTAAACAATTATTTAACACGATATAAATTACATCTATTTCCTTTCCTGTTATAAGATTTGGCTTTTGGTCCAATGTTCCAGTTGATCAAAGGTGAATTGCTATTATTCTTTAACTGCAAGAAATATTACGAGAGAGCAGTGCTGTTTTTTTTTATTATTTTATATTAGCAAAAGTCATTCGATAATGGTAGAAATGAAATTTCCAAGGATTTTCAGTACAACTAAAATAAAATTTAACATCGTTACCGTAATGTACGCTCGCTGGGTATACAATATTATCAGCCATTCATTGACCGTTTAAGGGACAGGTCATTCTTTTTTCGGCAGTTGCATTTATTTTTAATAAAAATGTACATTGTCTTTGTTGGAAATATATTTATGTATGTTATGTTTGAATATGGATTAGTTTATGTCGTTAACGCATCTATAGCTAATTATAACATTATTTTTGCTCTGGCGTTGTACTTCTGCTATATATTAAAAAATGCTTGATAAGATCCAAAGAAGAATCTGCAATATCACTAGTCTTAACCTGGCATCTCGGATTCAGTCGCATTCCCTCCACCGTAATGTAGCTTCCCTGTGACTTTTCTATAAATATTTTATTGGTAAGAATTCTGATGAACTCTACTCTAACGTACTTAGACACTATAAATTTAAATGCAGTACTAAATTGGCGGCAAGACCTCATCATTTTACAGTTGAAAAGGCTAGATGTAACCGTAAGTTCTATTTTCTCGTACATCTCTATTGAGGAAATCTCTTTCGGCTCCATGATTTCCAACCAATGCTGATCTTCAAAAATTTAAATGCAGTATCAATTGTTATCTACTGTCTTCTTGATTCCTCTTCTTTTATTGTTCTTGCTCCTTAATAATGTTTCCCTTTTTTATTCTTTACACTCATTAACCCTTTGTGTCTTAGTGGCTTTAAAACCTTGCTTGGGATGAAATGATTAAAGCAAAAGCATTAACACTTACTTATAAATATGTTTTCATTAATTCATAGTTGAATAAAGTAGACGTAACCGTAAGTTCTAGGCAAAGAGTTTCTTTTCTCGCACTTCTCTCTGGATGAAATCTCTTCCGGCTTCTTGTTTTCCATTCAAGATTTAATGTCTTATTTGTTACTGTTCGTTCATATGTTTTATATATACTTTTACAATCAGTGACCCTTGCATGTTGAGATCTTTGCGGTGAAAAGATTATAAAAATAGAACGTTTTGAGCAAATTTTGGTCCAGTATTCAATCTGCTGTATACGACCATGAAGAATGCCTTGAGGATGCCTTTTTTAATGTCAATTTTAAAATTTTGCTTACGTCATTGATCGAGCTTATTACTACAAATTGTGAAAAAGAACGTCATTAATAATCAAGTAAACCCAGTTTTAAATTTGACATTTGTAAATAAAAACAAAGTACTGATAACTCTTTGAAAGTTCCAAAGCGGAGATGACCTGACGCCATACATAATTCTTATGAATTAGTTAAATTCCAAATGTAAGTTCCACTTACCCAGGATCTGGTTGGAGAGCCAGTTTAATCGCAGACACCTCAGGTTTTGAATTTATAGTTATTCTTCTCCTAGACTGGTCACCAGTCTGTCTTTACCCATAGATGGGGGAGATGAAATGGATTCACACCATTCCCAAAACACGTAATTCTTTAATCCGAGCTGCTATACGTTAGTCCACAGTGCCTCCAAATAGTTAAAAATTATATCAATTTTTTATCAATTCACTCCAAGCAAGGCGATAAAGCCACTAATACGCAATGGGGCAGCTGGGAAAGAAAGAGATTGAGGAAACTTTAGACGGAATTGGAAACCCAATCTTAAACAGGAAGCAAAGGATAAACATCTACTCGAAGGAGTGTGAACAGGACAATAGGCGAACCTATCAACTCCTATTGAGGAGGAAAATAAATAAAAAGATATATTGTTTCTTTTTTCAATCAGGATTATCCCAGGAATGACAACCTGCTCTTCATCTGCAGAGGATCGAACTCACTATTCAGTCGTAATTAATCTTGCGAGACAAGCTTGCTAAACATACACTACGTCGAAGTGCTCTAAATGATTTTTTCTATTCACAGCTTCGATGTGGTACAAGGCCGAAAGTATGGAGCACCCAGTGACGATCGAACTCACTATTCAATCGTAATTGATTTAGCGAGACAAGCTTGCTAACCATTACACCAAGTCGAAGTGCTCTAAATAATTTTCTAAGCATAGCTTCGATGTGGCACAAGTCAGAAAGTATGGAGCACACAGTGAGAATCGAACTCACTATTCAGGCCATGAGTTTATTCAATCATTAACTTAAGATTTAAGAGTCGTCAGAAAATTTAAATAGGAAAACCGTTAAATTTTTGCGCTTTTTTCCAGTATTTATTATTATTCAATCGGTTGATATTAACACAGAAGTAAATAGTTTATTTATGAACAGTGATACCGAATTGAAAATTGATGAGTTGGGATTATCACAACGAAGATGAACATCAGAGGATTTCGCTCACTATTTACATTATTCGGACTATTGTCTTCATCATTGTCGCCATATTAAAATAGGGCGACAAAGATTAGGACAATAGTCCGAATAATGTAAATAATGTACATAATACCTCGTCTCAAAAATATAGACAGATACTGAAGAGCTGAAACGTTGTAATAAATATGGCGATAAAGATGAAGAGAATAGTCCGAATAATGTAAATATTGTACATAATACCTCATCTCGAAAATATAGGCAGATAATGAAAGGCCGAAACGTTGTAATAAATATGGCGACAAAGATGAGGACAATAATCCGAATAATGTAAATAATGTACATCATACTTCATCTCAGAAATATAGACAGATACTGAAAGGCCGAAACATTGTAATGAATATGGCGACAAAGATGAGGACAATAGTCCGAATAATGTAAATAGTGTACATAATACCTCATCTCAGAAATATAGACAGATACTGAGTTACTACTGTAACTTATCGGAAAAATATAATAAATAAAATATACGTTGCTATCGAAGATGATTTCACTTGTGCTGACTTTATCAAATAAACTTTGCTACTTAGATTAATATGAAACCATTGCTATCGAGTTTCATATAAATTAAATTGGCTATTTCCTTCTTGAGAAAAACTTTCCCGCGAATTAAACTAATCCCTTGCTAATGAGCGTCGGTAAAATGTGTTTACGTAAACAGAAATCGTATATTCAGAAATGAATAAGCATTCTTTGACCAACGAAAAAATCAAATCAAACAAAAATTGAAAAACTTTGTACGCTATCAAAAATAATCATCAGTTGCAGGTGCGTAATCTCTTATCTGGATTTCAAAAACGGCAAAGATGAAGAGGAAAAACCGGTGTTTGTTTGCGTATAGTTATTACTTTTATTATTTTTCACAGAGAATTTATCGTTTGTCCAAAAATAACGTTTTAAAACAAACCAAAAAAAAAAAAAAACACGTCCTTATTCAACTGTTGTTTGAGATTTGACTCACAGCTGCGTCGGTAACAACTCTCTAGTTAATCGAAAGATGAAATTTACCAAAAAAGATGCAATTTTTAATCAAGGAATGATTTCTTATTGTCTCTCTCCACCTCCACCTCCTCCTCCTCCTCCTCTCTCGCTCTCTTTCTCCCTCCATATATATATATATATATATATATATATATATATATATATATATATATATATAAGTTATGAAGAATTTGGTAAACCGAATTGGTAAATCCAAGGAGGATGAAATCCTGAGAGCTCAATGTGAAGAACAGAGCTAATATTTAATGAACAACAGACACTTTTAAGGTACCATTACAATAATTTATTTCACCAAAATCCTCTTTAAAGGATTTTGGATCCTTTAAAAGGATTTTGGTGAAATAAATTATTGTAATGGAACCTTAAAGTGTCTGTTGTTCATTATATATATATATATATATATATATATATATATATATATATATATATATATGAAAAGATTACTGAACATTTAAATATCAATTTCATCCCGACATCGATGTTTCTTGGTAAAATTTCCAGTCTTCAGGGGTAATAATGGTATTTTATTGATGTCGGGCTGAAAAAGTTTCATATAATATCCTTAACGCTCTATTTTTAATATTATTTTAATTTTTTTAATATATTTTATATATAAAAATATCTACTGTTTCTTAAATCTTATATATATATATATATATATATATATATATATATATATATTTTTTATGCGCAGTACTTAATGGAAACCGCTCAATACCAGTGATAGAGCTAAGATATTCAGTTGTATGGATATGAGTTTTGCCCCTTTGTTCCACGCTTCTTGCGATCATCAGACACTGGTTTATTTTTTAAAATTGGATGTATTTATGTTTGTTTGACTCTCTTTGGTGGTGGGAGTGGGAATTTACTTCTGTGATTGTTTGGGATGACACTCTCATACACACAGACACACATACATACAGGTGTATGCATTTTAGTTCACACAAACACACGTATATAAAAAATCCGAGGTTAGGCGCAGATACACATCCATGCGTTCGAGCATACGTACAATCGCAGTCGTAATTCTATTTCGGTGTCGAGACCTTAGTTTTTATTATATATAGCGATGTTCTTTTCAACAAGGAGCGGGCAGGGGTGTTCTTGACTCTTTCAGATCTACCGCCTTCGTCGTCAGACAAACTTCCACTTCATTACACACACAGTTAAGCTGGTTTCTGTTTTAGGTCATGGCGATGATGGTGCTTGTATTTTCAATGCTGACTACTTGTTTATTATTGACGGTTATGATTATGCTGATAGTGATGATAACTGTGATATCAATTATTATTAATATGTTAATGATAGTTATCGATGCGTTAACGGTAAATTTAGCCTCAATGATGATAGAAATGAAAATAATAAAAAATATATATATATATATATATATATATATATATATATATATATATATATATATAAGAGAGAATGTAGCGATGTTCCTTTCAACAAGGAGCGGGCAGAGGTGTTCTTGACTTTTTCAGATCTACTGCCAGCACCCTCAGAGAAACCTACACTTCCTCACACCCACACATATAGACATGCACATACACTCATATTGGTCTGGCTCTTTGGTTAAGTTGGGTTCTGTTTGTGGGCATTGTGATGATGATTGTATTTTTTAACGCTAACTACTTGTATGTTGTTGACGAATATGATTATTCTGATAGCGATGATAACTGTGATATTAATTATTATTGATATGTTAATAATAGTTATTGATGCGTTAACGATTAATTTAGCCTTAATCATTATGGAACCGAAAATATAAAAACTAGTGGAGCGCAGTAATGACAATCGTAATTATGATAATAGTTGTAGTGATCATGATAATAATAATAATAATAACAATAACATAAACAATGACAGTGTTAAAAAGCAGTACTAATGGTAGTGTAGATGGTTATGAAGTGATTGTTCCTAAAGTGATAGGACTGATGATAGTGTAAATAACGATAATTTTATCGGTCTATATTAATTATTATAGCGGTGGCAGTGTTTGTGGGTGTGGTCTTAGTGTTGGTAACAATGCTGGTAGTATTAGTGATAAGTGTTGATGGTTATGTTTTGGTGGTTTTGCTGTTCTTGCGTTTTAGTATTCTATCATTTTTTCCAGTAGTTTCATTCGTGACTGTGTTCAGTTTTCTTGTAGATATTATCCGTTTGGTATGAACTGTGATAGTAGATATTTGTTTTCGTGTCTGCATTTTGAAATTATTTCTTATCTTTGGTTTACTATTTCGTTTCGTTGAGCGTCGGAGATTATTGTCACTTTTTCGTGTAGACAAAGTAGAGTGTCCCTTCAGGGAGTCCCAGTGCCTTGAGTGCCGACTGAAACTTAAACTCAAGTGCAACTCGTACATACTAAGGCTAAAGATTCTGGAAAAATGGTCGGTTTCCCTGTACCGCTCCAGTAAGTACCGGACTCCTCCTGATATCCTCTACCTTTACAAGAGCCTGATCAGGCCGAAAATACGATACTGCTGCCATATATGACAGAGGCTCCAGTTTTTACAGAGTCCAAAAGCGTCTCCGCGCCCTTGTGGATGATGGATTATTTTTTCACACTTCAACTCTTTTCCCTAAGACGAAACATTGCAAGCAGATATGGGCCTTGGAGAAAAAGAAAACGTGAAAGCGCCCATTGCTTAAAAAGGGAAAATAGAACATTGATGGATTGTGACGCGCCCTGTGGCCGAGCGGGTTAAAGCACTCCCAATCAAATAGAGGCTTCTCCTACAAAGAAAGGATATGTTAGATATTTATTGACATATATACTGTCCTTTCTGACCATGTCATTTATTTTCTGTTCCTAATCGGCCATTGCTCGCGGAACTACACACGACACCAGGTCACATTTCATAACATTTATTAAACAAGATGTTACTAATGTCACAAAAAGTGATTCCTGCTACTCCCTTTCTTTTAAACTCTTTCTAAATTTCCTGTTCTACATCCGTTGGCCATTTTATTTCATGCTTTCTTCTTCGTTATTCTGATGAATTAGTTTTCACGGTTTCGGGAGAGAAGAATTGCTTCCAGCCGTTTTTATTCGACGAATGTGTCGAATATACAATGACATAGTAAAAGAACCAACGTCACTTCCTGTTTGCGCGTCAAACAGACATTAATTTCAACAATGCTTCTGTATCGACCTGTTTATAAGTTGAGCTCGCGTTCAGGTTTCCATCAAGAAGTTATTAATTTTCATATGCATCGAGGCCGACTCCATTTTGTTTTGATTTTATACTTTTCTCATTTTTCAAATGTTTTTATTCAAATTTAGATTTTTAACAACCGAATAGTAGTAGCACTAGTATCATTTATAGTAGTAGTAGTAGTAGTATATTGTAAAATACGAAGTACAGATCATTTTAAATCAGTAAAGAAAGAATTTTAAAGAAAAAGTCAAAATCATTTTTTATATTCTGATAAAAAATTTTCTTTATTATTTCTAATTCCTTTACTATTATGACCAAATAACCGGTTAAGGAATAACAAAACAAGAGGTTGCAGATAAATTGTGTATTGAACAATAAATACAAGAGAAGAGTGTTACACGACTTGGGAGTGTGTGTCGGTTGACCAGCGTTCAGTCTAGATCACTGTTAATATTTAACAGCCCCCTCCCACGAGGGATGTATGTGGCACAAGGCCAAGTTTACCGTGGGTTCTCCGAGCCCGAATGGCTCAACCAAAAATATTCCCGTAGAACCCGTATAAATGGGTTTAGGGTCTGTCTACCTCCCCGGACGAAATTTTGCCCTTCGACAAAGCCAGGTCTGGGTTTATCTTTGCCAAAGACAGAGTTAGACAGTTAAACAATCTTTATCAATGTTAATATTTAACAGACCCCCACCGCCCCACGAGGGATGTATTTGGCACAAGGCCAAGTTTACTGTGGGTTCTCCGAGCCCGTAGAATCGGTCAAAAATATTCCCTTAGAACCCGTATAAACGGGTTCAGGGTTTGTCTACCTCCCCGGACGAAACTTTGTCCTTCGGCAAAGACTCGTCCGGGTTCCTCTTTAATTTAGTGCTCTTCGACGGTGTAATGTTTAGTAAGCTTGCCTGGCTAGATCAATTACGACTGAATAGTGAGTTCGATCCTCACTGGGTGTCCCATACTGTCGGCCTAGTTGGACAGTTGAACAGTCTTTATCAATGTTAATATTTAACAACCTCCAACCACCACCACCACCACCATGAGGAATGTATGTGGCACAAAGTCGAGTTACCCTCGGTTCTCCGAGTCAGTAGGCTCGGCCAAAAATATTCCCTTAGAACCCGCATAAACGGGTTCAGGGTCTGTTTTCCTCCCCGGGCGAAGCTTTGCCCTTCGGCAAAGCCTCGTCCGGGTTCCTCTCTACCCAAGGCAGAGAGTTCGACACTTGAACAGTCTATACCACTGTTCCCCCGAGGCTTAGTTTCCTACTAATTTTATAGTAAGTGGAAGAGTTCACAATAGACTCATTAGAGGGAACACACCACAACATTTACCCACAAAGTTTTAATCACAGTTGAACGGGAGAGAAAGCTATGGAACGAAGGGTTTATTATCCCCTAGTATTTCCCCTATTATGGGCATTATTGTCGTCCGTGATACAATAACACCGAATTTCACAGACGGGACGGAATAGCTGACAAAAAAGGAATGATAAACATGCTTTCTTCTCAGAGCGACTAAGACATACACGAAACCTTATATATATATATATATATATATATATATATATATAATTATTTATTTAAAAATATGATTCCAAATCGCTACATAAGAGGTCTCATGTTTCAAAACAAGAGCCGAAAACTTCAATATAATCCTTTAAATTAAATTGAGTTTAAATTAAAATGGGCTCCGTTCCATCTTCAAGCGAAATTTTTGTTGGAATAACGTATATCTGAAATTTACTTGTTTTAAAATTGAAATCAAAATCTCCATGGTAACAGCAAGGGCGAATTGTTTAAATTGGGTAGGCGAGTGTAGGGTGTTAATAATAAGTAGCGGTATAGAGATACTTTCAAGATGTCAAGTCAGGGAAAAGGTGGGGTGTCTAAATGAAACGGAAGATGTATTAACCTTCGTCTAGTTTGTTTGTCTATGGAGATTTATTTATTTATTTTATTTTATTTTATTATGAAAGGAATTGTGCATATAAAAAAAGAAAAACTTTCGTAACGTTTGTTTTTTTGACGACTTATAAAGTGTTATCTATTATATAAGGTATTTAAACTACTTATTTGGGCTATGGATTATGAAGGGTGTTATGTTGTATGCATGTTTGTAGTTAATTATTCCTACTATGAATCTGAAGATTGGGCTATTTGTTAAACAAGTTATTATAATTTTTTTTTTTTTTTTTTTTTTTTTTTAACTAATGATTCAAACCAAAAATCTGATGATGCCTACAAAAAACCGTTAACTCGTGTCTATTATTTAATAGATTATTATTATTTAGAAGTTTAATAATGTGTAATTTTTCATGGAGGCACAAAGGGCATGGGTCATCCCAAGCTTTACATGTTCTAGCCTTATCAATGATTTTCCATTTAACTTTTGGTGTTCTATTTGTTTGCCAAAAATATTTTGATAGTGAAGTCTGATTTCTTTTGTTTATATTATTAAAGGAGCACTTATGCTGCCTCCATCTATCTTTAAAATTATTCTTCGTGGACCCAATGTATATCATATTAGTGCTAGGGCTCTCTGTGGATGAAATAGTACATTGGTATACCACAGAATTAATACAACATTTATTTTCATATATATATATATATATATATATATATATATATATATATATATATATATATATGTCGCAAGCAGAAAACAATATATCATATATATCTACACAGCAAAGCGAAGTATAAGGAGAAATAAAGCCATGTTTAGAAGTCCAGATTCAAACAGACCGGATTCATCTATGACCCAGCTTAGGACATATTCGACGAACGAGGAACAGCGAGTCTGGTTTTCCCAAATAAAGGACTGCGTGCTGGAGTTTGTTTCTGTATCAGGAAAGATATAACCCAAAGGGAAACGGCACCATGGACATATAAGCTGGTGGGGAGGTAGATTTAGCCCCTGCCCGGGTCATGGGTGTGGGGTAAAGAAAGCAATCATTCGATTTGGCTGCAGTAATACGAACTGAATTTGACCGCTGCTTTCGTCACTGTATGGCGTGACGTCAATAAGTGTTCGTCAAGTGACCTATGTGACTTATCTCTATCAATGAGAAATAAGCCTCTTTTGTATCCCTACTAAAGCATTTTAATTTTTTTTTTTTTTTTTTTGAAAAAAGGCTTACGATCATATCACTTTGTCCCTTGTGGAAATATGTGTAGGGCATCTGTGGAATGTAATGTGGGGGTAGCCGAGCCCGTAAGCTCGGCCAAAACTTCCCCTTAGACCCCGTATCAAATGGGGGTCGGGTAACTGTTTTCCGAGACGAGACTCTGCCCTTCAACATAGCCTCGTATGGGGATCGCCTCTGCTCGGAGGCAGAGAGTTTGACCAGCATAGGTGGAGACGAATCTGGATATCTACCAACCGCCCCACGCGGTGAAATGTGGCACAAAGCTGTATTTAATTTGAGGTAGGCTCGTCCAAATATTCCCCGTAGACCCGGTATAAAACGGGTTTGGGTAGTTGTTTCCTGAGACGAAACTCTGCCCTTCGATATAGTAATTTTCCAAGCGTAGCTTGGATGTGGCACACGGCCGAAAGTAAGGGGCACCCAGTGAGGATCGAACTCACTACTCAGCCGTAATTGTTCTAGCGAGACAAGCTTTTTAACCATTACACCACCTCAAGGTGCCCCTGCCCTTCGATATAGACTCGTCAGGAGATCCTCTCTGCCCAGAGGCAGAGAGTTTGACCAGCATAGCTAGCGACGAATCTGCAACTGTAGACCAACATAGTTTTTACTACTGTATTTATGCGAATAGGGACGTAAACATTATTGCCTGTAGGTCTGCTACAACAGGTAAAGAGTTACCAAAGAAGGTTGTAATGAACAGCAAGAGTAAGCAGTACGAATTGTAATTTAAACTTACACTTGAATTGGTCATTATTGTAGTGGCCGGAAAAGCATCCTCGGTTCCACAAAGTAATGGTTCGTGAGAAGATTCTTTCTTACTAATGGGATAGGAACAAAGGTGGTTTGACAAATTGTACGTGTCGCGGCGGGTCTTAACTGTGAAGGCCGGAACTGGTATAACTAAGAGACTTTGCTTGTCTGAACATTTTTATGTAGAAATAGCGATAGGTTACCGAAAGGTTTGCGATGTTTAGACTGTCGGAAAAGAGTTGTACGCTGGAAAATAAATCATCAATCACAAAGCTGCATAGAGGATTTTGAACACAATCAAAGCTAGCTGTTGGTTTAGTTGATTGGTTGATTTTGTTTAGCCGCATATCAACATCTCTATGGGTCATTTAATGCTGAAATCTGAAAGAATTCTGAGCGCAATTTTATGGCTTCAACTAAATATATTTTGAACACAATTGTATACCTTCAACGACAGATAAAACATATTGTTGGTAATTTTACTACCAATACGGAATTGTTGGTAATTTTTTATAGAAAAATATATCTTTATACTTTCATAGTGTATTTATTTTTTTTTTATTTGGGGGTTCATTATTTGCCCGTAAGAGAAACAAAAAAACTGATTAGGGTAAAAAGATTCTTACAATTTTATGGCTATATATAACTTGCAAACTGTTTATAAGCCGTCAAAACAAAAAGATTGAGCAATGTAGATATTGGGAATGGCATTAAGAGAAATGGAAATTTCAAAATGCCGAATGGTGACTAAGAAGAAAAGTATTAAAAACTAAAGTTAAAGACTACTATTTTCGGAGACTAGCCGAAATCAAAGAACTTTGGACAAACAAAAAAAGACAAAGAGAAAGACTAACTAGTGCACATTTTGTTTTGGATGTGGAACTGAGGAGACGAAATAAATACGATAAAAAAAGAATTTCTTTTAATTAGCTTATTTTTCTGGCCTTGTCAAAAGCCGCGGAGAAACCATAGAGCATTGGTTACTCAAACAATTGGAAATAAAATAAAATCAGTTATCAAACAATATATTAAAATCGTAAATTGTGAGTAAAATGTCTTAAGTCGAGATTTTTCCCACATATTTTTAAGAGATGAGTGTAAAGTTTCAAAACCTTATTTTTTTATATTAAAGTTCGTTGGATTTTAAATAGGTCGAGTGTTTTTTTTTTTTAGTATTTATAAATTGAAAGAAATGATTATTAAATTCTTTCAAGTGAATCAATAAACTGAATTTATGATTTAATTCAAAATCCATCTTTGGCGTACAACAATGACGTACCGTTTATACCCAATTATAGCACGAGAGTTTATGATTGTTTTTTTACCCACAAGAATAGTTTGTGGCATTATACACAGGTAATTTTTGAAGAGATTAAAAATCACGCATTTTCGGTCACCGGTTGTACTATATTCAGGTAATTTTTTCTGGGTAAAATTTATGCAAAAAATCATGTGATGCACAGTACATGAAGTCGACTTATACACGTGTAGATACGATATATTTCATTGGGCACCTCAACGTGGTGTAATGGTTAGAAATCGTGTTTTCCTAGATTAGTTATCGCTGAGTAGTAACTTCGATCCTCACTGGGTTCCCCATATTTTCGGCCTTGTACCACATCTAAGCCGCGCGTTGAAAATTGGGCACCTCGACGTGGTGTAATGGTTAGAAAGCTTCTTGCTGGATTAATTACTACTGAGTAGTGAGTTCGATCCTCACTGGGGGCCCCATACTTTCGGTTTTGTGCCACATCTAAGCCGGGCTTAGAAAATCACTATAAGGTATATTTCTGTCATTGTTGAATAGGTAATCCTATGAGTAAAAAGTCTTAATTCAAGACTTTTCGCTCATATTTTTAAGAGATGAGTGTAAAGTTTCAAAACCTTATTTTTTTATATAAAAGTTCGTTGGCTTTCAACGGCAGGTAAAATGTATTGTTGGAAATTTTACTACAAATAGGTATTTTTTAATATAAAATGTATTTCTGGTATATTTATATAAAAATGAATTTTTATACTTTGATAGTGTTTTTTAGGGGATTTGCCCATACCTGGGGCCCTAACTGGTGCTACCATCCCGGATCAGCGTGGACCTGAGAACAACATCATTTAATAGGTGGTCCAACGCTCTTAAAAACCTCCAGTTTCCCGATCAGAGCATAGACACTGGAAACTGAAGACTGGATTCAAGCCTAGATGTGGCAGCAGTACTCCATTTTTCAGTTTGATGTGGCTCTTAAAGAGTTAAAAAAATATATATTGCACTTTTTTTTACGCGTGATTTGCCCTTCCGCTACGGTATATTCCTATTGTGCTCGCATTACATTAATTTAGAATAAAAATGCAAATTTCCGGCACCAGTTATCTGCCCTTAGCGGTTTTTTTCCGGGCGTTTGAATTTATAGTTCCTATCAGAAATAATCTACGTCACCAAACAGTATAAACATTAATGTTCGCCAGAAAACTATCCTTGTTTCTTTTCTCTTGAAACTGGTAAAAAAATGTAAATTACATCAGAGCCGTCACTTGACCTGCGTTAACATAAATCAGGAAAGCAATTCACACCACATCTGACGACATATTGTGAAGTATGTTTAATGTTCGTGTTGTTATTCTTGTATGCACGCATACATTTGGTCTTCAATATCTCCCATAGGCAAAAGATATTTCTCTTCTCATTTCTTTTTTGGAAGAAAAATGTCGTTTGTTTTTTGGGGGCTTTTTGCTTCGTAATGAAAGCTTTCCTTTATTACGTTTGTACTACGAAATGACTCTCCTAAAAAATAAAAAAAAAGTCATTAATAAACATTTCAAACTGTGTAAACTAATGCACAGTCTACGCACAAAGTTTGCCAGTTCTTGCTTTTATTTCTTATTCTAACGGAATCACATTCAAACACCGTACGATCACCGAAGTTAAGCAACGTTGAGATTGGTTTGTTCCTAGATGGGTGACCAGGAATACGAGTTAGTTTGGAAGTGCGGGTGGTGTAATGTATAGTGGCTTGAAATTGTTAATCGGATAACCGAGTTCCAATTCCGGTTGGGTTCATTATATTCATTTACGCGCAAATGCCCTTGGGAAAAGTATGAATCCAGCACTTCTCCCCCAGTTATGGGTTAATTATAAGAACTTGTATCACTAAATTATTCTTAACTCCAAAATATTCTTACAATCTAAAAAAAAAATCTAGGTTTAAATAACCTGCAAATGGTTGATAAACCGTAAAATACGAACCAATCTCTACCTTGAGTGTCTCTTGGGCTTTCTAAAGGGTGAACATGATTAAAAAAAATGTTGCTAAAACAAAACGTATTTCAAAATAATTATTGTATTGTACCTGGATGGGTGACCGCTTTGGAATACCAGGTGCTGTAAGTTTGGGTGTGCGGGTGGTGTAATGGATAATGGCTCTGATTTGGAAACCGGGGAGAGGGCCGAGTTCCAAATCTAGTCGGATATGTTGCATTCATTTATCCGCAAATACTCTTTGGAAAGGTATGTGCCCACACTTTATCCCTCCACCTGTTGGTTAAATTGTAGGTTTTGTATCAGTAAGACATTATTATCTGAAAAAAATTCTTCCAAGATATTTTCTGCCTTTGAATAATCTGCAAAATCTTTGAATAACCTGCAAACGGTTGATAAGCCGTGAAAAACAGAATAAATCAAACATTCTTTAAAATAATGAGAAATACACACTATTTACATTATTCGGACTGGACGATTATAAATTCAGTTATCAAACAATATATTAAAATCTTAAATTATGAGTAAAATGTCTTAAGTCGAGATTTTTCGCACATATTTTTAAGAGATGAGTGTAAAGTTTCAAAACTTATTTATTTATATTAAAGTTCGTTGGATTTTAAATAGGTCGAGTGTTTTTTTTTCGTATTTATAAATTGAAAGAAATGATTATTAAATTGTTTCAAGTGAATCAATAAACTGAATTTGTGATTTAATTCAAATCCATCTTTGACATACAACAATGGCGTACCATTTATAGCTAATTATAGCACGAGAGTTTATGATTGGTTTTTATGCATAAGAATAGGGTGTGGGATTATACACAGGTAATTTTTGAAGAGATTAAAAATCATGCATTTACGGTACCCGGTTGTACTATATTCAGGTAATTTTTCTGGGGTTGGGTAAAATTTATGCAAAAAAATCATGGGTTGCACTGTACATGAAGTCGACTTATACACGTGTATATACGGCATATTCCTTTGGACACCTCAACATGGTGTAATGGTTAGAAAGCTTGTCTTCCTAGATTAGTTAGCGCTGGGTAGTAAGTTCGATCCTCGCTGGGTTCCCCATACTTTCGGACTTGAGCCACATTTAAGCCGGGCTTAGAAAACACTATACGGTATATTTCTGTCATTGTTGAAAAGGTAATCCTATGAGTAAAAAGTCTTAATTCAAGATTTTTCGCTCATATTTTTAAGAGATGGGTGTAAAGTTTCAGAAACGTTATTTGTCCCTAGGAAAGTTCGTTGGCTTTTAAATTGGTCGAGTGTTTGTTTTTTTGTTTTTTGTTTGTTTTTATGGAATGGAAGAAATGATTATCAAACTATTTCAAGTGAATCTGAAAATTGAATTTTTTGATTTAATTCAAAACTATCTTTGGTGAACAACATTGGCATACATTTGGCATCATTGAATATTTAAATAAAATAAACATTACCATGCAAGGTAAAGTGGTAGAACATTTCTTGATGACGGAGCATAAAATTGACAAAACGACAGATCAACAACCTAGAAAAGAAAGCCGAGAAAGAGAGAAATTACTTCCAAAACCAATCAGAAAAATTAAAAAATGTGATATAAATGTTCTTTAGCCTTTGGCACTTAACATTTCTCGAAGAAGAAAAAAATGGGAATTCTTCACAAATATTTAAAATATGATTGGATCTGAATTCCATTTCTTTCAATTTCAATTCGATCATTGCAAAATTTCATGCTGTATCAGAAAATTAAAAACAAACTCAAAAATAACATTTATTTGTCAAGTACGTAATCTCCATTGTTTTCAACAACCGTCTCCTCTCGTTCTACAAACTTGTCGATCACATTTTGTAAGAACGTTTTTTTTTATTGGAAGAAGATTGTGAGGTAGTGTTCAACACTCAGATTTACTTTATTTACATTATTCGGACTACTGTCCTCATCTTTGTCGCCATATTTATTACAATATTTCGGCCTTTCAGTATCTGTCTATATTTCTAAGATGAGGTAATATGTACACTATTTACATTATTCGGACTATTGCCCTCATCTTTGTCGCCATATTTATTACAACGTTTCAGCCCTTCAGTATCTGTCTATATTTCTGAGATAAGGTATTATGTACACTATTTACATTATTCGGACTATTGTCCTCATCTTTGTCGCCATATTTATTACAACGTTTCGGCCATTGTACGCTCCGGCCTTCTTCAGGTGGTTGGAATGTCGAACTGAACCGTTTATTTCGCCCACTGGGTAGACTGTTCTAGTTCCACGTGCTATGTTTAATGGGTGTCAGTTATCAGTTATCTCCTGTTAATTTTCCCTCTGAAAGTTCTCCACTGCCTTAACCGGGTATTGAACTCACACTCTTTGGGTTCTGTCACTGGATCTAACCAACGCCTTTATCCACTGTGCCATGTGTCCTTGAGGACCACCTGAAGAAGGCCGGAGCGTAAAACGGCCGAAACGTTGTAATAAATATGGCGACAAAGACGAGGACAATAGTCCGAATAATGTAAATAATGTACATAATACCTTATCTCAGAAATATAGACAGATACTCAGTTTTACTGTTATTTACATTGTTCTGTAAAGACCGGGATAAATGAAAATCCGAAGGATACAATTCAAGGAGAATGCGGTGTGGAGTTTCCCATTTCAACTCTTTCAGTTTCTGCAAGGTATGTTTTGCAACATGCGGTCTTTCGTTTGGGAAATGGTATTTTTTTCGATCTGCCAAAATCGACCATTTTCTTGACCCAGATCCATTCAAATGGTGAACTACAGTAGAAATATCGATTTCCAAACTCTTAGCAATGTCTTCCGTCGAAATCTTCGGTTTGTTCTCCACAATGACAAGCATAGCGTCTTCCTCGACGTTGGGAGGTCGCCCGGGGTGTGGTTGATCGCTTAGGTTAAAATCACCCTAACGAAATCTGCTAAACCACTTTTTGACCGTCTAAAGAGCTGGAGCACGGTCCAATTAAATATTTCCAAATGTCTTTGTCACAATTCCGACACTTATTCCTTTCTGAAATTCATAAAGCATAATATAGCGAAAGTGGAACTTTTCATCTTCCATCTTCAAGTCTTTTGTGGACAAAACGTCAACATTCAAACAAAGAACATTTTTTTTGTTGGAAGAAGTTTGTGAGGTCGTGTTCAACAGTCAAATTTACTGTCATTTACATTGTTCTGTAAAGATCAGAATAAATAAAAATCCGAAAGAGTCAATTCAGGGAGAATACCATGGGTACTGGAGGGTGTCCCATTTTTAACTCTTTGAGATTCTGCAAAGTCTGCTGTTTAACATGCTGTCTTCCGTTGTCTTGATGGAAAATAATTTGCCAAAATCGACCGTTTTTCTTGAATCCAAGTCTCTTCAAATCGCGAAAGGCAGTTCAGATATCGATTTTGAAACTCTTAGCAATCTCTTCTGTCAAAATCTCCGGATTATTCTCCACGATGGCAAGCAGAACGTCTTCATTGATGTCGCGAGGTCGCTCGTAACGTGGGTTCAAATCACCATGACGAAATCTGTCAAAACAATCCTTGATCGCTCGAAAAGCTGGATCATGATCCACATGAACCTTCTGAATGTTTTTTTTTTTTGTCACAGTTCCAAAACTTACTCCTTTCCGAAATTCATAGAACAATAATATCGTAAAAGAGAAACTTTTCATTCTCCATCTTCAAGGAATTATTTGTGAATAAATCGTCAACATTCCACAAAATTTGACACGCAATTGCAGACTGCAAGATTTCAATCTAGAACACACCAGAAATCGGTAGAAAAACAAACGCCAGTGTCAAATTTCGGTCATTGTATATTGACAATCACAATCTGATATTTTTACTGAAGAAGAACTGGGGGGATTTCTTTTTGAAACATCGCTGTGTACTAATATTTCAAGCGTGAACACAACCGTTTCTAGATTTACGTTTCAGAGAAAGTACAACAATATCACTAAAAGTATTTGTCGATCTGATTCTAAACTTTTCTATGACAAACTCCTGTGAAGCTGGACGTTATGGAACCGTGAAGCTTTAAAATATTAGACAACGAAATGCAGATGTTTCTTTTTAACATTCCAACAAATATTCAACAATTTTGTTCTTAAAATTAACCGCATGCAGCTCATCAAAAGGTAATTTCTTATTTCAATAAAATGCAAACCAATGCAACAATGATTTATTGTTAATAACACATACCTTATTAATATATATTTTTAGTAGTTTATTAATAATATTTCAAGAGTGAATTCAAGGATTTCTGGATATATCTTCAGCAGACGTACCACCATAATGCTAAATATATTACTTAATATGCTTCTGAAGAGTTTTACGTCAAGTGTAATCCACACCTTTACGCACACTTCCGTCTCATCTTCCTCAGTCGCTAGTTTCGCTACTTTCTCTTATTTATCCTCGGTTGGTGCTGATGTGTCGTCCCGACAGGATTGACTAGAGTTTCCCAGAAATTTACGTTATTGCGATATCTTATATGGACCCCTGTATGTATGTTGTTTACCGTAGTTAAGAAGGAATAATTCTTAAGTTATGGCCGTGGTAACTTTTTTCTCTTTGCCTTCAAGGGCAACGCCGGATATCAGGCTAGAATAAGAAATCCTTCAATAAAATACAAAACATGGTCGATAACACTAAAGTCAGATTTATTGAATATAAAGAAAAACTGGTTGAATAAAATGTCTCTATCATTTCCGGCAAAATCAAGTTCTCTACTCTCGGATTGTGATTTCAGAAGTCTTGTAGCAAACGCTGAGTAATAAACAGTACCTCAATTCTTATCCAATCATTCGGTTATATGTGTGTTTGCGTATTCGCTCCGGTCACGAGAATTATGGGTGTATCCTTTAGTGACGGCTGTCTTACAATGCAATCCGGGACATTTCCGAGCCGACTTACTCTCGGGCCCGTTTCCGTGTGTGTGTGTGTGTGTGTGTGTGTGTGTGTGTGTGTGTGTGTGTGTGTTGTTTGTTCCGGCCAAGGAAATCCGTTGTGTTACTTGTGAGACCAGAAGTGGATCGAAACTCTGACGACTCTGTTCCTATCGGTCTGATTCTATGTGTGTGTCTAGGCGTGGTGGGCTATTGTTTACATAAAGGACCCCTCCGCGAAAAAATCTGGCATTGATATATCTTAATCTTAATGTCTGAATCTTAGGAGTCCCGTTAATAACTACGTTGCCTTCGCTTTTGTATAGAATTTTTTCTTCTCTCTTTCTGTAAAGATGATGGATTTGGAGAGGGCAGCATCAATATAAACAAATCAAGCTTTGGAATTAAACGAAAAACAGTTGTCTTTTTTGTTCTGAAGTATTTGATTCTACCCCTTTTATAAGAACGCACACGTTTTGGGCTGATAGTAAAATGTAAACAAAACCCCGAATTACATTTATGAGGATTAAAGAAATTCGGACAACACTTTACTCATGTCTTCTTCTTATCGGTGGGAAGTGGATAGGGTGGAGAATCTTGGTTTAGCTCAATTTTACTGAATCTTAATTAGTTAATTCTGGGTTCGATTCCCTTTGGAACTGTTCTTAAATGCAATTTATTACCTTAAAACATATTTTAACCTGTTTCTTTTTTCATTTGTTTCTCAACTATTAAATCTCTTCTCTTGAGAATTTTAATAATTATTATCCAATTAGTAGTCCTTCCTAATCACCATCTTGCAATTTCAGGCAATTAAACTTTTAAAGAGGATGAGTGCTCTGCTACACAAACACTTGTGGAATTGGATTTTAAACGGATAACTTTAAAGATGGCGAAACACGTAAGCTTTAAAATATTACAAGACGAAATGCGAATGATTTTTCAAACGTTCCAACAAATATTCAACAATTGTGTTTTTAAAATCAAAAGCAAAAAGAATGAAACACTTTTCAAAACTGATCAGAGCAAGTTAAAATGAGATACACAAGATTTTAATCTTTGATTATTTGCGGTTTTTCGCGTGTGGATGAGTTCTTCAAAAATATCTAGCGCAAAGAATATGGCTGAATCAGAAATCAATACGCTTCCGTTTGCTGATTAAAAATGAAGTGTTTGATGTGATAACAAAAATAGCCAGTGTATATTATTGACGGACAAAATCCCGTTGGTTTGCCTAGAATTTACCGAGAAAATACTTTATTTTTTCCATAAAACAAACTCAGTATTGATAAGAAGAATCGATTAAATGCATCTAAGCAATTGTCATTATGTTTTTCTGCACGAATCATCATATTTGTTGTTTCACGCTTAAAGTTTCGGAGTTTTAACATTGGGTCTTCTTCAGATGCGTGTCATATGCTTTGCTAGACGAACCAGAATGTTCATCTTGGCGTTATGCTCACGAGGTTTCGACCGTTGTGACATTGGGTCTTCTTCAGATGTGTGTTTTATACGCTTTGCTAGTCGAAACAGGATGCTCATCTTGGTTGTTATGCTCACGAGGTTTCGACCGTTGTAACATGGGGTCTTCTTCAGATGTGTGTTTTATACGCTTTGCTAGTCGAATCAGGACGCTCATCTTGGTTGTTATGCTCACGAGGTTTCGACCGTTGTGAAATTGGGTCTTCTTCAGATGTGTGTTTTATATGCTTTGCTAGTCGAACCAGCATGCTCATCTTGGTTGTTATGCTCACGAGGTTTCGACCGTTGTGACATTGGGTCTTCTTCAGATGTGTGTATTATACGGTTTGCTAGTCGAAACAGGATGCTCATCTTGATTGTTATGCTCACGAGGTTTCGACCGTTGTGACATTGGGTCTTCTTCGGATGTGTGTTTTATATGCTTTGCTAGTCGAAACAGGATGCTCATCTTGGTTGTTATGCTCACAAGGTTTCGACCGTTGTGACATTGGGTCTTCTTCAGATGTGTGTTTTATACGCTTTGCTAGTCGAAACAGGATGCTCATCTTGGTTGTTATGCACACAAGGTTTCGACCGTTGTGACATTGGGTCTTTCAGATGTGTCTTTTATGCTTCAGATGGTCTTTTTTATGATGTGTGCTTTATGCTTCGCTAGTCGAACCAGCATGCTCATCTTCAGATGGTTGTTATACTCACGAGGTTTCGACCGTTGTGACATTGGGTCTTCTTCAGATGTGTGTATTATATGCTTCAACCAGCTAGTCGAAACAGGATGCTCATCTTGGTTGTTATGCTCATCACGAGGTTTCGACCGTTGTGACATTGGGTCTTCTTCAGATGTGTTTTTATATGCTTTGCTAGTCGAAACAGGTTGCTCATCTTGGTTGTTATGCTCACGAGGTTTCGAGCGTTGTGACATTGGGTCTTCTTCAGATGTGTGTTTTATATGCTTTGCTAGTCGAACCAGCATGCTCATCTTGGTTGTTATGCTCACGAGGTTTCGACCGTTGTGACATTGGGTCTTCTTCAGATGTGTGTATTATACGCTTTGCTAGTGGAAACAGGATGCTCATCTTGGTTGTTATGCTTCGACCAAATTTGTGACATTGGTTTCTTCAGACCGTTGTGACATTGGGTCTTCTTCAGATGTGTGTTTTATACGCTTTGCTAGTTGAGACAGGATGCTCATCTTGGTTGTTATGCTCACGAGGTTTCGACCGTTGTGACATTGGGTCTTCTTCAGATGTGTGTTTTATACGCTTTGCTAGTCGGAACCAGGATGCTCATCTTGGTTGTTATGCTCACGAGGTTTCGACCGTTGTGACATTGGGTCTTCTTCAGATGTGTTTTTTATACGGATGCTTTTGCTAGTTTCGACCGTTTGTGTCGTTGGGTCAGGATGCTCCTTGGTTGTTATGCTCACGAGGTTTCGACCGTTGTGACATTGGGTCTTCTTCAGATGTGTTTTACGCTTTTGCTAGTCGAGACAGGATGCTCATCTTGGTTGTTATGCTCACGAGGTTTCGACCGTTGTGACATTGGGTCTTCTTCAGATGTGTCTTTTATATGCTTTGCTAGTCGAACCAGGATGCTCATCTTGGTTGTTATGTGCTCACAAGGTTTCGACCGTTGTGACATTGGGTCTTCTTCAGATGTGTGTTTTATACGCTTTGCAGATGTGTGTTTTATACGCTTTCGACCGTTGTGGAACAGGATGCTCATCTTGATGCTTCTTGTTATTATGCTCACGAGTTTCGACCGTTGTGACATTGGGTCTTCTTCAGATGTGTGTATTATACCTTTGCTAGTCGAAACAGGATGCTCATCTTGGTTGTTATGCTCACACGAGGTTTCGACCGTTGTGACATTGGGTCTTCTTCAGATGTGTGTTTATACGCTTTGCTAGTTGAACAGGATGCTCATCTTGGTTGTTATGCTCACGAGGTTTCGACCGTTGTGTCATTGGGTCTTCTTCAGATATGTGTGACATTATACGCTTTGCTAGTCGAAACAGGATGCTCATCTTGGTTGTTATGCTCACGAGGTTTCGACCGTTGTGACATTGGGTCTTCTTCAGATGTGTTTTTATACGCTTTGCTAGTCAGACAGGATGCTCATCTTGGTTGTTATGCTCACGAGGTTTCGACCGTTGTGACATTGGGTCTTCTTCAGATGTGTGTTTTATACGCTTTGCTAGTCGAAACAGGATGCTCATCTTGGTTGTTATGCTCACGAGGTTTCGACCGTTGTGACATTGGGTCTTCTTCAGATGTGTATTTTATACGATTTGCTAGTCGAAACAGGATGCTCATCTTGGTTGTTATGCTCACAAGGTTTCGACCGTTGTGACATTGGGTCTTCTTCAGATGTGTGTTTTATACGCTTTGCTAGTCGAAACAGGATGCTCATCTTGGTTGTTATGCTCACGAGGTTTCGACCGTTGTGACATTGGGTCTTCTTCAGATGTGTGTTTTATACGCTTTGCTAGTCGAAACAGGATGCTTATCTTGGTTGTTATGCTCACAAGGTTTCGACCGTTGTAACGTTGGGTCTTCTTCAGATGTGTCTTTGTATACGCTTTGCTAGTCGAACCAGGTTGTTATCCTCATCTTGGTTGTTATGTTTTATACGCTTTGCGAGGATTTCTTGACCGTTGTGACATTGGGTCTTCTTCAGATGTGTGTGCTTATTATGCTTTGCTAGTCGAAACAGGATGCTCATCTTTGGTTGTTATGTCACGAGGTTTCGACCGTTGTGACATTGGGTCTTCTTCAGATGTGTGTTTTATACATTGGTCTTTGCTAGTCGAATCAGGATGCTCATCTTGGTTGTTATGCTCACGAGGTTTCGACCGTTGTGACGGGTCTTCTTCAGATGTGTGTTTTTATACGCTTTGCTAGTCGAACCAGCATGCTCATCTTGGTTGTTATGCTCACGAGGTTTCGACCGTTGTGACATTGAGTCTTCTTCAGATGTGTGTTTTATACGCTTTGCTATTCGAACCAGCATGCTTCTTGGTTGTTATGCTCACGAGGTTTCGACCGTTGTGACATTGGGTCTTCTTCAGATGTGTGTATTATACGCTTTGCTAGTCGAAACAGGATGCTCATCTTGGTTGTTATGCTCACGAGGTTTCGACCGTTGACATTGGGTCTTCTTCAGATTGCCTGTCTGTTTTACACGCTTTGCTATTATAATGTTGAGACAGGATGCTCATCTTGGTTGTTATGCTCACGAGTTTTCGACCGTTGTGACATTGGGTCTTCTTCAGATGTGTGTTTTATACGCTTTGCTAGTCGAACCAGCATGTCATCTTGGTTGTTATGCTCACGAGGTTTCGACCGTTGTGACATTGGGTCTTCTTCAGATGTGTGTTTATACGCTTTGCTAGTCGAAACAGGATGCTCATCTTGGTTGTTATGCTCGCGAGGTTTCGACCGTTGTGACATTGGGTCTTCTTCAGATGTGTGTTTTATATGCTTTTCTAGTCGAAACAGGATGCTTCTTGGTTGTTATGATAGGTTTCGACCGTTGTGACATTGGGTCTTCTTCAGATGTGTGTTTTTTATACGCTTTGCTAGTCGAGACAGGATGCTCTTCTTGGTTGTTATGCTCACGAGGTTTCGACCGTTGTGACATTGGTCTTCTTCAGATGTGTTTTATACGCTTTGCTAGTCGAGACAGGATGCTCATCTTGGTTGTTATGCTCACGAGGTTTCGACCGTTGTGAGATGTGTGTTTATACGCTTTGCTATCGAGACAGGATGCTCTTCTTGGTTATGTTCACAGGTTTCGACCGTTGTGACATTGGGTCTTCTTCAGATGTGTGTTTTTATACGCTTTGCTAGTCGAAACAGGATGCTTATCTTGGTTGTTATGACACATTGAGGGTTTCTTCAGATGTGTTTTATACGCTTTGGCAGTCGAAAACAGGATGCTCATCTTGGTTGTTATGTCATTTCGGTTGTGACATTCTTCAGATGTGTGTTTTTATACGCTTTGCTAGTCGAAACAGGATGCTCATCTTGGTTGTTATGCTCACGAGGTTTCGACCGTTGTGACATTGGGTCTTCTTCAGATGTGTATTATACGCTTTGCTTCGAAACAGGATGCTCATCTTGGTTGTTATGCTCACGAGGTTTCGACCGTTGTGATATTGGGTCTTCTTCAGATGTGTGTATTATATACGCTTTGCTAGTCGAAACAGGATGCTCATCTTCAGTTGTTATGTTCACGAGGTTTCGACCGTTTTGACATTAGGTCTTCTTCAGATGTGATGCCAGGATGCTCATCTTGGTTGTTATGCTCACGAGGTTTCGACCGTTGTGACATTGGGTCTTCTTCAGATGTGTGTTTATATGCATTGCTAGTCGAAAACAGGATGCTCATCTTGTTGTTATGCTCACGAGGTTTCGACCGTTGTGACATTGGGTCTTCTTCAGATGTGTGTATTATATGCTTTGCCAGTCGAAACAGGATGCTCATCTTGGTTGTTATGCTCACGAGGTTTCGACCGTTGTGACGCTTGGGTCTTCTTCAGATGTGTGTATTATACGCTTGTGAGTCGAAACAGGATTTATCTTGGTTGTTATGCTCACGAGGTTTCGACCGTTGTGACATTGGGTCTTTTCAGATGTGTGTATTATACGCTTTGCTAGTCGAAACAGGATGCTCATCTTGGTTGTTATGCTGGTTTCGACCGTTGTGACATTGGGTCTTCTTCAGATGTGTGTTTTATACGCTTTGCTTCTCATCTTCGAAACAGGATGCTCATCTTGGTTGTTATGTCGAGGTTTCGACCGTTGTGACATTGGGTCTTCTTCAGATGTGTATTTTATATGCTTTGCTAGTCGAAACAGGATGCTTGTTATGCTCATCTTGTGACATTGGGTCTTCTTCAGATGTGTTTTTATATGCTTTGCTAGTCGAACCAGCATGCTCATCTTGGTTGTTACATCACGAGGTTTCGACCGTTGTGACATTACTGATGATGTGTATTATACGCTTTGCTAGTCGAAACAGGATGCTCATCTTGGTTGTTATGCTCACGAGGTTTCGACCGTTGTGACATTGGGTCTTCTTCAGATGTGTGTTTTTATACGCTTTGCTAGTTGAAACAGGATGCTCATCTTGGTTGTTATGCTCACGAGGTTTCGACCATTGTGACATTGGGTCTCCTTCAGATGTGTGTATTATACGCTTTGCTAGTCGAAACAGGATGCTCATCTTGGTTGTTATGCTCACGAGGTTTCGACCGTTGTGACATTGGGTCTTCTTCAGATGTGTGTTTTATACGCTTTGCTAGTCGAAACAGGATGCTCATCTTGGTTATTATGCTCACGAGGTTTCGACCGTTGTGACATTGGGTCTTCTTCAGATGTGTGTTTTTATACGCTTTGCTAGTCGAACCAGGATGCTCATCTTGGTTGTTATGCTCACGAGGTTTCGACCGTTGTGACATTGGAGATGTGTGTATTATACGCTTTTGCTAGTCGAAACAGGATGCTCATCTTGGTTGTTATGCTCACGAGGTTTCGACCGTTGTGACATTGGGTCTTCTTCAGATGTGTGTTTTATACGCTTTGTTGTCGAAACAGGATGCTCATCTTGGTTGTTATGCTCACGAGGTTTCGACCGTTCTTCTTTCAGATGTGTGTTTTATACGCTTTGCTAGTCGAAACAGGATGCTCATCTTGGTTGTTATGCTCACGAGGTTTCGACCGTTGTGACATTGGGTCTTCTTCAGATGTGTGTATTATACGCTTGCTAGTCGAAACAGGATGCTCATCTTGGTTGTTATGCTCACGAGGTTTCGACCGTTGTGACATTGGGTCTTCTTCAGATGTGTGTTTTATACGCTTTGCTAGTCAGGATGCTCATCTTGGTTGTTATGCACGAGGTTTCACCGTTGTGACATTGGGTCCTTCAGATGTTTTTATGCTCACGAGGTTTTGACCGTTGTGACATTTGGTCTTCTTCAGATGTGGGTTTTTCAGATGTGTGCTTTGCTAGTCGAAACAGGATGCTCATCTTGGTTGTTATGCTCACGAGGTTTCGACCGTTGTGACATTGGGTCTTCTTCAGATGTGTGTTTTATACGCTTTGCTAGTCGAGACAGGATGCTCATCTTGGTTGTTATGCTCACGAGGTTTCGACCGTTGTGACATTGGGTCTTCTTCAGATGTGTCTTTTATACGCTTTGCTAGTTGAGACAGGATGCTCATCTTGGTTGTTATGCTCACGAGGTTTCGACCGTTGTGACATTGGGTCTTCTTCAGATGTGTGTTTTATACGCTTTGCTAGTTGAGACAGGAGGCTCATCTTGGTTGTTATGCTCACGAGGTTTCGACCGTTGTGACATTGGGTCTTCTTCAGATGTGTCTTTTATACGCTTTGCTAGTCGAACCAGCATGCTCATCTTGGTTGTTATGCTCACGAGGTTTCGACCGTTGTGACATTGGGTCTTCTTCAGATGTGTGTATTATACGCTTTGCTAGTCGAAACAGGATGCTCATCTTGGTTGTTATGCTCACGAGGTTTCGACCGTTGTGACATTGGGTCTTCTTCAGATGTGCGTATTATACGCTTTGCCAGTCGAAACAGGATGCTCATCTTGGTTGTTATGCTCACGAGGTTTCGACCGTTGTGACATTGGGTCTTCTTCAGATGTGTGTTTTATACGCTTTGCTAGTCGAAACAGGATGCTCATCTTGGTTGTTATGCTCACGAGGTTTCGACCGTTGTGACATTGGGTCTTCTTCAGATGTGTGTTTTATACGCTTTGCTAGTCGAGACAGGATGCTCATCTTGGTTGTTATGCTCACGAGGTTTCGACCGTTGTGACATTGGGTCTTCTTCAGATGTGTGTATTATACGCTTTGCTAGTCGAAACAGGATGCTCATCTTGGTTGTTATGCTCACGAGGTTTCGACCGTTGTGATATTGGGTCTTCTTCAGATGTGTCTTTTATACGCTTTGCTTGTCGAACCAGCATGCTCATCTTGGTTGTTATGCTCACGAGGTTTCGACCGTTGTGACATTGGGTCTTCTTCAGATGTGTGTTTTATACGCTTTGCTAGTCGAAACAGGATGCTCATCTTGGTTGTTATGCTCACGAGGTTTCGACCGTTGTGACATTGGGTCTTCTTCAGATGTGTGTTTTATATGCTTTGCTAGTCGAAACAGGATGCTTATCTTGGTTGTTATGCTCACAAGGTTTCGACCGTTGTAACGTTGGGTCTTCTTCAGATGTGTCTTTTATATGCTTTGCTAGTCGAACCAGCATCCTCATCTTGGTTGTTATGCTCACGAGGTTTCGACCGTTGTGACATTGGGTCTTCTTCAGATGTGTGTTTTATATGCTTTTGGTTGTCGAATCACCGGATGTTCATCTTGGTTATACGTTTGCTTGTGCTCATCTTGGTTGTTATGGTTTCGACCGTTGTGACATTGGGTCTTCTTCAGATGTGTGTTTTATATGCTTTGCTAGTCGAAACAGGATGCTCATCTTGGTTGTTATGCTCACGAGGTTTCGACCGTTGTGACATTGGGTCTTCTTCAGATGTGTGTTTTATATGCTTTGCTAGTCGAAACAGGATGCTCATCTTGGTTGTTATGCTCACGAGGTTTCGACCGTTGTGACATTGGGTCTTCTTCAGATGTGTGTTTTATACGCTTTGCTAGTCGAAACAGGATGCTCATCTTGGTTGTTATGCTCACAAGGTTTCGACCGTTGTGACATTGGGTCTTCTTCAGATGTGTGTTTTATATGCTTTGCTAGTCGAACCAGCATGCTCATCTTGGTTGTTATGCTCACGAGGTTTCGACCGTTGTGACATTGGGTCTTCTTCAGATGTGTGTTTTATATGCTTTGCTAGTCGAAACAGGATGCTCATCTTGGTTGTTATGCTCACGAGGTTTCGACCGTTGTGACATTGGTCTTCTTCAGATGTGTGTTTTATATGCTTTGTCGAAACAGGATGCTCATCTTGGTTGTTATGCTCACGAGGTTTCGACCGTTGTGACATTGGGTCTTTTTCAGATGTGTGTTTTATACGCTTTGCTATTCGAAACAGGATGCTCATCTTGGTTGTTATGCTCACGAGGTTTCGACCGTTGTGACATTGGGTCTTCTTCAGATGTGTGTTTTATACGCTTTGCTAGTCGAACCAGCATGCTCATCTTGGTTGTTATGCTCACGAGGTTTCGACCGTTGTGACATTGGGTCTTCTTCAGATGTGTGTTTTATACGCTTTGCTAGTCGAAACAGGATGCTCATCTTGGTTGTTATGCTCGCGAGGTTTCGACCGTTGTGACATTGGGTCTTCTTCAGATGTGTGTTTTTTATGCTTTTCTAGTCGAAACAGGATGCTCATCTTGGTTGTTATGATCACAAGGTTTCGACCGTTGTGACATTGGGTCTTCTTCAGATGTGTGTTTTATACGCTTTGCTAGTCGAGACAGGATGCTCTTCTTGGTTGTTATGCTCACGAGGTTTCGACCGTTGTGACATTGGGTCTTCTTCAGATGTGTGTTTTATATGCTTTTCTAGTCGAGACAGGATGCTCATCTTGGTTGTTATGCTCACGAGGTTTCGACCGTTGTGACATTGGGTCTTCTTCAGATGTGTGTTTTATACGCTTTGCTAGTCGAGACAGGATGCTCTTCTTGGTTGTTATGTTCACAAGGTTTCGACCGTTGTGACATTGGGTCTTCTTCAGATGTGTGTTTTATACGCTTTGCTAGTCGAGACAGGATGCTCTTCTTGGTTGTTATGCTCACGAGGTTTCGACCGTTGTGACATTGGGTCTTCTTCAGATGTGTGTTTTATACGCTTTGCTAGTCGAGACAGGATGCTCATCTTGGTTGTTTTGCTCACGAGGTTTTGACCGTTGTGACATTGGGTCTTCTTCAGATGTGTGTTTTATACGCTTTGCTAGTCGAAACAGGATGCTCATCTTGGTTGTTATGCTCACGAGGTTTCGACCGTTGTGACATTGTGTCTTCTTCAGATGCGTGTATTATACGCTTTGCTAGTCGAAACAGGATGCTCATCTTGGTTGTTATGCTCACGATGTTTCGACCGTTGTGACATTGGGTCTTCTTCAGATGTGTCTTTTATACGCTTTGCCAGTCGAAACAGGATGCTCATCTTGGTTGTTATGCTCACGAGGTTTCGACCGTTGTGATATTGGATGTGTGTTTTTATACGCTTTGCTAGTCGAAACAGGATGCTCATCTTGGTTGTTATGCTCACGAGGTTTCGACCGTTGTGACATTGGGTCTTCTTCAGATGTGTTTTATACGCTTTTTGCTAGTCGAAACAGGATGCTCATCTTGGTTGTTATGCTCACGAGGTTTCGACCGTTGTGATATTGGGTCTTCTTCAGATGTGTGTATTATACGCTTTGCTAGTCGAAACAGGATGCTCATCTTGGTTGTTATGCTCACGAGGTTTCGACCGTTGTGACATTGTGTCTTCTTCAGATGTGTGTATTATACGCTTTGCTAGTCGAAACAGGATGCTCATCTTGGTTGTTATGCTCACAAGGTTTCGACCGTTGTGACATTGGGTCTTCTTCAGATGTGTGTTTTATACGCTTTGCTAGTCGAGACAGGATGCTCATCTTGGTTGTTATGCTCACGAGGTTTCGACCGTTGTTACATTGGGTCTTCTTCAGATGTGTGTTTTATACGCTTTGCTTGTCGAAACAGAATGCTCATCTTGGTTGTTATGCTCACAAGGTTTCGACCGTTGTGACATTGGGTCTTCTTCAGATGTGTGTTTTATACGCTTTGCTAGTCGAAACAGGATGCTCATCTTGGTTGTTATGCTCACAAGGTTTCGACCGTTGTGACATTGGGTCTTCTTCAGATGTGTGTTTTATACGCTTTGCTAGTCGAGACAGGATGCCCATCTTAGTTGTTATGCTCACGAGGTTTCGACCGTTGTAACATTGGGTCTTCTTCAGATGTGTGTTTTATATGCTTTGCTAGTTGAAACAGGATGCTCATCTTGGTTGTTATGTTCACAATGTTTCGACCATTGTAACATTAGTTCTTCTTCAGATGTGTGTTTTATACGCTTTGCTAGTCGAACCAGCATGCTCATCTTGGTTGTCATGCCCTTTTTTTACAAATACTTTCATGGCAATTTTTTAGATGAGCTCTTTACTCTACCTTTACTTTTTGAATTTAAGCGCATCGCTAGACTGACTTTGAACTGACTAGATGTAACCGTACGTTATATGAAGTTCGTAACAGTTTATTTTCTAGCTTGTGGAACTATTTTCCGGTCCATGCTTTCCAGTAAACTTTAGTCTCTAAGAATTTCAATACAATGTCAATTGCTTTCTACTTCACTCCTGATTACTGTACTCATGTAGTAAGAACTTGCTTTCTTTCCCATGATAACATTTGAAAAGATTTCTAAAATGTAGTTATGCATCTTGCGAGCCGTTCTTGTGCTTATCTTACTGGGGCGCTCTGATTTGGGTAAGTTGTCAGTTGTTTTAAATATCTACTACTTGTCAGTTATTTTCCATTTAGTGGAATGGATGAACTTGTAACTGCTCGAAGATATTTTTAAAATCCCTAAAGGGACGCATATGTATATACTGCGTTCAGGAAGAAAGCATCAGAGAACTCTTTGGATCATGCCAATCACATCAACAATCAAGAGGAAACCAAGAAATAGCTGATATTTAAATAAGACAAGTTATGCAAAACCCATTTCTAACGGTGTTTTGAATCTAATTTAAAGCGTTTTAAATAGCAATATATTTGGGTTGGTACTCATAACTTTATCTTCAGAATAAAATACATTTCCATTAATTACATTTTCCAAATAATATAAAAATTAGTATTTGAGTTTTATTCATTTATTTATTATTACTCACGTTCACGAGAACTCCCCAGGCTCGAAAAGTCACTACATGAACCACAGCCGAAGAAGAAGAGGCGGGCCATAAGCAAGTTAGCCTGACGAAGGCTACACCTCTCCAGGCTGGTTTGAATTTTTAGTTTTTCTTCTAGAGTGGCTACCAACAACCCAGTCTGTCCTAGTACTTACCCAAGGCCGAATTATCGTTATCGCATATATATATATATATATATATATATATATATATATATATATTGATACATGTTTCATTAAATAATAAAGACAAGTGTTGTCTATTTATTTTATGTAAATTCTTTTCATATCATCTAAGTTTAATAATATTATCATTAAACGAAAAAAGAAAATCACAATATTGATACATATTTTTAATCCTATCTAAGCTAAAAATGACAATTACATTACAATATATTCAGCAATACACGGACAAAACAGTCTGTTTCTGTTGACATGGAAGATTTCCAAGCAACGACAAACTAGTGCATATAAGACGCTGGAAGCAAAAATCGCACCGCAGCTCATGACATCACACATGACCACGCGAGAGTAAAAGCGAGAAGCAATGGCTTCTGTTACCAATTATAGGCATTTATGAATATTTGTGGAGATTTCATAGTTTATTTTGTTCAGGTTAGGTTTCAAAGGATTTATGTATATAGCTTCAAGAATGTTTAGTTTATTGTTTTCATGTTTAAATATAGTATATATTTATATATATATATATATGTGTGTGTGTGTGTGTGTGTGTGTGTGTGTGTGTGTGTGTGTGTAAAAGTGAACATTGAAGTCAACACTCAGAGGCGACAGGCTGTTTCATGCTAGACGCGAGTGTTGGATTTTTCCTCGACTATTTATATTTATGGGTCAGTGGTGCATTGTGGGTAATCTATTCTGGCGGTTATTTTGGCGGGAGTGGCTTGTTTATTCATTTATTTATTTATTTGTTTATTTGTTTTACTTATTTAATTTATTTTTCTTGTTTTTCATTTTCATTTTTTTATTTTATATATTTATTTATTCCTTTCGGTTATTGGTGTTTTATTAACGTAGTAAAAAATGTGTGGGGATTTGCTTAGGTCGCTTATTTTATAATTTGTTTTGGTCTGGGTAGATAATTAAAGCTTTTTGTTCGTCCAATGTTTAGATTGCTTGCCGTTGTCTATTCTTTTATTTTGGCGGAGTCAGTTTTTAATTTGTTTATTATTTATTTATTTATTTTGATTGACTATTTTTACTTGTTTCTGCTTATTATGTTTATTATTATTAGTTCTAACGGTTATTTTAGCGGGAGCGATTTGTTAATTTGTTCATTTATTTATTTATTTGGATTAATTTTTATTTGTTTTTTCTTATTTATTTACTTATTTTTATTTTGCATATTTTTATTTACTCTTTTCGGTTTTCGTTTTTTGAGTAACGTAGTAATTTTTTATCGTTAAACAGTAGAGCACGTTCGCTACATTTATAACACATTATGGACATTGAAACATTTAGCCTCGACTACACCGTAAAAAACATACCCATCCCATCTCCATCCACATATAAGCTAAAATTAATTGAAAAAAACAAAAAGCTTTATAAAAAGAATAAGATAAGAAAACCCATTTCTTTTTAAACCAGGACATTCACAATAACACTGCACTTAAGGAAAAATACGGCTTTAGAACCAAAATATGCCCCCTGCAACAAAAAGAATTGGACGACTTCGAGAAAGATTTAACTGACCTAGTTAGAAACAAAAAATTCCATAAAAAAAAAAGATGCATTTCCAAAAAAAAGAAACTAAAAGAAGGTATAACTGAAATAAGCAATTCAACAAATGTATTTATCGCAGCGGACAACACAAGAAATTTATATGAACTCAGCATCCCACCCGGTACACAACAAATTACTTAAGGGTAACATAACGAAAACATACAAAAAGCACCAAAATAGAATAGAATACGGTATCAATAAGGAAGCTAAAGCAATCGCCCAAAAACTAGACCTCGACGACCGAATAAGTTGCATCAGTAAAGTGCAAGCCTTTACAACACGAAAAGACCACAAAGAAAATTTCAAAACCAAACCTGCATGCATATATATATATATATATATATATATATATATATATATATATATATATATATATATATGAGTATTTGAGTAGACATATTTATTTATTAAACAGTATATTTTCGTCTACCGGCCTGAATATTCGAGAAATCTTAAGGAGAGCGTACATTTTTCTTTAATGAAATCTCTCGAATATACTGGGATGCAGATGAAAATAAATAAATATACTGTTTAATAATTAAACGGAACCTCTACTCAAATCCGAGGAACCACTATTTTTTTTTTGTCCAAAATTTTGATATTTTTATTAAGCCGTTCCTTGATCTAAGCTTTCGGCTCACATGAGCCATCTTCAGTGTGATTATATAGATATTTCCACAAAGATATTCACCATCAAAGATGACAACCTCCTATGTTTTCCTTGAAGTTTGCTATGCGACCATAACGGTCGCAGGTCCTAAAATCGTGAAGCGGTTACATGACGTCATACAACGCGAGGCAACAAAATATTAACAACCATAGATCAAGATGCATTGTAATGTGTTGCGACTAGTTTGAAATGTAATTTTGTTGAGTGTGGGTTTGCTTTGTTTTAATGTAGATTTAGCATCGCACAGATATCTTTCTGTATCAGATACCCAAAGAACTGTTCGGACCAACCATAGAAAGGTCGAAGGATGATGATGATGATGATGATGGGGCCACCATTTGGAGGATGTCATTTTTCAAACCAAACGAATAAAAACGTTAGGCCTTTGGTTAAATGACAGTGAAATAGTTTTTATAACGGCAGTTGCCTTGGTCTTCTTTTTAACCTGTAAAATGTAGAAGCTATTTCTACGGCCATAACTTGAGAATTATTCCTTCTTAACTACGGTACACAACATACATACAGGGGTCCACATTGGATATCGCAATAACGTAAAATTCTGGGAAACTCTAGTCAATCCTGTCGGGACGACACATCAGCGCCAACCGAGGATAAATAAGAAAAAGTAGCGAAACTAGCGACTGCGGAAGATGAGACAGAAGTGTGCGTAAAGGTGTGGATTACACTTGACGTAAAACTCTTCAGAAGCATATTAAGGAATATATTTAGCATTATTGTGGTACGTCTGCTGAAGATATATCCAGAAATCCTTGAATTCACTCTTGAAATATTATTACTACTATATATTATTACTACTAAAAATATATATTAATAAGGTCTGTGTTATTAACAATACATCATTGTTGCATTGGTTTGCATTTTATTGAAATAATAAAATAACCTTTTGATGGGCTGCATGCGGTTAATTTTAAGAACAAAATTGTTGAATATTTGTTGGAATGTTAAAAAGAAACATCTGCATTTCGTTGTCTAATATTTTAAAGCTTCACGGTTCTATAACGTCCAGCTTCACAGGAGTTTGTCATAGAAAAGTTTAGAATCAGATCGACAAATACTTTTAGTGATATTGTTGTACTTTCTCTGAAACGTAAATCCAGAAACGGTTGTGTTCACGCTTGAAATATTAGTACACAGCGATGTTTCAAAAAGAAATCCACACAGTTCTTCTTCAGTAAAAATATCAGATTGTGATTGTCAATATACAATGACCGCAATTTGACACTGACGTTTGTTTTTGAACCGATTTCTGGTGTGTTCTAGATTGAAACCTTGCAGCCTTCAATTGCGTGTCAGATTTTGTGGAATGTTGACGATTTATTCACAAATAATTCCTTGAAGATGGAGAATGAAAAGTTTCTCTTTTACGATATTATGTTCTATGAATTTCGGAAAGGAGTAAGTTTTGGAACTGTGACAAAAAAAACACATTCAGAAGGTTCATGTGGATCATGATCCAGCTTTTCGAGAGATCAAGGATTGTTTTGACAGATTTCGTCATGGTGATTTGGACTGTATTAGCCGTCTTCCGATAAGGAAACATTTGATATGCATTGAGCAAGCAGCCGGTACTGTTTTCAATTGAGATTTATAAAATCTTTTTTCTTAAAACGCTTTTTTAGGAAAACAGGTCTCTAAGTCCAGTAGCTTTTATCGCTCTTTCCAGTATTGATGTAGGCTTTCTTCCTAACCTTATGTTTGAAATGGTGGGGAAGGCTAACATCTTTGTCATGTCATTGTTTTTTCTTTGAGTTACATGTGGTATCCATTTTAGTTGTTGCTGCTGTTAGTAGAGTTCAGGTGATGTGCATTCTTTTATTTGGTACAGTTCTTTGCTTGCTTACAGAATGAATTGACTTTAAACGAGTTCGTGAAAAATATTACGGAATAACGAAAGTCAAATTGCCTCTTGACAATGTCAAACCATGTATTTTGCAATCTTTAAAAGAGTCTGAACCTTTTTTAGATATAATTTTCAAGTCTAGATACACAATTTTCATATACAGGGAAGCAGTAAAAAATCCCTTCCACATAATGGTAAAAGATTATCGGGATTAAGACACAATTGCCTCTAATAATTTACCATTATATAGGAGGTATTTCTGCCGCATACTCTATTTATATATGTGTATGTCCGTTCTTATCTATCTATCTATCTATCTATCTATCTATCTCGGCCTGTTAATGTATCTATCTCTCTAGCTAGCTAGCTAGCTATCTCGGCCTGTTAATGTATCTATCTATCTATCTGTCTATCTATCTATCTATCTATCTATCTCGGTCTGTTCATATATATTTCTGTTCATATCTATCTATCTATCTATCTATCTATCTCAGTCTATCTCAGTCTGTTCATATTCATCTATCAAGTCTGACATTGTTTTCTCTCTCTTCTGTTTCTTTCTTCACTTTCTCCTTTTCTCCTTCCTTAATTCTCTCTATCAGTCTCGCTTTTATCCAATCTTCCCATCCTCAATAAATCTATCGTAGACTGTTCATATGTATCTATTTATATACATCTCCATTTATATCCATATATTCTCACTCTATCTATCTATCTATCTATCTATCTATCTATCTATCTATCTATCTCGGTCTGTTTATATATATATATATATATATATATATATATATATATATATATATCCGTTCATATCTATCTATCTATCTATCTCGGTCTATTTATACATACATATATATATATATATATATATATATATATATATATATATATATATATATATAATGGTATGTTCATATATTCTCAGTCACTCTATCTATCTATCTATCTATCTATCTATCTCGGTCTGTTTATATATCATATTAAATTAAACATCACCATATAAATTAAACAATAAGGATTACAATTTTTTACCTGTTACATATATACAGTCACCAAAAACAAACAAATAACCAGCTTTAAATATAACAAATAAACCCCCATTTTTTTTCAAAAATTTAAAATAAATATAAATAATTATAATAATAATTTTTACCTATCATAATTTTACAAAACCCCACCACACATATATACACACATGCGAGAAAATATTTTCAACGGAAAAAAAAAAAAAAAAATTTCATAATATGACATGGATACATTCACGAGACAATAACGAGACATTTCCGCCACACTTCCAATGTTTAAATTTCAACATTTCAACATACAAATGCGTATGTATAGACATAACACCACCCGTATACATACATGTGTCATAGCCAGAAACTGTCTACATATGTTTATATATATGTATGAGTCCCGACGGACGACCAAGTATGTATATGTATATGTGTCTGCATACATCGATGTTTGCGTTAGTACGATGAATGACAAAACGACGAAATTTCCCCACCACTTCCACAATAACACCAATACACGCAATCTACATAAACCCAAATTTTTAAAAAACATTAATCAGTTTGTCTGACGATCGCTAAAGCGTGAAACCCAGGGTCACAAACTCACATCTATCCAACCAAATATGTTAGCTCTATCTCTGATATTGAGCGCTTTCTAATAAAAATCCTTGCATATAATATATAAATAATTATACATATATATATTTTATTTATATTTATATTCACTTTTCACATATATATATATATATATATATATATATATATATATATATATATATATATATATATATGTATCCGTTCATATCTATCTATTATCTATCTCGGTCTATTTATACATACATACATATATATATATATATATATATATATATATATATATATATATATATATATATATATATCAGTCACTTCATCTATTCTCATCACTCTATCTATCTATCTATCTATCTATCTATCTATCTATCTATCTATCTCGGTCTGTTTATATATATATATATATATCCGTTCTATCTATCTGTCTGTCTGCCTCAATTTGTTCATTTTTATCCATCGCGTCAATTTTGATATATTATTTCACAGTCTTCGATCTTCAATTGACCCTTCCTGTCTCCTTTCTTTCATTCTTCTACTGATCGCTGTTGCATGTTTTCTTCGCATCAACCAATCTTAACCAGATTGGACACATGTGATAGGCAACTCGTCCAAATCAAACAATTCCATGTTTTAATGATGTCGTTTCCAATCTACTGTCGCCAACGCAAAATATAGTCTTCATCCCTCCGAAAGAACTTCTTTCAACTGGATTGTATTTTTGCTTTGTTTTTTGGGGGTTTTTTGGGGGGTTTTTTTTTGGGGGGGCGGTTGTTTTTTTTTTTTTTTTTTGCTTTTTACCGACGAATCTTTCCTAAGAAATTAGCAGAATTGCTCATGGAATTAAGTGAACGATGCAACAGAATCTAAACACAACTTAGGTATAGGTACGCACAAAATGATTGACAATTCCTGTAATCTCGGGTTTCGATCACTTTCAAACTGCGAGAAGTGGCTTATTTTCATAGCAATTGTTTTAATGAATTTTCCTCATTGGCACTGTATGAATTTAAGCGTAATAATAATAGATGGTGGATGTTCAGTGGAGTAATGAATTGAGGAATCGGAGATCCGAGTTCGAGTTGCTGCCGAGTTCATCACATTCACTTACGTAGTAAGAAAATAGGATGAGGAAAACTTCAAATTTAAACTAGCCTGGAAAAGGTTCGGCTTCGTCAGGTTATCTTGTCCAAGACACACCACTTCTGCAATACATACGATACCCCTACGACTCTGATGAGTAACGGGGCTAGTGATCGTGACTAGATAGATAGATAGATAGATATGGACAGGATAAGATAGATAGATATCAACAGAAAGAGATAGATGGAAAGAGAGAGAGAGAGAGAGAGAGAGATGAAGAGTTTGAGATCTCTGTTCATATCTATCTATCTATCTATCTCAGGAGATAGATAGATAGATAGATAGATAGATAGATAGATAGATAGATAGATATGAACAGAGATCTCAAACTCTTCATCTCTCTCTCTCTCTCTCTCTCTCTCTCTCTCGCTTTCCATCTTATCCAGTACATATCTGTATATCGATATCAGGCTATCTCTTCAGATTTATCTAGCTATCTCAATCTATTCATATCTATCTCTCTGTCTGTATGCCTGTCTTTCTCTCTCTCTCTCTCTCTCTATATATATATATATATATATATCTGTCTGTCTATCTCATATTGTTCTTGTGTATCCCATGTTCTCATTGTATCTCTCTCTCCCTCTCTCTCCCTCTCTCTCCCTCTCCTTCGTCCTCTGTTTGTCTCCCTCACTCTTTATTTATTCTGTTCACATCGCTCCATGTGTTCCCATCTACGTATCTCCCATGACAATATAGAAGTAAAAACCAATCAGAGAGCACATGCCTCGCCATTGTCACAAAGCCCTAAACAATCTGGTTACAGATTCCAGACATGTAAAACGCTCCTCTTCGGTTTTTGGGGGGTTTTTTTTGGTTTTTTTTTGTTTTGTTTGTTTCTTTTTTTGTTTTTTTTTCTATACGGGATACTTTCAGATTTGCTTAATTTTAACTCTTTCTCTTCCTTAAACATTTACCATCCAGTTGTTCGACGAGACGTCACAGACATCAGTATTTCTTTTGTTACAGACGCCATCTGCAATTTCAAGAAGAGCCATTCACATACCAAGTGTTATTGATCTGATTCTTTTTGAGACGCTGTCTGTAATTTTAAAATGGGTCTATTCTATACTATTCTATCTATGTGCATTTTTGCCTATCATTTTAACTTTTTTCACTCCGCCACATATCGCCAACTCGCTTACATATATATATATATATATATATATATATATATATATATATATTAAGACATTTTTATGTTTATGCGTTCTTTTTATAGATACAAGTGTTTAAGTTAGTGCTCTGTTTATAATAAAAAAAAATATTAATCACATTTACCGACCTGAATGTCCGAGAAATTTTCATAGAAAATATACGTCCTCCGACAGGAATGCGAACCTGTATCCTATATAGAACCGTCATATAGCCTGACGTGCTTTTACCGATTGAGCCACAGAGGATCGTTTCGGTTAGCAAGGTCGATTTTACAATTGTCCATGATTTTCTCACGTACATTCATATCTACTCGATGCGTATCTAAATGTAAACAAATGACGTCACACTTTATGAAATGGAAAAAGTCTCTCAATTATTTTAAGATATTTTTATGTTTATACCTTCTTTTTATAGATACATTTGGATACACCAAAATTCAAGCTACCCAGGTTTCTACAGTTAGGTATCTTCAGGCAGGTATACACACACACACAGAACACTCACAAACACACACACATACACACACACACACACACACACACACACACACATATATATATATATATATATATATATATATATATATATATATTTTAACTAAATGCTCTGTTTATAATAAACAGTATTAACAACATTTACCGGCCTGAATGTGCGAGAAATTTTCATAGAATGTATGCGTCCTTCGTCAGGAATCGAACCTGTATCCTATACGTTACCGTCATATAGCCTGACGTGCTTTGTGTAGTTTAAAAACAGTAAAATCGACGTTGTTAAGAGAAACGCTCCTCTATGGCTCAATCGGTAAAAGCACGTCCGGCTATATAACAGTTCCGTATATGATACAGGTTCGATTCATGCGGGAGGACGCATATTTTCTATGAAAATTTTTCGGACATTCAGGCCAGTAAATGTTATTAATACTTTTTTTTTTATTATAAACAGAGCACCTAATCACTTGTATCTATAAAAAGAACGCATAAACACACACACATATATAAATAAAGTGCTGTGCATATATTTTCTGTGTGTCTGGTATACATATGTATATGTGGCTGCGTGTTTTATCAGTATGTTTTAAGCGACGTTTTTCATATTTGCTAACCAATATTTAGACCTTTTTTTCGCAACGAATTTGCCTCAGAGAAACACCCTGTGCCTTACAATGGACGTGCGATATCAGCGCCGAAAATGGAATCGGCAACCTGTGTTCAATTTCTACCTGCTTTGTTTATGTTCGTTTTTTATTAATGCCCTTTTGGGCAAAGGCTGGAATGAGTTAAATAGTAAAGCGAACTAGGTTCTCTACCCTTGGTAGGGCATACTAGCTTACAATTTATCGAATTATATGATGCAAACAATAATAGTAAAACTTTCAATATATACTTCTTTCCTCCCTATCCTCATAATCTTAACTTCCTACCACATCTTCTTACATTCATATCACGCACTTCATTCATCATTATCATTTTTAATATAACCCACTACTTTGAGTGCCTCTCGAGGCTTGTATTTTTTTAAAAAAGAAGCTCACATTGGTATCGAAAGTAGGTTTATGGTCAGGTTAGTTCTGTCATTACTTAGTGTTGGTCGCTTGTGTGGTCGATACCAAACCGGCAGGATCTTCTCTGATGACCGCAGGGGAATATCTGCTTTAGGGTTATATGTTTAAACGTTGGTGGGGAAGGGTTGTTTATTTCGCCTAAATCTCTCTAACTCCAAGCTAACTTCAGAATTGCTTGAGGCCTGGCATTTATATGATACCATGGGAATTTCAATTTATAATATCTTTTATAACAAAATTATTTACAAAAAGATATTTAATGGTCTAAGATTTTTATGGAACTCGAATGTTGTTCATCATATCTATATATATAAAACAGAGGATGTCTGTGTGTCTGTGTATGTGATACGTTTTCACTCGGGATCCATCCAACCGATTTTGACCTAACTTGGCACATACATTGTACAATAGGTTCTTAGCGTAAAAAAAAAATTGATAATTTTTAGAAAATCAATAATCGATTAATTCAACTTTTTTTCTTTCAATTTCGTTCAAACTCATTATGTAGGTTACTTACATCATGACGAGCTCAACGATACCTCATTTTTATTTCTATGCCACTGCGTTTAGCGAAAAACTGCGAAAAATGAAAAATCGATTTCAATACAAATCGATTTCAACACAAATTTTAAACTAAAAACTCCCTCAATTTTCAAGTAATCTAAGGCAGACTTCACTCAATTGTAGCCAACAATAAGTTGATTGTTGAACAGTCAGTTAAATTGATAATTGAGTCCACCCATATAGTGAAAACCCGCGCAAATAGTGAAAAATAGCGATTTTCACTGGTTTCTTTCTTATATTTCCTTGATCTTTCAACCAATTTTCATCCAACTTAACAATTGCTTTATAAATGTATCCTCTTAAAAATTGAATTTCAAAAACTCCAAAATAATTCTGGTCTGAAGTGGGTCTTCATGTTGCTTGTTTTACCCCTTCATGTCCTCGTCTAATTTCGATTGAATAAATACAGACTACTTCTGTTATATCAGGAACTTCATTAATTCAAAATGTTTTTTTTAATGAAAGGACTTGAAGTAATTGAAGAAGATAGATTTTGTTACATGTAAACATGGTGCCGTTTTTGCTCTATTCTAATTGAACGCTTTTTCTGATCGACCAGCTGTGTACAGCTGCTAGTTCTAAATAAATATAACCTTCTTTCTTCATAATTGGGATAACTATGGCTCCCCATAGCTTCCTAGCCTTTGTAGATCTTTGTAAAATTTGTATTTTCACTATCCCTGCTCTGCCATCTATTTACACAAGTTCGATATGTAGGTTAAATGTGGCTTTCCTTTGTCCTGTGAGTGTCAAATTCTCTGATACTTCTTTCCTCATTATGTGTCCTTGAAATATCAACTGTCTCTTTCTAATCGTAAGCATAAAGCGTTCATTCACTTTCCATTTATTCTTAAAGTTTCCTCGTTGTTCACATGCTTCCTCGTCTTTCTGTAAAACCACATTTCTGTTGCCTCAAATCTCTTTTTCCCCTGCGATGAAACTTTCCTACATTCACTACACAGAACATCAGAGGAAAACATGCATGGCGCAAAAGTAATACATAATAGAAGGTGTGTAAGGTATTTGAGAACATGTGAGTGGGCACCTGCAGTTATGTGATAATCAGTTAATCTACTTTTATCTTTTCAGGGCAGCAAAGGCGAACTATCGTCTCATGCATGAGATGAGACGACGTCTTGTAATTTTTGCGATGCACGTAAAGCACAGCGATGGCGTGACTGCACGTTTGCGGCATGAAGCCTCCAGCGGGGGCATATTGCCTGTAGCCTACTGCGTATTCCTATTTCGTTTTCATCGTATGCTGTTGAATAACCGGTGATTGACAATAAGTCATATAGCCAATGCTATTATCTTATCTCATAATGAGAATATTCTGCACAATGAACATGGCATGCTGTAGCATCCTGCTTGTTGGGTGCCACGACTTCTCCATTTGATCAAAGGCGCACCAAGCTGATGACATCACGGCAAAATCTGACTTGCTTGTGGCTGATCCAGCTAGTTTCCTTGAACGTTTGCTAACCCAGAATGAGTGTTGGACTCATCACTTTGAGCCAGAGACAAAGACACAATCCGTACAATCCTCCTTACCTGCTCCTGGTTCTTTAATCTGCAGGGAAGGGGATGGTTTCAGGTTTTGTGATGCAAAAGGTATTGTGTTTATTGGCTGTCTTCAAAAGGGCCACATCATCAATGGAGAGTACTACGCCAACATTCCTGAGTCAGTTACGAATGTCTACCAAGACCAAATTCTCAGGAAAACTGACGAAAGCGGTCTTGTTTCTTCAGGACAGTGCTCCAACATACAAGTCTTTGGTTTCAATGGCTGCTGTGTGTCACTGTGGCTTTCAAATGGCTGATCACCTTCCCTATTCTTCTGATTTGACCCCATCTGACTATCATCTGTTCACCAACATTAAAGAAAACTTGGCTGAGTACCGGTATCGTAGTGATGATGACGCCATATCTGCTGTCGATCATTTTTTGACCAACTGGATGAAAGCTTCGCCAATGGGATTCAAACGTTTCAACACCCACGGAAAAAGTGTGTGAACCGTAAGGGGGATAATGTTGAAAAATAACCTCATTTGGTTGCATTCTATGGGAGTATCTTGTTCAGCCTATGAACTTTTAACCGACCCTCATAATAATGGAAATTTTAAAAATCATGAAAATAAATCATCGGACAATGAAAAATGTAATTGAAAACAGCAATATAAAAATAAAAATACTTCGTTTTAAGAATGAAAAAAAAAATTGAAAAATATGAAAACTATATTTAAATGACACCCTTGTGTAAATAAATTGAAAAAAACTTATAATTCAGTTAATATTTACTTTTTTCGTACTTTTCCAAGGAAACATGATTCAATGGACATGTTAGTACTTTCTATGTCCATTCCTAGAAGTCGTTCTTTGCAGATTGACCACAGATTTTCGATTGGATTTAAATCAAGAGAGTTTCCGAGTATCTATAGTACTTTGATTTGCTCATTGGCAAGGCTTGCCAGTCTGTTTGTGCAGCATTACAATTTTCTTACACTTTCTTGGAGTAACGTCCATTGCTGAGAATGGCCGTAGGCAACTAATCGACAGTCGAGACAATAGTATCTGGGCGTGATGAAAATCTGATACAATCACAGGCGATGCAATATTTTTCAAGGCCAAACAAATTTCATCATAAACCCTGATAATAGATTGATATTAGTACACACCACCGCAAATGAATTAATTTAAAGAAAAAATAGAACTCGATTACACCCTGTCATTCCAATGTGTCTAAATCTGACCGTATGTTGAAAGAAAGGAAACTAAAGCGGTTGTTTTAATTATTTTGCGCAATGGTGTACTTACACTCGGACTCTTGCGCTCACCTTTGCTGTTGTTATCACACTATTTCAAGCGTTGTGCTCTTCAGCCTCAATCAGGTGCTTGTGGACACTGGTAACCTACAGTAAATTTCGAACTGAACCGTTTATTTAATGAACGCTTAAATCCAAAACTTTAATGTGCCAAGTGACGGGTGATAGGTCGTTCTCCTTCCGGGATATCTCGTTCTTATATCTACTTAGTGTACGCCAATGAGCTCAAGTACATACTGCGCAGGCCAGAGATTGAAATCACAATTACTATATCATCGAATCCACAAACCAACGTTTTAATCTGATAGATTATACGATCGATGAGCACCTGATGAAGGCCGCAGAGCGCAACGGCTGAGACGCTCTGATAATAACAAATATGAAGACAATAATCAGCGTGTAAATAATATCAATGATAATAAATCCACATCGCAAAAATTGGGAAAAGTAATGAAAATAAACAATAGATTGGCAACCAAGGATTTTTTTAATCGTGTTCACCCCATGCAAGGCAGTAAAGCCACTAAGACACAAGAGGTTTCTGAGTGTGGAAGAATTAGAAACAGTTTCTGTTTTATTTTCCATCTTTTTTATTATTTTTCTTTGTTTCTTTTTTTAATGTTTTCACTTTCTTTTCTCTATTCACTTTCTTTCTCTTTCTTTCAGCCCTACCCACCTTTCTTTCTTTCTTTCTTCCTTTCTTTCTTTCTTCTTTAACTTCTTTGTCGCCTTTATTAGAAACAGAAACATTACTAATGACGATGAACAAAAAGAGTACATCAGGAGGACACTAGATAACGATTTGACATTGCATTTGAATTTTTTTAAGATTAAAGTTGGCTGGAAAACATGGAGCCAGAAGGGAGTTCCACAAGCGAGAAGTGCTAGAAAAGAAACTGCTGGCATAGAACTTACGCTCACATCTAGCCAACTCAACTGTAAAATGGATGAGATCACGACGACAGTCTAGTACTGCGCTTAAATTAAAAAAAAAAACTCTAAGCGCCATAATGAAGAGCTATTACCATGAAAGTATTCATGGAAAAGACAAAAAGTGGCAACCTTACGGCGGTTGGAAAGTCACTGAAGCCGAGACGCCAGATTAGGTCCAATAATATTGCTTATCTTTCTTTGGATATGATCAAAGAGCTCTAGAAAAATAGCACGAGCACCGGTCCATATGTGGCAGAAATAATCGAAGTGTGGACGAATGGGAGACATAAATATGTAAGATAAATTCTGGAGAGAAAAATTGTCTAGCAAGTGAACCAATTTTTTAGCATCTGAACTAGCAATAAATTATTATTTAATTATTTAAGGAAACTGGTGTTTTGAATATAAACAAGGGCGCAGTATAGTATACTTAGTTTGTTTTTTGTTTTGTTTTGTTTTTTTTTGTTTTTTTTTTGTTTGTTTTTCTGGCTCCTGTCGTTCTTTTCATTTTCTCAGGCTTTCATTTTCTTCTTTTTGTTTTCTTGTAACAATGGTGTTAAAATAGTTTAGCAGACTCTTATTTTTAGGGTAAGTGTATCTCGGCTCCGACTTCCAGAGGTTGACATTCGGGGTCAGACGTAAGCCATAATAAGGAAGTCGATTTTGATTGTCTGAGTTAACGTGGGAAAGAGATAGGAGAAAAGTTTCAGCGAGTTGCTTCTTACCAGTCAAACGATGTAGACATGTTCTCTTTCGTGTCTAACACGGCTCCCGAGTTAAGGGACGGTCCCTACTAGATAGTTAATGTACATGTTGACATGAGTAATAAAAATAGTTAAAATTCTCTGTTTGAAGTTTTTAATTGCTGAACAAAAACAATTAACGATCGCTGACCGAGAGAAGACGAAATGAGACCACACCCACCAGTGGAGTATGCAACAACGAGACCCTTACGTAGCTTCTCACCGACAAACCAATGACTACCCGACGTTGCATCTTCATTTTCTTGGAAGTGCCCGTTGAAAGCTCACTAAGAAACAAAAGTTGAAAACAAACGCCACCACAAGAAATGAAGAGTCGAACTTTGGTGTTTATTCAAGGCTTCACTAGCCCTCTTTAAGTGGGTGGGTAGGCGTAATTTGGGACATATTCTACCATGCCAATCTCATAGATCAGTTCTTCTTTTCTACTCTTCCTCTTACCAACTCTCTGTCCGTCTCAAAATCGCGCACGCGTGTCTTGCAACACGAACAAGAGGCATCGGAACTCCCAGAGGTGCGGAGCGGAACTCTCCATAGAGACCCATATAGACTTGCAACCGGAAAACATCAATCTCCGGTTTGTTGTCACTTGACTCCAAAAAAATTTTTATTTATTCTTTTATCCCCCTTCTGAATAAGTGGTTAACCGCTTTGACGACGATATCTCACAGAAATATCGAAACACGAAACACTTGAGACCTCGATAAAATCTCACACTTTCCATCTCTATGTGGGTGTTCCAATCATCGTATCAAACATTCACTTACACACACGCTCACAAACACATATTCTCTTTCTTTCTTTCTCTCTCTCTCTCTCTCTCTCTCTCTCTCTCTCTCTCTCTGTCTGTCTTTTTTCTCTTACCCCGATTTTCATTTGTTTCTTTTTTTTTAACTTTTTCCTTCGTATTTTTTATCCTTTTAACTTTTTCATTCATTTTCTTTCTTTTTTCTTGTTTCCTTCTCATTTCTTTCTAATCTTCTATCTTTCTTTTATTCTCTCTCCTTCCTTTTCTTTCTTCTCACTTTTAATGCCCTTTCTCTTTTCTTTTTTGCGTCACGCCTTCTTTCTCTTTTCCATTCGCTTTTCTTTGCTTTCTTTTCCCCTGTTTCTCTTTTTCCTACCCCCATTCTACTCCTGTTATTTCTTTCTTTCTACCTGTCTTTCTTCTTCCTCGATTCCTTTTAACCGACATTCTTTATTTTTCTTTCATCTGGTTTTTTTCTTTCCTTTCTTCCGATTTTTTTTTCTTCCATTTTTCCTTCTTTTCCTTCTTTTTATTTCATTCTTTAATTCTCTTTGTTTTTTTTCTTTCAGTCTTCTTTTTTTTTTTTTTTTTTTTTGGTCATTTCATTCTTTTCTTTCTATTTTGTTTCTTTCCTTTCACTATTCTGTTTTTCCTTCTTTCTTTTTTCTCCTTTCTTTCCTTCCTTTTTTCTTTTCCTTTCTTTCTTTTTTTATTTTCCATCCTTTTTTATTATTTTACGTTGTTTCTTCTTTTTCATGTTCTCACTCTCTTTCTTTCTTTTCTCTATTCACTTTTTCTTTCACTGTCTTTTTTCTTTCTTACATTTTTATATGCTTTTTAATTCTTTATCTTCTCTATATCCATCCTTTCTTTCTTTCTTTTCTTCTTTCCTTTCTTTCTTTCTTTCTTTCTTTCTTACTTTTTTTTTCTTCTTTAGTTCTTTATCCTCTTTGTCACCTTTATCTATTTATTTTTCTTTCTTTCCTTCAGATCTACTTATATTCTTCTCACCTCCCTTTCTAACAATCTTTCCTTCTGTCAGGTTTTTCAGGATTTCTTCCTTCGATTTTCTTAAATTGCCTCTTTTGCGTTTGACTGTTGTTGTCGTTATTCTCGTCTATTCCTAACACCCCGTTTTTTATTTTCTTATTTTCCACCATTAATTGATTAGACAAGAATTTGTATCTGATATTCACAGGCTCTTTGGGAAACAGCCAAGGTTTCTCCTAAAACAAAAACAAAAAAAAGAAAACATTCCCTTACATAGAAAACGACAACTTCTACCAATTTCTAGGTGAATATTTTGGGCAGAATATTCGATCTAGCATTCTCTTCAACAAAAGCTGAAGGTAATCACAAGAAATCTTTGGCTACCGTTCCAGAAAATGTGTCAGCGTAAAGGCGGTACTAGTCATATTTATGAGTGTAAGAACTTAACTCTTGAGAAAGTGACACAGTCGAAACATTCCATGGAGAAATCAGGAAAGGCTTTACTCAGCAGAGACTTCGGCTGCAAAATAATCTAAAGAAAAAAATAGATTTGCAATAATTTAATCTAAAGATGGAAACTGGTAAATGGTAGACAGTTCCTAAATTATGTGCAAAATTCTTAGAATACAGACCGTACAAAGCCAAGCAGAAAAAATAATCTGGATATCTCGATAGTAGTTTTTTTTTTTTTAATTATTTATTTGCAAGGACAGACTTTCCAACTAACAAAATACAGAAACCTCCATTTGTTTTTACAAGGTATTTACAAAATGGAAGGTTTGTAACTAATCACTCTCTCGCTCGCTCTGTCTTTTTTTACTCGTGATCTCTCTTCGCACTCTCTTTCTCAGTCTCTCTCTCCCTCTCGCTCGCTCTCTTTCTCGCTCTCCCTTCCCCTCACTTTTATCTCTATTTCTCTCTGTTTCTTTTTCTTGTTCTCTCTCTCTTGCTCTCTCTCTCTCTTTCCTCTCTCTCTCTCTTGTTCTTGCGCACTCTCTTTCTTTCATTCTATCGCTGTTTCTCTCTCTTTCTATCTCCAACTCTTACTCTATTTGTTTCTCTCTCTCTATCACTCTCTCTTTCTCTCTGATTCTTTTTCTCTCTTTCGATCTCTATTTATTTCTCTCCCTGTCTCTCTCTTTCTTGTTTCTCTCTTTCTTTCCTTCCCTCTTTCTTTCACCCCCTTTCTCTCTCAATCTCTTCTTCTCTATCTTTCTGTGCCCAAGTGTCTATGTGCCATGTCTCTTTATAGCTCCACACAAATCTCTGTCTTTTGTTGCTGTAAATAATCATTGCCCCTTTTCCACACCTATTTGTATCTATGGACCCTTTTTTTGTCAGCCTTTGACCTTATTTGCGGGTGGGGAAATAACAACTGCCGTGCATATTAGACGCACCCGCCATTTTAGCAGAGGTTATTCAGAAATAAAATGTTGTTCTTCTATTTAAAGAAGCTTTGCAATACATTAGAAACATTACAAAAGCACTTTAGCTGAAACCAAAAAATCATTATTGTATATAAAAAGCAAGTTAACAGAAGAGCTAAGAAAAAGCGAACGGAGAAAAAATAAGAAATGAAAACATTAAAAAAAAGAGAGAAATAATGAAAAAAAATAAAAGAATGGTGAAAGCAAAGAATGATAGAGAAAGAAATAAAGAAACAAACAAACAAAAAATAAAGAAACGGAAACAAAAGAAAGAAAGAAAGAAAGAAAGAAAGAAAGAAATTAAGAAAGAAATTAAGAAAGAAAGAAAGAAAGAAAGAAAGAAAGGAATTAAGAAAGAAAGAAAGAAAGAAAGAAAGAAAGAAAGGAATTAAGAAAGAAAGAAAGAAAGAAAGGAATTAAGAAAGAAAGAAAGAAAGAAAGAAAGAAAGAACAAAAAGGTAGAAAAAGAAAGAAAAAAAGAAGACAGACAAAGAAAACGAAAGAAAGAATGATAAAAAACAGAAAATAAGAAGGACAGATAAAGGAAAAGAAAGAAAGAACAAACAAGAAGACAGGAAAAGAAAGAAAGAAAGAAAGAAAGAAAGAAAGAAAGAGAAGTCAGTAAAAGAAAGAAAGAAAGAAAAAGAAGACAACGAAAGAAAGAAAGCAAGAAAGACAAGAAGAAGAAAGAAAGAAAAACAGAAAAAAAGATAGAAAGAAAAGCAAAAGAGTAGAAGAAAAAGGTTGATACTCTGAAGTGGATGCCATGCATGTCGTCAAGCCTATTCAGAAATGTCGTAACTGTCAGCGATATACAACCGCTTTCCTACGTCAATGATTAAAAATAGTTTCTATTTTCTCCAAGCTTCATTGACTGAGTAGATTGGCGCTACATAATCCCAAACAAAGACCTGTACGAAATAATCGAAACGACATCACGTGAGGACTTTCAACAGCAGCAACAACTAAAATGGATAGCACATGTTAATTGAAGAGAAAATAATGACATAATGAAGGTTCCGTACTACTTCAAAGTCTGTCTTTTGAACATCAGTAGCGGTTCATTCCTTGTTTCCTGTTTAGTGTCCTACTAAAAAAAATCTCATTCTCTTTTACTCTCAGTCGTTCCTTACGTCATAGTGATCTTATCGCCTTCCTTGGGAGAATTGATTTTTTTTTTAAGTAATATAATATTGAAAGCGTACTGATATCATAAAACTTTGAAATCCTCTGGATTGTTTCTCAAGTATAGATTATCTCCAAGTATTAATATTTTTCGGATTTACATTTTCTACTAATCCGCTAATAATAATTGTTATTCATTTTAGAGAGGCAATGACTATTTTAGCTCGTTGGGTGATGCGACGAGTCGACATCTTGTACAGATGACAACTTTTAGTGCTTCGTAAAATGAAATTTGCTTTCCCGAGCGACTTTTGGACATTATTAAAATGCCATTTGCGACTCAAACATTTGACTGGATTCAAATTGGAGTGAATCAAATCACTAAAGATATCAAAACATTTATTAAGTAAACTCAAATATTTCTTTCTTATTTTTTTAGACGAATCGTTAGTAAATTGTTTTACGAGACGAACTTCAGCGGAATAGGCGGAGGTGAAGTCAGTTGATTTTGAGATTAACAAACAATTAAAAATACAGAAATCAGGCCATAGGTCTTCAGAAGAAGAAGAGACTGGAGAACGGGAGGCTCAATAACTAAAGAAACGGCGAGAATTAGTTTTCGTCAGTCGGAAATATGTGGATAGAATAAATATATATATTGTTCCATAAACAAATTGTTGAAATTTGACTAATGCATGGAATAATAATGCAACACAAAATGTACTTAGAACAAAATGTATTGAAACAAGAAAGGGTACACAATATTTACATATAGTCTTTTGTATATTCCTGGTAAGACCGTTCCTGGAGAATGTGTTGACTGAGTCGCAGTCGGGCAGAGTCTCTGGTTGAATCTCTTGATTCCTCCCTCTCTTCCCCGTACCAACCATATTTATATGGTCGGTACTCCACTATGCAATTAGGTGGATCCTACCACAACACAAATAAAAAGAAGAGAGTCCGTATTTCCATTTTTCAACCCACTCGTGTCACAGATGTCAGGAATTTAATTTAAGCAGTTAAAAACTTGCCACGTGTGGTTTTTGAAGTCAAAAGACCAAATTGATGCCCCCTATATCAGCTATATACAACCGCCTTCCTATGTCAATGATTAAGAATAGTTTCGATTTAATGAAGCCTTCAGATAAGGAGAGGATCATCTTTCTCCAAGAAGAGAAAATAATGATATAATCAAGGTTCTACACTACTTCAAACTCCGTCTTTTGAACATCAGTAGCGGTTCATTCCTTTGTTTCCTGTTTAGGGTTGGGTTTCCAGTTCCTTCTAAAAAATCTCAATCTCTTTTACTCTCAGTAGCTCCTTACATCTTAGTGGTATCATTGTCTTGCTTGGGGGAATTGATTTAACTAAATAAACGACGAAAATTAGTTTTCATCAGTCGGATGTGGATAGAACAAAGGTGTATATCGTTCCCTAAAGGAATAAAAATAAGAATCCGTATTTCCATTTTTCAACACGCTAGTGTCACAGATGTCAGGAATTTAATTTAATCAGTTAAAAACTTGCCACATGAGGTTTTCAAAGTCAAAAGACCACGTTAACGCCCCCTCTTGTAGGTTGAAGAAAGGGAATTTTGTCGGCTGCGCTACGAATTAACGCTAAAAGCTCTTCACTGTGAATTGAATACACTACTGGCCGGTAATGCGTATATCTCGTATATAATGCGTTAAAAATTCCCTTTCTCCGCTGCGTGCGCTAATAACCTAAAGGTGAGAGATTCCGACTGATCCCGGCTTGAAGCAAGTTTTGACTTCAATTTCAATGTTCACTTATATATATATATATATATATAGTCATTCAAAGAAAAAAATCAATAAAGAATGTCATTAATGGCGAATTCACTTCGCTAACAGATTAAGAAGGCATTAACTCACTGACCACTCGCTGAACGACACGACCTTGTTTTTATTAATTGTAAAATGGATTAGATGTTCGGTCCATATTGATCGCAAGTACTTTCGATGAAAACATTCACCATCTTCAGTCATAGATGTTATTTTTTCCTCAGTTTCAGGTCATTTTTGTCTTAGAATTATAAATATATATAGTAGGCATCTGTGGCACTACTTTATCTCAAAACAAGTCATCATTAGGGTAGATAGATCTCTAGGTTTCCACCTACCCTGATGATGACTTACGAAAATCAAAAGCTTGAAGCTATTCCCTCCTTATCTGAGAAACATTATTCGTAATTTTCAAAAGTAAATCAATAATATTAATCGACACAAAATGCTTTGCGGTCGTCAGATGAACTGATTAATTTTGAAATTTTGGATCTATTTGTAGTTGTGTATATCAGTGTTTGGTGGTAATGGAAGGAAAAAAATAGCCTCCTCGGTACGTCACTCATGCAAACACACCCCGAGGTGAATTTTTTTCTCCCAGTACCATCAGACACACGGTAACCATAAATAGATCCAAATTTTCAAAATCAATCAATTTGTCTGACGATCGCAAAGGCCGTGAAACCCACTGTCACAAACTCACATCAACGCAACTAAACACATATACATATATGTAAGCAAATATATGGATATAGATCTTTTCGTGTTGAATTTTTATATGTTCTA
>CAHIKZ030002922.1:130000-345000 GCA_903632075.3 Acanthosepion pharaonis | reverse complement strand
TGGTTATGGCAAAGCCTCGTACCTCAATTCGGTAAGTTTCTACAGTGTCATCCTGGCAACATGTGACCGAGTATTGCCAGGAAGCTGTAATTAATAAAACTAATGCCAGACCAGCAGACAATCACCATAATCTTCTTTCGGTTCCATTTTCGTTATGGAAAGTGTTTGGATACTTCGTCAAGATCAAGACATTGAACCGATCCTTATCAGCTGTCATAAAAGAACCATTTTTCATCACAATTCACTATTCAATTAAGAAATGGCTCATTCGAATTTCGCAGATGCAGCATCGAACAGATTTCAGAACGTCGAACTCTTTGACATTCACTGATTTTATGTGGAACCCATTTACAGTGTTTCTTCACCTTACCAATTTTCTTGGGATGATCCAATATTGTTGAAATGGTGGCACTCGTTACCTGAGACGTTTCTCTTATAATTTGGCGTGAGTTTTGTTCGACTAGTGTTTTAAAATGTTGATGGTCAATTGCAGATTTAGGCCTTCTACTACCATGCTTGAAAAAGTGGTAGTCAGTTGGTAAGAGACCCGAGGAATATGGCGGATGTGGTAATGTCTTCTATCCCAATTCGGCCAGCTTCTACATCCTGGCATCACGTGACCGAGCAGAACTGGACCGCGTCGATGAACCAATCTTCTATTGGTGCCAAGTCGGTTTTAGAAAATGTTTTACGTTGCTTCGTCTTGATAAATACAGTAGGCTGATCACTTTTACGATTGTCATAAAGGATCCATATCTCACCTCACGTTACTATTCGATCAAGAAATGCATCATTCAAATTTCTCGGATGCAACATCGAACACGCGTCAGAATATCGAAGTCTTTCAGCGTTCATGTTTAAACCATTTATCGATTTCCTTCACATAGTCGATTTTTTTTTTGTACGCTTACGCTGTTGAAATGCTGGCACCCATTCTCTGAGATTTTGACATAGGTTTTGTTCACCTATTCTTCGAATGTTGATTGTCAGTTGCAGATTGATGTCCTCTACTAACTTGATCTTTATCACTCGTATCCCTACTGTGGAACATCAGAAACCAACGACGCACTGTGCGATCACAACTGGATCCCCCACCCTATACTCTGTTAATACTGGCAGCAGTTTCAGAAGCATTATGTCCAAGGTTGAACTCAACCCTAAAAAGTAAACTTTTTTATAGGCTATACAATGTTTTATGTTAAATTCTGAAAGAGATTGATATGAGATTAAAAAAGAGAACACATTAAAAGTTATGTGTGTAATATATTTTTGTGCAACTATTATAGTAATCAAGGCCGGTGTGTACTACCCCAACCCCAACTCCAACCGGGTGGCATACCTGATTGCTGTTCGGGGCAGTGATTTGTGGCTCTAGCTATCTTATCTACACTTGCTATTTCTACCTACATTTATATACGTTACAAATTAAACTAAACATGACTAATTAGTCAACGATGAAAAATTTTCGTACATTATGACTTCATTCATGGGGCTTTTTTTTCGTTCAAATTCGTGAATTTGTTTTGTTCATGCTAAGTCTTGTAAAAGCTCTGTATATAATTCCCTATATTTTACACATAATGTTGAACGTATTAAATTCTGAAACTTTGTAACAACCAGCGACCAACAACCAGTTGACCGATATTGGGACTGACCAATGTTGACCCAGGATCGACTGTGGGGTGCATGTTTTAATTGGTTGCCGGTGACCAGAATCTACACGTTGTGTTATAATTGGTTGCCGTGGCCAAAGGATCAACTCGTCGTGTTATATTATGACATTCTCTAATTTGTATTTATTTTCCATTTTTCTAGTTGAATTGTTCACTTATATTGCATATGATCCATTATTGTACATAATTAGGTTACAATGAAATTACTATTTTATACGAATACTAAAATTGAGATCTAGTTGCTTGTGAGGACCAGTGGCATAGATTCAGGGGTAGGGCTGTTTCATAGATTTGGGATGGGGGCCGAAATAACTAGGCACCTACCCTGGTAATATTACTAGAAATACACGTCCTCCTCATCTTTGTTGCTATCGTTTCGACCGTTGAATCCTCCGGCGGTTATCAGGTGTATATTAATCCGAAGTAGCCTACAGGGAATTCCCTAACTAAAGTCTTTATTTAATCTGCAGGGCTATTCTGTTTCCGTTCCCCTGCTTATATTTAGGGATATCTCATTTAGGTCTTGTTTTTTAGTACTACTCATTTATTGCTAGCCCGGTTTCCATCGAGTCCAAGTACACACTTCCGGCCCAGGGATTGAACTCTGAATTAATATGTCACTAAATTCATGATCCAACGCAGTAATCCCCTAGGCTGTTGTTCCGTAGGACACCTGATATTCACCCGGCTGATATGTTGTGATAACAACAAGATAAGGATAATAACCCGGATGTAAATAGCGAAAACTAAATAACGAATTGAAATGCCCATGAAAATGTCATTGTTTTCCTATTTGAAATTTTTGATGAGTCTTAATTCTACAGTTAATGATTGAATAAGCGCATGATGACTTCTACGACAATAAAATATCCGTAGAAATTCCCCTATCGCATAGCTAAATATTTGAGCTAAACAACTTCAACAAAATATTGTAATAACAATGATAATTATAAAATCTGGTCGTTATTTTAAATAGTTACAAATAAAAAGATTGGAATTGACAACTTTTTCCATTTCTCTGAAACAGACGTTACATATTTCTTTCTTTCTTTTTCTTTCTTTCTTTCTTTTTTTCACTGAAACCAAGTAGCGTCTTTGACTCTTTGATATGTCTTTTTCGTCTTTCCACACGATCAAAATGAAATAATCCATTATTTATGAGGTATTGACAGGGCGTAGAGTGTTATCGCCTCTTCCATCGACCTTTCTTTCTTTCTTTCTTTCTTTCTTTCTTTCACTGAAACCAAGTCGTGTTTCTGTTATGATTTTTTCCGTCTTTCCTCGCGATCAAAATGGAATAATACATTAATTATTGGTAGTGACAGAGCGTAAGAGTATCTTTCTTACTTTCTTTCTTTCTTTCTTTCTTTCTTTCTTTCTTTCGCTGAAACCAAGTAGCGTCTTTGATATGTCTTTTTCGCCTTTCCACGCGATCAAAATGGAATAATACATTATTTATAGGGAATGGCAGGACATCAGAGTATCTTTCTTTTTTTCTTTCTTTCCCTGACAATAAAATGTCTGTAGAAATGCCCTTGTCGCATCGTTAAATATGTGAGCTTAAAACAAAATATGGCAATTGCAATCATGAATATGTATGCTGGTCGTTATTTAAAGAATTTAGTGGGCGCAAATAAAAAATAAAATCGTCAATATTTTCCATTTTACTAAAACAGACGTTAAAAGCATCAATCTTTCTTTTTATCACAGAAACTAAGTAGCGTCTCTATTATGTCTTTTGTCTTCTTAGTCCATGCTACATCCAGCAGCAAGGTATTTATTTGATCAGGAGATTGGTGGTTTTCAGGAGGGTAGAAACACCTCTTAATTGCTGTTGTTACCAGGTCCACCTTGACCCGGGTTGGTAGCACCTGTTAAGGTCATAGTATATATTTAGTTGAAGCCATAAAATTCTATTCAAAATATTTACATTTCGGTATGAAATACCCCATATAGCGAAGTGTTTCAAGTGATAAAATCTGTTTAACAATTTAAAAAATTCATTACTTCTTTAGAAATAGCTTTGTTTACGTTTGGATACGAAACAGACCAGATATGAACGGGAATTTGAGGAGAATTTGTCCTTCACACGATTGGCTAGACTTTTCGAGGCCGGGTTGATCTAAAAGCATATTGAATCTAATGACTAACTTCTTCTGCTAGCTGAACGCATGTTCGGATCCTGTCGGCGGGAGCTTTTTTTCTTAATTCCTCGAATATTCAGACTGGTAGACGAAATTATATATATATATATATATATATATATACACACACACTCACACTATTTATTAATTAAATAGAGAATTTTCATAATATGGATATTCACTAAAAAATTACGTTTAAATGGATACAATATATATACCTTTCCCAAGGTCATTAGCACGTAAGTGAATGTAATGGATTCTAACTCAGCTCTCCGATTGCTCAATTCAAACCGCTATCCTCTACTCCACCGCGCCTCCCTCTCATATATATATATATATATATATATATATATATATATATATATATATATATATATAAACACATTTGATAAACAAAAGTAATAACAAATATATATATATATATATATATATATATATATATATATATATATATATAAAGGATGAATTCATTTTTTAGGCGATATATATAACGTCACAATCAAATGGTAAAATTAATTCCATCCAAGTAAAAAATGACGGAATTTACCAAACACACTTTGATAAACAAAGAAATAACAAACGATTCTTGATAATTATTCTAGTGACAGAAGAAATTATTTAATGCCAAAAAAATTATCTTTGGAAAGTTCAACAATTTTAATCCTGACATAAAACATCTTTTCGGAAGTTAGAACAACAAAATAAAACGTTGGACAGACAGATCTTTTCCCTATTTTTTAATAAAACTTGTATGAAAAATTCTTGCTATACATATATATATATATATATATATATATATATATATATATATATATATATATATATATAGAGAGAGAGTGAGAGTGACGTATTGGGATAGTGTGTGTATTATTCTAGTATTTATAGAGTAAGAAAGTATTTTTAAAAAACGCCAAATAAATGCTTGCCAAAAAATTAAACCATTTCGTATCAAAATGAAATGTCTGTCTTCTGACTTCTTACCTTAAAGTCAGAAAGCAAGAACTTCGTCGGCGACAGGTTTGTGTCAGTCTTGATTCTTCTTGGAATATGGCAAAGAAATATGGCAACTTATTTCCAAAAATAAACAAGTCTGTCATTCACTCTTTGTCTTGAGTTAAAGGTTTTTGCTCTAAAAATAGATTAATATATAGAGAGAGTTTCATATAAGAGGAAAAAATAACGAAATAATGCAACGTAATGAAAAAGATACTTGGATCAATCTTAGTCTGGCACAAGTCCATTGTGGTTGAGCACCCGAGGAGTATATAGCTCATTATCCAGTAGCAATGTTCTACGAGACGAGACTTAAAAGTACCGGACAGCGACGCGTTCAGATAGATAGATAGATAGATAGATAGATATTAACAGGCTGAGACAGAAATAAATAAATTTTATCAGATAGATAGATAGATAAATAGCTAGCTAGCTAGCTAGATAGATAGATAGATAGATAGATAGATAGATAGATAGATATTAACAGACTGAGACAGAGAGAAATAAATTTTATCAGATAGATAGATAGATAGATAGATAGATAGATAGATAGATTTGAAGAGTTCGAAATAAAAATGAAAGAAAATCATGATTGGCTGTACGACATGTGAAAATTAATTGAGTTATTTAATGTCGATATTCATCAAAATCACCACACGGTAAAAATAATCAACCAGACTCGCCTCATTGATCACTCCTTCCCGCCAAAGTGTCCAACATACTTTCTTAAGTCCATGCTATTGTATTATTAAGTTTATTAAATATAACCAAGGCGAGCGTTGACGCTCTCTATGGTCATGCAGTCTCACGGTTACCCGAACAAATGGTGATTTTTTATAGTAAAGAGGGCGCAAGTTCGAACTCTGTTGAAGAGTAATTTATTTTTTTTATTTAGTTTGATAAGCAAATCAATCAATTCTTGATACAAATCAATCAATTCTTTTTTTTTTTTTTTTGTGGTAATTTTTCCATTCTGTTAAAAATATATTCTGTTATTTTTCTTCTTTTTGTTTCATCTACAAAAGATATTTTCTTTTTGTTTTTATTTTTTTCCTTTTTTCTTCTTTTTGTTTTTTTTGTTTTGTTTTTTTCATATTCTCTTCATATTTTTTTTTGTATTTTTTCATCATCTTTTTATTCCTTTTGTTTCGGTAAGTTTATCTGCAACGATACTTTTTGCTTCTTCCTTTTTTCTTCCTTTTGTTTTTTCTTCATATTTCTTCATATTTGTTCTTCCTATTTTTCTTTTGTTTCAGTAAGTTTATCTAAAACGATACTTCCTTTTGTGTCTTCCATTTTTTTTCTGGCTTTTGTTTTTCTTCATATTTTTTTCATATTTTTTCTTCATATTTTTTCTTTCTTTTGTTTCGGTAAATTCATCGACATCAATCCGGGAAGCGCTTTAATTTCTTCTTTTTCTGTATTTTTTCTTCTTCTGCCTTGCTCGCCATCTTCGCCTAAACAGCCCGCATTTCTTTCCATTCATGTTTACTTCATTCTTGTGATAGTTCTCCACCTATATTCCTTTGAAGATTAATCTTACTTTGATACGGTTAAAAAAAAAAGAGTTTCTGCGATTTTTTAAACTTAAAGTAAATAATCTTTTCTTCAAATCATTTTAGACTTTTAATCAGTTATATTACTTAAATAAAATTTCAAAAAGCTGTATTTTCTTTTTGGGAGATGTTTTAATAAAGAGAATTACCTTTCATTGAAAGACGACTAAAATAGGCGATAAAAAGTTATATTAGAAAAAAACACCTTCCAGTCAATTTAAATTAGTTTTTTGAGATACTGCAAAGTATTTCCCTTATAGGAAATATAAAATTTAATCTATTAACTTGAACGGAGCGGACCATTCGCAGCATTGGAACAAGTCAATGAAGAGTGTGCTATAGAAAAAATTCACCAATCAAGATGGGGTGCATCAGTGGTGAATGTAAATAAAACAAATAATAAAATTCGTGTTTGCGCAGATTTCTCAACAGGATTAAACAGTTGTTTAGAAACACATAACTACCTATTACCAAGTCCTGAGAAAATATTTTCGTATTTAAACGGTGAAGGAATATCTTCAAAACTGGATCTTTCTTAAGAGTATTTACAAATTTAAATAGAAAATAAATGTTTAGAATTAACGAGCATAAATACGCACTGAGGATTGGAAAAGTTTAACCGACTTCCTTTTTGTAAAAATATGGCACCAGATACTTCTCAACAAGCTATGGATATCATGCGGATTGCGATTTTGCAGTGGCGTATCTGGACGACCTTTTAATCAAAAATGTATCTAAAGAACATGTTAGTCATGGGAAAACAAATTTTGCAAAAACTAAAAGATTAAGGATTCATGCTCAGTGAAGAAAAATGCGAATTGTTTTTGCCGTAAATTAAATACCTTGGTCAAATTTTTGATAAAGATGACCGTCAACCAGATCCGTCGAGGGCAAATGCAATTAGAAATATGCCTCCACCAAAAAAACGTGACTGCGTTACAAACTTTTCCAGGAAAGGCTAATTAGTATCAAATATAGGTACATAACATGCATAATTTGAGAGCTCCACTGAACGATCTACTTAAAAAAAGGAGAAATGTGGGACTGGAATGATAACTGTCAAAAGGCGTTTGATGAAATAAAGAAAAGAGTTACGTCAAATGTATCATTAGCACACTACGATCCAAAAGCAAAAAATTTAGTGGTGTCAGCTTAGTGGTGTCGAGTACGGTATTGGAGTGATGATTTTACACAGATACGATGGCGGTAAAGTGAAAGCCTCCACTCATGCTTCCCGCTCACTGTTACCAGCAGAGAAAAATTACAGCCAGATAGAAAAAAAGGTTATAGCAATTATATTTACTGAGAAGAAATTTAACAAATCTATTCATGGAAGAAATTTTAGGTTGCAAACAGACTACAGACCTCTATTAACAATATATGGTTTAAACAAAGGAACACCTATGCATACAGCTAAGAGACTACAACACCGGGGTACCATCTTATTAAACTATGAATTTACAATGGAGTACCAGCCGTCATAAAAATTAGAACATACAGATGGATTTTCAAGTTTAATACTTAAAAATGCATTTGAGGACACCGTCATTGCAGCACTAAAAACGAAATCGAAATAAAAATAAACATTTTGTGCAACGTAATACGAGAGTTGTCTGTTACTCCGGAAGAAATAAAAGAAAAGGCGGAAAATGACGTTTTTATTGCGAAACTAAAAAAGCAATTGAAAGAAAGTAACAAAAACGAAATCCAGAATTAAAGGTTTACCCGCTATAAAACGTCGTAAAAATGTTTGTGCAAAGGTTTCTAATACCTTGTGTTAGAGAAGCGAATACTGAAGGATTTTCATAGCGAACATCCTAATATTTCAAGAATTAAATCTCTGGTTAAAAGTTTCGTATATTGGACCAGAATTGACCGAGATATTTGAAAAATAGTGAAAGCTTGCAGAGTTTGTGCTCTGGCAGCAAAACTGCGTTATCACAAAGGTAGAACCTTGGCCAAAGACAGACACGCCGTGGTCAAGTCTGTATATAGATTTTGCAGGTCCTATAAATGGATCACATTATCTTGTAGCAGATGATAGGTTCACTAAATGGTCGGAAATTTATAAGTGTAAAAATCCAAAATGTCCAGTGATAATGCATTTCTTGCATGAACTGTTTGCGAGATATGGCATACCAGATACCATAGTCTCTGATAACGAAACGCAGTTCACGGGTAAAGAATTCGAATAATTTTCTAAGATGTTCTCCATTGAACATTACAGCGGAATTAATGTTTTCTAGAAAAGTAAACTTAGTGTTCGACAAGTTATTACCAAGTAAAAACACGAGCGGAAAACAAAAACGATATCAAAATCTCAAGGTCGGCGATAAAATGTTTTTAGAGCAAATAACAATGTCAAGGAAACATGGGAGTATGGCATAATTTGTAGTAGTTGATAGTTCCACTAAATGGCCAGATATTTATAAGTTCAAAATGTAAAATTGCTGAATTTCTGTGTCACTCTAAATATCTCTATTACAACATCTATATATGCATATTACTGGCGACATTAAGTCATCAATTTTTGTCGGGCTCATTAAAATATTTAACAAAATATACTATTGATATAACTTAGATGCTAAAATGATTCACTTACTCTAACTTTAATATATGTAATTGTTAAAAATCTCTAATCAGTTATTTTTGTTTTTTTGTTTCAAATAACGTGTGTATCTATCGTGAGTGTGTGTTTGTATATATGTGTATGCATTAGTGTGTTTATGAATCTCTCTGTGATTTTTACGTTTATGATCAGTACTGTTGACTGATATCATATTTACTCAAGATTACTCTGAAACACTACTTAACACAACCCTCCAGCCGACAAAAATTAAGTTAAGGCTTTCTTTGATTTTCGCCGACTTTAGGCCGGGCTAAATTTAATTTACCCTTTTTCAACTGATACATTGTGTTAAAAAAAACTTATACTGTACGGAATAAATTGTTTAATATGGACATTTGAAAAGGATAAGTTGAACTAAAAATGTGTTCTTTGAAAAACAGGGCATATAAGTCATTAGAGACTTTTAAAAGTTTATTTATAAAATTAAAGCAAGAAATACATTGCTTATTAAATGTTTCCGGCTCAGATAGGACTCAGATAATACTCAGATCTACGTAGCTCGACTAGCCATATATTTATATTGTTTCTTACTTAATTTCTTTTTTTTTTGTTTTTTTCTTTATTTATTCTTTCCTTCTTTCTTTATTATGAATAATATCAACGAAATGTATTTCCATCAATACTTTGAGGAACGGAGTTAAAACAATTAATTTCTGGCCCTGAGGGGGCCCAGAATACAAACGACGCTCTACGAAAGGTTTTTGTTGTTTTGAAATAGATATACTTGAATGTTTTCACTCGGGCTAATCCCGATAAGACCGACCGCTGGAGTCGCCACTGATGTATGTATTGATGCGTGTGTAGATGTTGTAATGTGCATACCTGCGTATGTGCAATCATTTTGTGTATATATATATATATATATATATATATGGGTGTATGTATGTGCAAATGTATGTTAGTATATGTGATTTATATATGTGTATATATATACACATATATAAATCACACGTATGTATGCATGCGTATGTGTGCCTATCTATAGGCGTATGCATGTATGTATATACACATATGGATGGATAAATGCATGTGTATGTGTATGTCACTATAATGAGTTCAATTTTAACCTTTTTTTTTCAGTTCAAAAACTTTTGCCATTCTCATTCGGGACGAATAAAACACATCCAGAGATTCGTTTTGGAACAAAAACTACAGAAACCTAGTTTGTTTTGGTTTTGTTTTGTGGGTTTTTTTTTGTGGGGGAGGGGGTTCTTTTTCCTATTTTGTGCAGATCTAATCACAATCATTTTATGTAATTTTACTATCAGATCAAGTCGAAACTTGCGCTTGGGTCACCAATGAGGTCACGAGCCTATTCGACGTGTGGAGCATCGGATTAACAAGACCTGACACTGCCAGATGCCAGTCCTTTATATTTTGATCACATGCAAAAGAAAGTCAAGCACAATTGTCAAGGATAACACAAAGATGCCTGCTAGGAACTCGTGCTGGCCAGAAAAGAGTCGACTATAGTTGAAACGAAGACTTGATTGTTTTGATTTAGAGAGGGAGAAGCGAAAAGGTGGAAGAAGGAAACCAAGAAAGAGTAGAGGAAGAGAAAACAAGGAAGGAAGGAAGGAAGGAAGGAAGGAAGGAAGGAAGGAAAAAGAGAAAGAAAAGAGATAAAAAATTCCAAATAAGAAAGACAATGTGGAAAGAAAGAATTAAAAAAAAAAGAAAAGTAAGAATTCCAAATAAAAAAATGAAAGAAAAGAAAGAGAAATAAGAAGAAAAAAGAGGTAAAGAACTCCAAATACGAAAGGAAGAAAAATAAGAAAGAAAAAAGAAAGAAAGAAAGAATAAGGAAAGACGAATGAAAAGAAAGAGAGAATGAAAGAAAAGGTTTATAAGAATGAAAGAAAGAAAGAAAAAAAGAAAGAAAGAAACAAACAAACAAACAAACAAAGGAAGAAAGAAAGAAGAAGAAATAAAGACGAATCAGAACGAATGAAAAAGAAAGAAAGAACGAAAGAGAAGATTTATAAGAAAGACAGACAGAAAGAAAGACCAAAAAAAAAACAAGTAAGAAAAAGAAAGGCAAATAAGAACGAAGGAAAAGTAATAAAAGAAAAAGGAGAAAAAGAATTTCAAATAAGAAAGAAACGCAACAAAGAAAAAAGAAATACGAGCAAGAACGAATAAAAAAATGTAAAAGAAAAAAAAGGAGGTCAATAACTCCAAATAAGAAAGATAGAAAGAAAGACAGACTGACTAATAAGAAATATAGGCAAAAAAAAAAGGATCGACGAATAAGAATGAATAAAAAGAAAAAAGAAAGAAAATGGTGGTTAATAGCACCAAATAAGAAAGAAAAAAAGACAAACGAGAAAAAGAAAATGAAAAGCAAATAGAAGGAAAAAATACAAATTTCAAAAGAAGGAAATGTAAATTGGAAAGCATATTTATCGATATTTACAAAAATTTACTTCGTGCAGAAGAAATAAAATAAGAAGATTGTGTTGCTGCAAATCTCTCAAGAGATGTGGTCTTACCTACCAATTTTAAAAATCAGCATTCGAAATTCTGACTTTATTGAATCCACGATCCCTGACAGTCAAGAATCAGCTTTCTGTTTACTAAATTAACATAGTCTGGCACAAGGTCACAGCAATGACATTCACAATGAGGATCAATATCACTACACTGTTAAATTAGTCGATCAGATTATGTTAACTTCATATCATTGCCCCACGGGAGAAGACCAAGAAGTGTTATACTGAATGATTATCTAATTGCAATTATCCTTCTTCTTCTTCTTCTTCTTCTTCACTTTCCTATCATTTATACATCTTATTTGTCTTTCCCCCATCCCTGTTCGACCATCCATTTACTCGAGGTAGGTCACTCACCACCTTCCTCTGCCTCTTGTTTTACTTATGTCCTGTGAGTGTCAAATTCTTCAAAACCACTTTTCTCATTATACGTCTTAGATATTTGTTATGGTCCGGTTCCTTGTACCACGGTGATAGTCCAAGGTAGAACCAATAAAGAAAAACGCGAACACAGGTATGGAATAACACAGATATATTACAAACAGGAATATATACAGAGAAGTAGAAGCGTTAGTATGAACAATCAGGTTTAGTAGAGAGAACAATGTAGTCTCGACCAGTATCACTATTCCAATGTCTTGCAGGAATTGTCTGAAAGCGACTCTGTTTCGGACTGCCTCTGACTCGACTCTTGACTCGACTTGAACTACTGACTCGACTAACGATATTCAGTCACCACCCCCACGAGGGTGTCATGTGGCACAAGGCATTTTTAACGTAGGCATTCCGGGACCGTGGGCTCGGCCAAAAATATGCCCATTGAACACGTATAAACGGGTTCAGGGCCGTTCTACCCCCCCGAAGGAGGCTCCGCCCTTCGGCGTAGCTTCCTTCGGCGTAGCCTCCTTCGGCGTAGCCTCCTTCGGGTTCCTCCCGTCCGTAGGAAGAGAGTTTAACCGAACAGTCGCTCAGAAAGTACTGAGCCGACTGACGATATTCAGTCACCCCCCACGAGGGTATCATGTGGCACAAGGCCTTTTTAACGTGGGCATTCCGAGTACGTGGGCTCGGCCAAAAATATGCCAGTTGAACCCGTATAAACGGGTTCAGGGCCGGTCTACCACCCCGAAGGAGACTCCGCCCTTCGGCGTAGCCTCCTTCGGGTTCCTCCCGTCCATAGGAAGAGAGTTCAACCGAACAGTCGCTCAGAAAATACTGGGTTGACTGACAATATTCAGTCTCCCCCCCCCACTGGGGCAACATGTGACACAAGGTCGGTTATTTATTGTGGGTTTACCCGAGCCCGTGTGCTCGGCCCAAAAAATATGCCCATTTGAACCCGCCTAAACGGGTTTCCTTCGGGTTCCTCAAATCCGACAGAAAGTTGAACCTCCGCGAAGGACTCCTCCGCCCTTCGGCGTAGCCTTTTTAATCGTGGGCATTCCCGGAGCCATTAGGCTTCAACCCGGTTCCTCCCGAAGGAGACTCCGTAGACAGAGTTGAACCGAACAGTCGCTCAGAAAGTACTGGGTCGACTGACAATATTCAATCACACCCCCACGAGGTGTCATGTGGCACAGGGCCTTTTTAACGTGGGCATTCCCGAGCCATTGGGCTCGGCAAACAGCCCATTTGAACCCGTATAAACGGGTTCTGGGCCGGTTTTTACCTCCCCTGATGGAGACTCCGCCCTTCGGCGTAGCCTCCTTCAGGTTCCTCCACCCGTAGGAAGAGAGCTGAACCGAACAGTCGCTCAGAAAGTACTGGGTCGACTGACAATATTCAGTCCACCCCCCACGAGGGTGTCATGGGCACAAAGGCCTTTTTAACGTGGGAATTCCCGAGCCATTAGGCTCGGCAAAAAATATTTCATTTGAACCCGTATAAACGGGTTCAGGGCCCATTTACCTCCCCGAAGGAGACTCCGCCCTTCAGCGTAGCCTCCTTCAGGTTCCTCCCCCGCCCGTAGGAAGAGTTGAACCGAACAGTCGCTCAGAAAGTACTGGGTCGACTGACGATATTCAGTCACCCCCACGAGGGTGTCATGTGGCACAAGGCCTTTTTAACGTGGGCATTCCCGAGCCATTAGGCTCGGCAAAAATAGCCCATTTGAACCCGTATAAACGGGTTCAGGGGCCCATTTACCTCCCGAAGGAGACTCCGCCCTTCGGCGTAGCCTCCTTCGGGTTCCTCCCGCCGTAGGAAGAGAGTTGAACCGAACAGTCGCTCAGAAAGTACTGGGTCGACTGACGATATTCAGTCACCCCCACGAGGCGTGTCATGGCACAAGGCCTTTTAACGTGGGCATTCCCGAGCCATTAGGCTCGGCCAAAAATAGCCCATTTGAACCCGTATAAACGGGTTCAGGGCCATTTACCTCCCCGAAGGAGACTCCGCCCTTCGGCGTAGCCTCCTTCGGGTTCCTCCCACCCCGTAGGAAGAGAGTTGAACCGAACAGTCGCTCAGAAAGTACTGGGTCGACTGACGATATTCAGTCACCCCCCCCACGAGGGTGTCATGTGGCACAAGGCCTTTTTAACGTGGGCATTCCCGAGCCATTAGGCTCGGCCAAAAAATAGCCCATTTGAACCCGTATAAACGGGTTCAGGGCCGAGTTTTACCTCCCGAAGGAGACTCCGCCCTTCGGCGTAGCCTCCTTCGGGTTCCTCCCCCGTAGGAAGAGAGTTGAACCGAACAGTCGCTCAGAAAGTACTGGGTCGACTGACAATATTCAGTCACCCCCACGAGGGTGTCATGTGGCACAAAGGCCTTTTAACGTGGGCATTCCCGAGCCATTAGGCTCGGCCAAAAAAATAGCCCATTGAACCCGTATGAACGGGTTCAGGGCGAGTTTACCTCCCCGAAGGGAGACTCCGCCCTTCGGCGTAGCCTCCTTCGGGTTCCCTCCTGCCCGTAGGAAGAGAGTTGAACCGAACAGTCGCTCAGAAAGTACTGGGTCGACTGACGATATTCAATCACCCCCCCCCCGAGGGTGTCATGTGGCACAAAGGCCTTTTAACGTGGGCATTCCCGAGCCATTAGGCTCGGCCAAAAAAATAGCCCATTTGAACCCGCATAAACGGGTTCTGGGCCAGTTTACCTCCCCGAAGGAGACTCCGCCCTTCGGCGTAGCCTCCTTCGGGTTCCCTCGCCCGTAGGAAGAGAGTATAACCGAACAGTCGCTCAGACAATACTGGGTCGACTGACAATATTCAGTCACCCCCCACGAGGGTGTCATGTGGCACAAGGCCTTTTTAACGTGGGCATTCCCGAGCCATTAGGCTCGGCCAAAAAAATAGCCCATTCGAACCCGTATAAACGGGTTCAGGGCCGAGTTTAACCTCCCGAAGGAGACTCCGCCCTTCGGCGTAGCCTCCTTCGGGTTCCTCCCGCCCGTAGGAAGAGAGTTGAACCGAACAGTCGCTCAGAAATTACTGGGTCGACTGACAATATTCAGTCACCCCCCCACGAGGGTGTCATGTGGCACAAGGCCTTTTAACGTGGGCATTCCCGAGCCATTAGGCTCGGCCAAAAATAACCCATTTGAACCCGCATAAACGGGTTCTGGGCCGGTTTTTACCTCCCGAAGGAGACTCCGCCCTTCGGCGTAGCCTCCTTCGGGTTCCTCTCCTCCCGTAGGAAGAGAGTATAACCGAACAGTCGCTCAGAAAATACTGGGTCGACTGACTCCTTGCCTACTCCTGAGGTGCAGTATTTATTAAGTATGGCATAGTCCATTATTATTATTATGGGTAAGATCCCATAACAATATTTCAACCGTCTTTTTCTGATTCTAAGTATAAGTGTCCTATTTTATTTTAGTTTCCTTAAGCTTTCCTTGTTACTCGTCCATGTTTAGATCTATGGCATCCTCGGCATCCCCCTGTAGAGACACATTTCTATTGCCTCAAGTCTCTTCTTCTTCTGTGAGGAGCTTATCCAGTATTCACTGCGATGAAGGCGGACTGATATTATATAAAAATTTCTGCACTGTTTTCTTTGTTTCTAACGAAATCTTTCTGTTTCTTAATACTTTGCTTAGCTTTTGAAAGACATCTTTCGCTATTCCAATGCGTCTTCCGATCTCGGTCTTACAATTATCCGTTGTCTACACTTCCTATATATTTCGCACTTGCTCGATTTTGGTATCTCCGAATCGCAGTTCCCGTCTTTGTGCAACCCATTCATTCTGTCTTTTTACAATTGATGTTTACTCCTTTCTTCTCATTTTTATTTACTACCTTCTCTAAGAGATCCTGTGCTTTCCTTTTGGTGTCTGCTATCAACACTGTGTCATCTGCATACCACATGCTGTTAAGATTGTGTCTGCCAATAACCAATCCTGTAGGACGCCTACTTCTCTCAAGATTGCTATCCAAGAAGATGTTTCTTCTTTCCTTTTTTCTCTTCCTTTTCTTCTTTCATTGTTTTAATTTAGTATCTTGGTATGTTAATTTAGTATTTTTAGTATCTTAATACTTGCCTCCAGATTATATATATATATATATATATATATATATATATATATATATATATATATATATATATATCCTTAGGAAAGGTGTAAATCCTCCTCTTCTCCTTCCTGCTATGGGTAAATAGCAAGACAGACTGGGATCTATAACCTTGGATGCTACTGGTCTAGGAGAATATTGTCATCCACAGACAGACTGTTTCGCTCATCGGTGTGGCTAGACAACCGGTTGCCTCAAGCAAACCCGACTGAATTGGCGTCAGTCGGGGATTCTACCACTAAGCCGTTGGCGCACGGCAGGGATGAAGGTGAATTTAAGCGTATTTATTTTTAGATAAACAGCCAGTAACTGTGACGATTCGATTTACCGAAGAGTCTTGTATTATTAGCCGTAATAGTCACTGTTTACAAACCCACACTTCCTCCCCAGAGTGTTCAACCGAAATAAATTGTTCAGGAGCATATATATTGTCATCCACAGACAGATGTATGTATATACAGCACGTGTAACAGCATGGGATAATTGTCCATCGCATAAAATATTTAATATCTAAAAAAAAACACTAAACTAAATGAATTTCCAGCCATCTTGACACCATTTGTCGTAAGAATCACAGAAAAACCCTTTGAGTTATTCAGCTAGAAAAAGAAGAGGCTAAAATCGTTTTCTGTCAGCCCCACTATGTCTTCTCAATTGACTGACGGGGAGCCGAAAATGATCATTCAGGCCTTCAGTAATGGTACCAACATTCATACTCTGGCTTCCATTTACAAAGTCCATTCCAGAACCGTCAAGAGAACGGTGAATAATTTTTAAAAAAAAAGACAGTAGAGAGCAAAACTTGCAAGAGGGATCATTTCAACTTAGAGCATGGACTATTGCTGCCATATATGGTCTGGTGCCCCTTATGTCTGTCTCAAGTTTCTTGATAAGATCCAGAGACGGATATGCAATGTAATTGGCCCTGATCTGGCATCTCGTCTGCAGTCGCTCTCTCACAGACGTACCGTCGTCTTCCTTTGTCTTTTTTACAAATACTTTCATGGTAACTACTCCGATGAGCTGCTTTCGCTGGTTTCCAGACTTCATGAATTTAAGCATTCTACTAGGCTGGCATCTCGCTCTCACCCTTTCACTGTCGAAACTGTTAAATGTAGCCATCTCTTCTACTCCAATAACTTAATGCCTCGCACTTCTCGCCTGTGGAACTCCCTCCCCTCTTCCTGTTTCCCTGATAGCTATAATCTCCAACTATTCAAATGTAATGTCAATCGACGTCTCCAGATGCCTTGATCTATCCCCTATCCTTCTCTCCATCCTTTCCTCTATCACTCCTATTTGCTCTAGCTCCAACTCTCTGTAACCCTTTGCGTGCTAGTGGCTACCCACCTTGCTTGGGGTGAAATGCTTATAAAAAAAAAATAAATGAAAAAAAAAACATGCAGATCTATGCTGGGATTTATTCCTAGCAAATAAGGCCAGTTCTCGATCTCATCTGACTCAGTTCTGATCTGCCGATTTAAGCGGTTCGGGTTGATTTGTCGAACTCTCTGCCTTTGGACAGAGAGGAACCCAGACGAGGCTATACCAAAAGGCAGAGTCATGTCTCTGGAGGTAGACAAATCCGACCTCGGGATCTACGAGGAATTTTTGTCCGAGCCTACATGCTCGGAATCGCCCCACATAACAAAACGGCCTTGTGCCACATCCTGCCATGTTGAGAGGCTATGGTAAATAACCTCAGTCCCAGTCTGTCTTGTCTTGAAGTCGGAACGCGACGTTCGTTTTTCCGAATTCGCTTATGTGTGTCAACAACAATTCTTAGTTTGGTAAATGTTGCGAGTCAGTCTTTGCAGAAGCTTAAAGAATTAAATGGTCAACTCTCCAGCACCGATCGTATTCTCTTGGGTTGGGTCCTTCTCACTTTAATTTGTTCAGGTCTCTAACGAACAATTTAAATGACAAAAAACGTGACTATATACAAACTAACTCCCAGCCTTCTTCCAACAAAATCACGAAATTTCTATAAAAATGACATCAACAAGATTGCAGATGGTTGCAAGACAGTTGTTAAAAATAATGGCGACTGTGTACTTGACTAATAAATGTTTTCTTTTTTTTTGTGACAATTTAAAACTTTGTTTTGAATTTCCTAATCGGGCACGAAATCTTGCAATGATCTAATATATCTTGTCTATGATATTTAATGAAACTTTGGCTAGTACATGTGTAGGGGTGGAGCTGCGTAGGGGTGGAACCGCGTGGGGGTGTAAATGACTGGAGTTCTAGACATTTAACGAGATCTTTTTCCGTTTTAGATTTTATTTTCCTCGACGACATTTTTAGAGCAATTTTTTTTTTATCATGATCACCGAATCTAAAAATTCCCGCTTATTAATTCAAAAATCGAATATATTCCGACGTGCTACGAAAAACAATATGACGTCTTTTTTGTTGTTGTTGTTTTTATAAAAGATACTACGAAAATATACAAAAAAATGTCAATGAAAGGAATAATGAACTAAACATATTCAGACGTAATGAAAGATGGAGCGAAAGATTTGATTTGAAGAAAAAAATAAGAACAAAACATCTGTCGGTAAAAAGATTTTAAATAATAAACGTGAATTATTTAAAAAGCATAAATAACGGAAATAAACCAACAATTCTCTGGTGTTATTAGACAAAGACAAGCGCCATATGGCATATTTTGTATGACCAATTGAAGGGATTTAAGTAACCATAAACATATACAGATTTTGGTTGCTGAAGAGTTCCAGTGAAACCATTTGTTCGGGAAAATGGAAAATAGACACAGCGTCAATGTAGAGTAATATGCTATCCAAACCTGAGGCAATTACGAAAGGCTATCAAGACCAAACTTGAGTCAGTTAAGAAAGGCTATCAAGACCAAACTTGAGTCAGTTAAGAAAGGCTATCAGACCAAACTTGAGTCAGTTATGAAAGACTATCAAGAATGAACTTGAGTCAGTTAAGAAAGGCTATCAAGACCAAACTTGAGTCAGTTAAGAAAGGCTATCAAGACCAAACTTGAGTCAGTTAAGAAAGGCTATCAAGACCAAACTTGAGTCAGTTAAGAAAGGCTATCAAGACCAAACCTGAGTCAATTAAAAGGCTATCAAGACCAAACTTGAGTCAGTTAAGAAAGGCTATCAAGACCAAACTTGAGTCAGTTAAGAAAGGCTATCAAGACCAAACTTGAGTCAGTTAAGAAAGGCTATCAAGACCAAACTTGAGTCAGTTGCGAAAGGCTATCAAGACCAAACTTGAGTCAGTTAAGAAAGGCTATCAAGACCAAACTTGAGTCAGTTACGAAAGGCTATCAAGACCAAACTTGAGTCAGTTAAGAAAGGCTATCAAGACCAAACTTGAGTCAGTTACGAAAGGCTATCAAGACCAAACTTGAGTCAGTTACGAAGGCTATCAAGACCAAACTTGAGTCAGTTAAGAAAGCTATCAAGACCAAACTTGGTCAGTTACGAAAGTATCAAAGATAAACTTGAAGTCAAAGGCTATCAAGACCAAACTTGAGTCAGTTAAAAGGCTATCAACCAAACTTGGTCAGTTAAGAAAGGCTATCAAGACCAAACTTGAGTCAGTTACGAAGGCTATCAAGACCAAACTTGAGTCAGTTAAGAAAGGCTATCAAGACCAAACTTGAGTCAGTTAAGAAAAAGCTATCAAGACCAAACTTGAGTCCATTAAGAAAAGGCTATCAAGACCAAACTTGAGTCAGTTAAAGATCAAGGCTATCAAGACCAAACTTGAGTCAGTTAAGAAAAGGCTATCAAGACCAAACTTGAGTCAGTTAAGAAAGGCTATCAAGACCAAACTTGAGTCAGTTAAGAAAGGCTATCAAGACCAAACTTGAGTCAGTTAAGAAGGCTATCAAGACCAAACTTGAGTCAGTTAAGAAAGGCTATCAAGACCAAACTTGAGTCAGTTAAAGAAAGGCTATCAAGACCAACTTGGTCAAACTTGATAACTTGGTCAGTTAAGAAAGGCTATCAAGACCAAACTTGAGTCAGTTAAGAAAGGCTATCAAGACCAAACTTGAGTCAGTTACGAAAGGCTATCAAGACCAAACTTGAGTCAGTTAAGAAAACTATCAAGCTATCAAGACCAAACTTGGAGTCAGTTAAGAAAGGCTATCAAGACCAAACTTGAGTCAGTTAAGAAAGGCTATCAAGACCAAACTTGAGTCAGTTAAGAAAGGCTATCAAGACCAAACTTGAGTCAGTTAAGAAAGGCTATCAAGACCAAACTTGAGTCAGTTAAGAAAGGCTATCAAGACCAAACTTGAGTCAGTTAAGAAAAGGCTATCAAGACCAAACTTGAGTCAGTTAAGAAAAGACTATCAAGACCAAACTTGAGTCAGTTAAGAAAGGCTATCAAGACCAAAACTTGAGTCAGTTAAGAAAGGCTATCAAGACCAAACTTGAGTCAGTTAAGAAAGGCTATCAAGACCAAACTTGAGTCAGTTAAGAAAGGCTATCAAGACCAAACTTGAGTCAGTTACGAAAAGGCTATCAAGACCAAACTTGAGTCTTGAAAGGCTATCAAGACCAAACTTGAGTCAGTTAAGAAAGGCTATCAAGACCAAACTTGAGTCAAAGGCTATCAAGATAAACTTGATCAGTTAAGAAAGGCTATCAAGACCAAACTTGAGTCAGTTAAAGAAAGGCTATCAAGAAAACTTGAGTCTTATCAAGACCAAACTTGAGTCCAGTTAAGAAAGGCTATCAAGACCAAACTTGAGTCAGTTAAGAAAGGCTATCAAGACCAAACTTGAGTCAGTTAAGAAAAGGCTATTGAGTCAAGAATATCAAGAAACTTGAGTCAGTTAAGAAAGGCTATCAAGACCAAACCTGAGTCAATTACGAAAGGCTATCAAGACCAAACTTGAGAAAGGCTCAAGACCAAACTTGGTCTATATCAAGACCAAACTTGAGTCAGTTATCTATCAAGACCAAACTTGAGTCAGTTAAGAAAGGCTATCAAGACCAAACCTGAGGCAATTACGAAAGGCTATCAAGACCAAACTTGAGTCAGTTACGAAAGGCTATCAAGACCAAACTTGAGTCAGTTAAAAGGCTATCAGGACCAAACCTAGGCAATTACGAAAGGCTATCAAGACCAAACTTGAGTCAGTTAAGAAAGGCTATCAAGACCAAACTTGAGTCAGTTACGAAAGGCTATCAAGACCAAACTTGAGTCAGTTAAGAAAGGCTATCAAGACCAAACCTGAGGCAATTACGAAAGGCTATCAAGACCAAACTTGAGTCAGTTAAGAAAGGCTATCAAGACCAAACTTGAGTCAATTACGAAGCTATCAAGACCAAACTTGAGTCAGTTAAGAAAATATCAAAGACCAAACCTGAGGCAATTACGAAAAGGCTATCAAGACCAAACTTGAGTCAGTTAAGAAAGGCTATCAAGACCAAACTTGAGTCAGTTAAGAAAGGCTATCAAGACCAAACTTGAGTCAGTTAGAAAAGGCTATCAAGACCAAACTTGAGTCAATTATGAAAGGCTATCAAGACCAAACTTGAGTCAGTTAAGAAAGGCTATCAAGACCAAACTTGAGTCAGTTACGAAAGGCTATCAAGACCAAACTTGAGTCAGGTAAGAAAGGCTATCAAGACCAAACCTTGAGGCAATTAAGAAAGGCTATCAAGACCAAACTCAAATTGTTAAGTATCAAAGAAAACCTATCAAGACCAAACTTGGTCAGTTAAGAAAGGCTATCAAGACGAAAAGGCTATCAAGACCAAACTTGAGTCAGTTAAGAAAGGCTATCAAGACCAAACTTGAGTCAGTTACGAAAGCTATCAAGACCAAACTTGAGTCAGTTAAGAAAGGCTATCAAGACCAAACCTGAGGCAATTACGAAAGGCTATCAAGACCAAACTTGAGTCATTGAAAAGGCTATCAAGACCAAACCTGAGGCAATTACGAAAGGCTATCAAGACCAAACTTGAGTCAGTTAAGAAAGGGACCAAATTTGAGTCAGTTACGAAAGGCTATCAAGACCAAACTTGAGTCAGTTAATTACGAAAGGCTATCAAGACCAAACTTGAGTCAATTAAAAAAAAAATCAAGACCAAACTTGAGTCAGTTACGAAAGGCTATCAAGACCAAACCTGAGTCAATTAAGAGCTATCAAGACCAAACCTGAGTCAGTTAAGAAAAGGCTATCAAGACCAAAACTGAGTCAGTTAAGAAAGGCTATCAAGACCAAACTTAGGCTATCAATCAAGACCAAAACTTGAGTCAGTTAAGAAAGGCTATCAAGACCAAACTTGAGTCAGTTACGAAAGGCTATCAAGACCAAACTTGAGTCAGTTATTAGGCTATCAAGACCAAACCTGAGGCAACCTACGAAAAGGCTATCAAGACCAAACTTGAGTCAGTTAAGAAAGGCTATCAAGACCAAACCTGAGTCAATTACGAAAGGCTATCAAGACCAAACTTGAGTCAGTTAAGAAAGGCTATCAAGACCAAACCTGAGGCAATTAAGAAAGGCTATCAAGACCAAACCTGAGTCAAAGGCTATCAAGACCAAACTTGGTCAGTTATATCAAGACCAAACTTGAGTCAGTTAAAAGGCTATCAAGACCAAACTTGAGTCAGTTAAGAAAGGCTATCAAAGACCAAACTTGAGTCAGTTTAGAAAAGGCTATCAAGACCAAACTTGAGTCAGTTAAGAAAGGCTATCAAGACCAAACCTGAGTCAATTAAAAAAAGGCTATCAAGACAAACTTGAGTCAGTTAAGAAAGGCTATCAAGACCAAACTTGGATCAATTACGAAAGGCTATCAAGACCAAACTTGAGTCAGTTAAGAAAGGCTATCAAGACCAAACTTGAGTCAGTTAAAAACTATCAAGACCAAACTTGAGTCAATTAAGAAAGGCTATCAAGACCAAACTTGAGTCAGTTAAGAAAGGCTATCAAGACCAAACTTGAGTCAGTTAAAAAGGCTATCAAGACCAAACTTGAGTCAATTAAGAAAGGCTATCAAGACCAAACTTGAGTCAGTTAAGAAAAGGCTATCAAAGACCAAACTTGAGTCAGTTAAGAAAACCTGAGGCTATCAAGACCAAACTTGAGTCAGTTAAGAAAGGCTATCAAGACCAAACTTGAGTCAGTTAAGAATGGCTATCAAGAGCAAACCTGGCAATTACGAAAAGGCTATCAACCAAACTTTGAGTCAGTTAAGAAAGGCTATCAAGACCAAACTTGAGTCAGTTAAGAAAGGCTATCAAGACCAAACTTGAGTCAGTTAAGAAAGGCTATCAAGACCAAACTTGAGTCAATTACGAAAAGGCTATCAAGACCAAAACTTGAGTCAATTAAGAAGGCTATCAAGACCAAACCTGAGGCAATTACGAAAGGCTATCAAGACCAAACTTGAGTCAGTTAAGAAAGGCTATCAAGACCAAACTTGAGTCAGTTAAGAAAGGCTATCAAGACCCACCGAGTTAAGAAAAACTATCAAGACCAAACTTGAGGTCAACGAAAGGCTATCAAGACCAAACTTGAGTCAGTTAAGAAAGGCTATCAAGACCAAACCTGAGGCAATTACGAAAGGCTATCAAGACCAAACTTGAGTCAGTTAAGAAAGGCTATCAAGACCAAACTTGAGTCAGTTACGAAAGGCTATCAAGACCAAACTTGAGTCAGTTAAGAAAGGCTATCAAGACCAAACCTGAGGCAATTACGAAAGGCTATCAAGACCAAACTTGAGTCAGTTAAGAAAGACTATGAGGCAAGACCAAACTTGAGTCAGTTAAGAAAACTTGGCTATCAAGACCAAACTTGAGTCAGTTAAGAAAGGCTATCAAGACCAAACCTGAGTCAATTACGAAAGGCTATCAAGACCAAACTTGAGTCAGTTAAGAAAGGCTATCAAGACCAAACTTGAGTCAGTTACGAAAAGAGCTATCAAGACCAAACTTGAGTCAGTTAAGAAAAGGCTATCAAGACCAAACCTGAGTCAATTACGAAAAGGCTATCAAGACCAAACTTGGTCAGTTAGAAAGGCTATCAAGACCAAACTTTAAGTCAGTTAAGAAAGGCTATCAAGACCAAACCTGAGTCAGTTACGAAAAGGCTATCAAGACCAAACTTGAGTCAGTTAAGAAAGGCTATCAAGACCAAACTTGAGTCAGTTAAGAAAAGGCTATCAAGACCAAACTTGAGTCAGTTACGAAAGGCTATCAAGACCAAACTTGAGTCAGTTAAGAAAAGGCTATCAAGACCAAACTTGAGTCAATTAAGAAAGGCTATCAAGACCAAACCTGAGTCAATTACGAAAGGCTATCAAGACCAAACTTGAGTCAGTTAAGAAAGGCTATCAAGACCAAACCTGTTAAGAAAAGGCTATCAAGACCAAACTTGAGGCACGAAAGGCTTTCAAGACCAACTTGAGTCAGTTAAGAAAAGGCTATCAAAGACCAAACTTGAGTCAGTTACGAAAGGCTATCAAGACCAAACTTGAGTCAGTTAAGAAAGGCTATCAAGACCAAACTTGAGTCAGTTAAAGAAAGGCTATCAAGACCAAACCTGAATTACGAAAGTTCAAGAAAACTTGGCTATCAAGACCAAACCTGAGGCAGTTACGAAAGGCTATCAAGACCAAACTTGAGTCAGTTAAGAAAAGGCTATCAAGACCAAACCTGAGTCAATTACGAAAGGCTATCAAGACCAAACTTGAGTCAGTTAAGAAAGGCTATCAAGACCAAACTTGAGTCAATTAAGAAAGGCTATCAAGACCAAACCTTGAGTCAGGTAAGAAGGCTATTAAGACCAAACTTGAGTATTAAGAAGATCAAGACCAAACTTGAGTCAGTTAAGAAAGGCTATCAAGACCAAACTTGAGTCAGTTGCGAAAGGCTATCAAGACCAAACTTGAGTCAGTTAAGAAAGGCTATCAAGACCAAACTTGAGTCAGTTACGAAAGGCTATCAAGACCAAACTTGAGTCAGTTAAGAAAGGCTATCAAGACCAAACCTGAGTCACTTACGAAAGGCTATCAAGACCAAACTTGAGTCAGTTAAGAAAGGCTATCAAGACCAAACTTGAGTCAGTTAAGAAAGGCTATCAAGACCAAACTTGAGTCAGTTAAAAAAAGGCTATCAAAGACCAAACTTGAGTCAGTTAAGAAAGGCTATCAAGACCAAACTTGAGTCAGTTACGAAAGGCTATCAAAGACCAAACTTGAGTCAGTTAAGAAAGGCTATCAAGACCAAACTTGAGTCAAACAGTTACGAAAGGCTATCAAGACCAAACCTGAGTCAATTACGAAAGGCTATCAAGACCAAACTTGAGTCAGTTAAGAAAGGCTATCAAGACCAAACTTGAGTCAGTTACGAAAAGGCTATCAAGACCAAACTTGAGTCAGTTAAGAAAAGGCTATCAAGACCAAACTTGAGTCAGTTACGAAAGGCTATCAAGACCAAACTTGGATCAAAGAAAGGCTATCAAAGACCAAACTTGAGTCAATTACGAAAGGCTATCAAGACCAAACCTGAGTCAGTTAAAGGCTATCAAGACCTAACAAACGAAAGGCTATCAAGACCAAACTTAGTCAGTTAAGAAAAGGCTATCAAGACCAAACTTGAGTCAGTTAAGAAAGGCTATCAAGACCAAACTTGAGTCAATTACGAAAGGCTATCAAGACCAAACTTGAGTCAGTTAAAGAAAGGCTATCAAGACCAAACTTGAGGTCAGTTACGAAGGCTATCAAGACCAAAAGGTCTGTTAAGAAAGGCTATCAAGACCAAACTTGGGTCAGTTACGAAAGGCTATCAAGACCAAACTTAAGTTTGAAAAGGCTATCAAGACCAAACTGAGAGCAATTACGAAGGCTATCAAGACCAAACTTGAGTCAGTTAAGAAGAAAGGCTATCAAGACCAAACTTGAGTCAATTAAGAGAAATGGCTATCAAGACCAAAACTTGAGTCAGTTAAGAAAGGCTATCAAGACCAAACCTGAGTCAATTACGAAAGGCTATCAAGACCAAACTTGAGTCAGTTAAGAAAAGGCTATCAAGACCAAACTTGAGTCAGTTAAGAAAGGCTATCAAGACCAAACCTGAAAGGCTATCAAGACCAATTTAAGAAAGGCTATCAAGCCAAACTTGAGCAATTACGAAAGGCTATCAAGACCAAACTTGAGTCAATTACGAAAGGCTATCAAGACCAAACTTGAGTCAGTTAAGAAAAGGCTATCAAGACCAAACTTGAGCAATTAAGAAAGGCTATCAAGACCAAACTTGAGTCAATTACGAAAGGCTATCAAGACCAAACTTGAGTCAGTTAAGAAAGGCTATCAAGACCAAACTTGAGTCAGTTAAGAAAGGCTATCAAGACCAAACCTGAGTCAATTACGAAAGGCTATAACCAAACTTTGGGTCTTGAAAGGCTATCAAGACCAAACCTGAGGCAATTACGAAAGGCTATCAAGACCAAACTTGAGTCAGTTAAGAAAGGCTATCAAGACCAAACTTGAGTCAATTACGAAAGGCTATCAAGACCAAACTTGAGTCAGTTAAGAAAGGCTATCAAGACCAAACTTGACCAAACTTGAGTCAGTTAAGAAAAGGCTATCAAGACCAAACAAACCTGAGCAAACCCAGGCAATTACGAAAGGCTATCAAGACCAAACTTGGAGTCAGTTAAGAAAGGCTATCAAGACCAAACTTGAGTCAGTTAAAGAAAGGCTATCAAGACCAAACTTGAGTCCAGTTAAGAAAAGGCTATCAAGACCAAACTTGGGTCAGTTAAGAAAGGCTATCAAGACCAAACTTGAGTCAAGAAAAGGCTATCAAGACCAAACCTGAAACAATTACGAAAGGCTATCAAGACCAAACTTGAGTCAGTTAAGAAAAGCCATCAAGACCAAACTTGAGTCAGTTACGAAAGGCTATCAAGACCAAACTTGAGTCAGTTAAGAAAGGCTATCAAGACCAAACTTGAGTCAGTTAAGAAAAGGCTATCAAGACCAAACTTGAGTCAATTTGAAAAGGCTATCAAGACCAAACTTGAGTCAGTTAAGAAAAGGCTATCAAGACCAAACATGAGTCAGTTACGAAAGGCTATCAAGACCAAACTTGAGTCGTTAAGAAAAGGCTATCAAGACCAAACTTGGTCAGTTAAGAAGGCTATCAAGACCAAACTTGAGTCAGTTAAAGAAAGGCTATCAAGACAAACCTGAGTCAATTACGAAAAAGGCTATCAAGACCAAACTTGAGTCAGTTAAGAAAGGCTATCAAGACCAAACTTGAGGTCAGTTAAGAAAGCTATCAAGACCAAACTTGAGTCAGTTAAGAAAGGCTATCAAGACCAAACTTGAGTCCAGTTACGAAAAGGCTATCAAGACCAAACTTGAGTCAGTTAAAAAAGGCTATCAAGACCAAACTTGAGTCAATTTCGAAAGGCTATCAAGACCAAACTTGAGTCAGTTGCGAAAAGGCTATCAAGACCAAACTTGAGTCATAGAAAGGCTATCAAAGACCAAACTTGAGTCAGTTACGAAAGGCTATCAAGACCAAACTTGAGTCAGGTAAGAAAGGCTATCAAGACCAAACCTGGGGCAATTACGAAAGGCTATCAAGACCAAACTTGAGTCAGTTAAGAAAGGCTATCAAGACCAAACTTGAGTCAGTTACGAAAGGCTATCAAAGACCAAACTTGAGTCAGTTAAGAAGGCTATCAAGACCAAACTTGAGTCAGTTAAGAAAGGCTATCAAGACAAACCTGAGTCATTAAAGGCTATCAAGACCAAACTTGTCAGTTAAGAAAGGCTATCAAGACCAAACTTGTCAGTTGCAGGCTATCAAGACCAAACTTGGTCAGTTAAGAAAAGGCTATCAAGACCAAACTTGAGGCAATTACGAAGGCTATCAAGACCAAACTTGAGTCAGTAAGAAAAAAGGCTATCAAGACCAAAACCTGAGGTAATTACGAAAGGCTATCAAGACCAAACTTGAGTCAGTTACGAAAAGCTATCAAGACCAAACTTGAGCAGTTACGAAAAGGCTATCAAGACCAAACTCAGTTAAGAAAGGCTATCAAGACCAAACCTGAATTACGAAAGGGCTATCAAGACCAAACTTGAGTCAGTTAAGAAAGGCTATCAAGACCAAACCTGAGTCAGTTACGAAAGGCTATCAAGAAAGGTCAGTTAAAAAATATCAAGACCAAACTTGAGGTCACTGTTACGAAAGGCTATCAAGACCAAACCTGAGTCAGTTACGAAAGGCTATCAAGACCAAACTTGAGTCAGTTAAGAAAGGCTATCAAGACCAAACTTGAGTCAGTTAAGAAAGGCTATCAAGACCAAACCTGGGCAGTGAGCTATCAAGACCAAACTTACGAAAAAAATATCAAGACCAAACCTGAGCCAATTACGAAAGGCTATCAAGACCAAACTTGAGTCAGTTAAGAAAGGCTATCAAAGACCAAACCTGAGGCAATTACAAAACTGGCTATCAAGACCAAACTTGGAGGCAGTTAAGAAAAGCTATCAAGACCAAACTTGGTCAGTTACGAAAGGCTATCAAGACCAAACTTGAGTCAGTTAAGAAAGGCTATCAAGACCAAACCTGAGGCAATATCAAGACCAAAGGCTATCAAGACCAAACTTGAGTCAGTTAAGAAAGGCTATCAAGACCAAACCTGAGTCAGTTAAGAAAGGCTATCAAGACCAAACTTGAGTCAGTTAAGAAGGCTATCAAGACCAAACCTGAGTCAGTTACGAAAGGCTATCAAGACCAAACTTGAGTCAGTTAAGAAAGGCTATCAAGACCAAACCTGAAGCAGTACGAAAGGCTATCAAGACCAAACTTGGTCAGTTAAAAAAGGCTATCAAGACCAAACTTGAGTCAGTTCAAGAAAGGCTATCAAGACCAAACCCTGAGGCAATTACGAAAGGCTATCAAGACCAAACTTGAGTCAGTTAAGAAAGGCTATCAAGACCAAACTTGAGTCAGTTACCAAACTTGAAAAAGGCTATCAAGACCAAACTTGAGTCAGTTAAGAAAGGCTATCAAGACCAAACCTGAGGCAATTACGAAAGGCTATCAAGACCAAACTTGAGTCAGTTAAGAAAGGCTATCAAGACCAAACCTGAGTCAGTTAGAAGAAGGCTATCAAGACCAAACCTGAGGCAATTACGAAAAGGCTATCAAGACCAAACTGAGTCAGTTAAGAAAGGCTATCAAGACCAAACTTGAGTCAGTTACGAAAGGCTATCAAGACCAAACTTGAGTCAGTTAAAAAGGCTATCAAGACCAAACTTGAGTCCAAAAAGGCTATCAAGACCAAACTTGAGTCAGTTAAGAAAGGCTATCAAGACCAAACTTGAGTCAGTTACGAAAGGCTATCAAGACCAAACTTGAGTCAGTTAAGAAAAGGCTATCAAAGACCAAACTTGAGTCAGTTACGAAGGCTATCAAGACCAAACTTGAGTCAGTTAAGAAAGGCTATCAAGACCAAACCTGAGCAATTACGAAAGGCTATCAAGACCAAACTATCAAGACCAAACAGGTAAGAAAGGCTATCAAGACCAAACCTGAGTCAATTACGAAAGGACTTGAGTCAGTTAAGAAAGGCTATCAAACCAACCTGAGGCAATAACGAAAGGCTATCAAGACCAAACTTGAGTCAGTTAAGAAAAGGCTATCAAGACCAAACCTGAGGCAATTACGAAAGGCTATCAAGACCAAACTGAGTCAAGTACGAAAGGCTAAGAACCAACTGAGCTCAGTTAGAAAAGCTATCAAGACCAAACTTGGTCAGTTACGAAAGGCTATCAAGACCAAACTTGAGTCAGTTAAGAAAAGGCTATCAAGACCAAACCTGAGGCAATTACGAAAGGCTATCAAGACCAAACTTGAGTCCAGTTAAGAAAGCTATCAAGACCAAACCGAGGTAAGTTACGAAAAGGCTATCAAGACCAAACCTGAGTCAGTTACAAAGGCTATCAAGATCCAAACTTGTCAGTTAAGAAAGGGCTATCAAGACCAAACCTCAAGACTTAGTCAGTTACGAAAGGCTATCAAGACCAAACTTGAGTCCAGTTGAAAAGGATCAAGATTGAAACTTAGTCAAGAAGAAAGGCTATGAAGACCAAACCTGAGCAATACGAAAATATCAAGACCAAACTTGGTCAGTTAAGAAAGGCTATCAAGACCAAACCTCAGTTAGGTATCAAGAAAACGGTCAGTACGAAACTTGAAACCTAGAAAAGAAAGGCTATCAAGAAACTTGAGTCAATTAAGAAAGGCTATCAAGACCAAACCTGAGGCAATTACGAAAGGCTATCAAGACCAAACAGGTCAGGTAAGAAAGGCTATCAAGACCAAACCTGAGGCAGTTACGAAAGGCTATCAAAGACCAAACTTGAGTCAGTTAAGAAAGGCTATCAAGACCAAACTTGAGTCAGTTCAGAAAGGCTATCAAGACCAAACTTGAAGTCAGGTAAGAAAAGGCTATCAAAGACCAAACCTGGTCAATTACGAAAGGCTATCAAGGTAAACTTGGGTCAGTTAAGAAAGGCTATCAAGACCAAACCTGAAACCCAGTACGAAAGGCTATCAAGACCAAACTTGAGTCAGTTAAGAAAGGCTATCAAGACCAAACTTGAGTCGATTGAGCTATCAAGACCAAACTTGAGTCCGTTAAAAGGCTATCAAGACCAAACCTGAGGCAATTACGAAAGGCTATCAAGACCAAACTTGAGTCAGTTAAAAGGCTATCAAGACCAAACTTGAGTCAGTTAAGAATTATCAAAGGGTTCAGTACCATCAAGACAAACTTGGTTCAGTTACGAAAGGCTATCAAGACCAAACTTGGAGTCAAGAAAAGGCTATCAAGACCAAACTTGAGGCAGTTAAGAAAGGCTATCAAGACCAAATTGATCAATGAGTCAGTTACGAAACGAGCTATCAAGACCAAACTTGAGTCAGTTACGAAAGGCTATCAAGACCAAACCTTGAGGCAATTACGAAAGGCTATCAAGACCAAACCTGAGTCAATTACGAAAGGCTATCAAGACCAAACTTGAGTCAGTTAAGAAAGGCTATCAAGACCAAACTTGAGTCAGTTAAGAAAGGCTATCAAGACCAAACAGGTCAGTTAAGAAAGGCTATCAAGATAAACTTGAGTCAGTTAAGAAAGGCTATCAAGACCAAACTTGAGTCAGTTAAGAAAGGCTATCAAGACCAAACTTGGGGCAATTAAGAAAAAGGCTATCAAAATGAAACTTGGAGTCAGTTAAGAAGGCTATCAAGACCAAACTTGAGCAATTACGAAAGGCTATCAAGATGAAACTTAAGTCAGTTAAGAAAGGCTATCAAGACCAAACCTAATCAATTAAGAAGGCTATCAAGACCAAACCTGTGGCAGTTAAGAAAGGCTATCAAGACCAAACTTGAGTCAGTTAAGAAAAGCTATCAAGACCAAACTTGAGGCAGTTGCGAAAGGCTATCAAGACCAAACTTGAGCTCAAGACCAAACTTGAGTCAAAAGGCTATCAAGACCAAACTTGAGTCAGTTAAGAAAGGCTATCAAGACCAAACTTGAGCAGTTAAGAAAGGCTATCAAGACCAAACTTGAGGCAGTTAAGAAAATATCAAGACCAAACTTGGAGTCAGTTAGAAAGGCTATCAAGACCAAACTTGAGTCAGTTGAAAGGCTATCAAGACCAAACTTGAGTCAGTTAAGAAAGGCTATCAAGACCAAACTTGAGTCAGTTACGAAAGGCTATCAAGACCAAACTTGAGTCAATGAAAAAGCTATCAAGACCAAACCTGAGTCAATTACGAAAGGCTATCAAGACCAAACTTGAGTCAGTTAAGAAAAGGCTATCAAGACCAAACTTGAGGCAATTACGAAAAAGGCTATCAAGACCAAACTTAAAAGTCAGTTAGAAAAGGCTATCAAGACCAAACTTGAGTCAGTTAAAAAGGCTATCAAGACCAAACCTGAGTCAGTTAAGAAAGGCTATCAAAGACCAACCTTTAAGAAAGGCTATCAAACCCAACCGGTCAGTTACGAAAGGCTATCAAGACCAAACTTGAGTCAGTTGAAAGGCTATCAAGACCAAACCTGAGGCAATTGAAATCAGGCTATCAAAGACCAAAACTTGAGTCAGTTACGAAAGGCTATCAAGACCAAACCTGGGCAATTACGAAGGCTATCAAGACCAAACTTGAGTCAGTTAAGAAAGGCTATCAAAGACCAAACTTGAGTCAGTTTAAGAAAGGCTATCAAGACCAAACTTGAGTCAGTTAAGAAAGGCTATCAAGACCAAACTTGAGTCAGTTACGAAGGCTATCAAGACCAAACTTGAGTCCAATTAAGAAAGGCTATCAAGACCAAAACCTGAGGCAATTACGAAAGGCTATCAAGAGAACCCTGAAACAAACTATCAAAGACCAAACTTGTCAGTTAAGAAAGGCTATCAAGACCAAACTTGAGTCAGTTACGAAAGGCTATCAAGACCAAACTTAAGTCAGTTAAGAAATCAAGAGCCAAACTTGATCAACGAAAAGGCATCAACTTGAGTCAGTTAAAGAAAAGCTATCAAGACCAAACCTGACCTGAAAATATCAAGGCAATTACGAAAGGCTATCAAGACCAAACTTGGTCCTTACGAGTATCAAGACCAAACAAGTCAGTTTTGAAAAAGGCTATCAAAGACCAAACTTGAGTCAGTTAAGAAAGGGCTATCAAGACCAAACTTGAGTCAGTTAAAAAAGGCTATCAAGACCAAACTTGAGGCAATTACGAAAGGTTATCAAGAAACCGATTACAAAGGCTATCAGAGTCAGTTAAGAAAGGCTATCAAGACCAAACCTGAGGCAATTACGAAAGGCTATCAAGACCAAACTTGAGTCAGTTAAGAAAGGCTATCAAGACCAAACTTGAGTTAAGCTCAAGAAAACCTGGCTATCAAGACCAAACTTGAGGCAATTACGAAAGCTATCAAAATACCAAACTTGAGTCAGATACGAAAGGTATCAAGACCAAACTTATTAAGAAGATCAAAGAAAACTTGGTCAGTTACGAAAGGCTATCAAGACCAACCTACAGTCTTAGAGTCAAGTTTACGAAAGGCTATCAAGACCAAACCTGAGTCAGTTAAGAAAACCTATCAAGACCAAACCTGAGGCAGTTAAGAAAAATTATCAAGACCAAACTTGAGTCAGTTAAAGAAAGGCTATCAAGACCAAACTTGAGTCAGTTAAGAAAGGCTATCAAGACCAAACTTGAGTCAGTTAAGAAAGGCTATCAAGACCAAACCTGAGTCAATTACGAAAGGCTATCAAGACCAAACTTGGACAGTTAAGAAGGCTATCAAGACCAAACCTGAGAGGGCAAAGAAAGCTATCAAGACCAAACTTGGTCAGTTAAGAAAAAGGCTATCAAGACCAAACCTTGAGTCAGTTCAGAAAGGCTATCAAGACCAAACCTGAGGCGAATATCAAGACCAAACTTAGGCTTATCAAGACCAAACTTGAGTCAGTTACGAAAGGCTATCAAGACCAAACTTAAGGTCAAAAAGGCTATCAAAGACCAAACCTGGAGTCAATTACGAAAGGCTATCAAGACCAAACAGTTAAGAAGGCTATCAGACCAGGCAGGTCAAGAAAGGCTATCAAGACCAAACCTGAGGCAATTACGAAGGCTATCAAGACCAAACTTGAGTCAGTTAAGAAAGGCTATCAAGACCAAACTTGAGTCAGTTACGAAAGGCCTATCAAGACCAAACTTGAGTCAGTAATGAAAGGCTATCAAGACCAAACCTGAGGCAATTACGAGAAGGCTATCAAAGACCAAACTTGGTCAGTTAAGAAAGGCTATCAAGACCAAACTTGAGTCAGTTAAGAAAGGCTATCAAGACCAAACCCTGAGGTAATTACGAATCAAGATAAACTTGGGTCCAGTTAAGAAAGGCTATCAAGACCAAACTTGAGTCAGTTAAGGCTATCAAGACCAAACTTGGAGTCAGTTAAGAAAGGCTATCAAAGATGAAACCTGAGGCAATTACGAAAAGCTATCAAGACCAAACTTGAGTCCAGTTAAGAAAGGCTATCAAGACCAAACCTGAGCAATTTACGAAAGGCTATCAAGACCAAACTTGAATCAGTTAAGAAAAGGCTATCAAGACCAAACTTGAGTCAATTACGAAAAGGCTATCAAAGACCAAACTTGAGTCAGTTGAAAAGGCTATCAAGACCAAACCTGAGGCAATTACGAAAGGCTATCAAGACCAAAACTTGAGTCAGTTAAGAAAGGCTATCAAAGACCAAACCTCAAAGAGTCAATTACGAAAAGGCTATCAAGACCAAACTTGAGTCAGTTAAGAAAGGCTATCAAGACCAAAATCCTGAGCAAACCTGTGGCAATTATGAAAGGCTATCAAGACCAAACTTGAGTCAGTTAAGAAAGGCTATCAAGACCAAACTTGAGTCAATTACGAAAGGCTATCAAGACCAAAACTTGAGTCAGTTAAGAAAGGCTATCAAGACCAAACTTGAGTCAGTTACGAAAGGCTATCAAGACCAAACTTGAGTCAGTTAAGAAAGGCTATCAAGACCAAACCTGAAGGCAATTACGAAAGGCTATCAAGACCAAACTTGAGTCAGTTAAAAGGCTATCAAGACCAAACTTGAGTCAGTTAAGAAAGGCTATCAAGACCAAACCAGGTCAGTTAAGAAAGGCTATCAAGACCAAACTTAGAACGAAAAGCTATCAAGACCAAACTTGAGGTCAGTTAAGAAAGGCTATCAAGACCAAACTTGAGTCAAAGGCTATCAAGACCAAACCTAGCAGTATCAAGACCAAACTTGAGTCAGTTAAGAAAGGCTATCAAGACCAAACTTAAGTCAGTTAAGGCAAGATAAGCTCAGTTAAAAAGGCTATCAAGAGAAAACCTATCAAGACCAAACTTGAGTCAGTTAAGAAAGGCTATCAAGACCAAACTTGACCAAACTATCAAGACCAAACTTGGTCAGTTAAGAAAGGCTATCAAGACCAAACTTGAGTCAGTTAAGAAGGCTATCAAGACCAAACTTGAGTCAGTTACGAAAGGCTATCAAGACCAAACCTGAAACTATCAAAGAGTCAGTTAAGAAAGGCTATCAAAGACAAACTTGAGTCAATTACGAAAGGCTATCAAGACCAAACCTGAGTCAATTAAGAAAACTATCAAGACCAAACTTGAGTCAGTTAAGAAAGGCTATCAAGACCAAACCTGTGGCAATTACGAAAAGCTATCAAGACCAAACTTGCGAAAGGCTATCAAGACCAAACTTGAGTCAGTTACGAAAGGCTATCAAGACCAAACTTGAGTCAGTTAAGAAAGGCTATCAAGACCAAACCTGGAGTCAATTACGAAAGGCTATCAAGACCAAACTTGAGTCAGTTAAGAAAGGCTATCAAGACCAACCTGAGCAATTAAGAAAGGCTATCAAGACCAAACTTGAAGTTAAGAAGGCTATCAAGACCAAACTTGAGTCAGTTAAGAAAGGCTATCAAGACCAAACTTGAGTCAAAAGGCTATCAAGACCAAACTTAGTCAAACCCTGTTAAGAAAGGCTATCAAGACCAAACTTGAGTCAGTTACGAAAAGGCTATCAAGACCAAACTTGGTCAGTTAAGAAAGGCTATCAAGACCAAACCTGAGGCAATTAAGAAAGGCTATCAAGACCAAACATGAGCAGTTAAGAAAAGGCTATCAAGACCAAACTTGGAGTCCACTTAAAGGCTATCAAAGACCAAACTTGGTCAATTAAGAGCTATCAAGACCAAACTTGAGCCAGTTGAAAGGCTATCAAGACCAAACTTGAGTCAGTTAAGAAAGGCTATCAAGACCAAACTTGAGTCAGTTAAGAAAAGGCTATCAAGACCAAACCTGAGGCAGTTACGAAAGGCTATCAAGACCAAACTTGAGTCAATTAAGAAAGGCTATCAAGACCAAACTTGAGTCAGTTAAGAAAGGCTATCAAGACCAAACCTGAGGCAATTACGAAAAGGTATCAAAGACCAAACTTGGTCAGTTAAGAAAGGCTATCAAGACCAAACTTGAGTTACGAAGGCTATCAAAGACCAAACTTGTGGTCAGTTAAAGGCTATCAAGACCAAACCTGAGGCAATTATATCAAGACCAAACTTGAGTCAGTTAAGAAAGCTATCAAGACCAAACCTGAGTCAATTACGAAAGGCTATCAAAGACCAAACTTGAGTCAGTTAAGAAAGGCTATCAAGACCAAACTTGAGGTAATTACGAAAGGCTATCAAGACCAAACTTGAGTCAGTTAAGAAGATCAAGATAAGCTATCAAGAAAAGGCCAAACTTGAGTCAGTTACGAAAAGGCTATCAAGACCAAAATTTGAGCTCAGGTAAAGAAGGCTATCAAGACCAAACTTGAGTCAAAGGCTTACGAAGGCTATCAAGACCAAACTTGGAGTCAGTTACGAAAAGGGTCAGGTAAGAAAGGCTATCAAAGACCAAACCTGAGGCAATTACGAAAGGCTATCAAGACCAAACTTGAGTCAGTTAAGAAAGGCTATCAAGACCAAACCTGAGTCAGTACGAAAAGGCTATCAAGACCAAACTTGAGCTGTTAGAAAGGCTATCAAGACCAAACCTGAGGTCAGTTAAGAAAGGCTATCAAGACCAAACCTGAGTCCAGTTAGAAAAATTATCAAGACCAAACTTGAGTCAATTAAGAAAGGCTATCAAAGACCAAACTTGAGTCAATTACGAAAGGCTATCAAAGACCAAACCTGAGCAATTACGAAAGGCTATCAAGACCAAACTTGAGTCAGTTAAGAAAGGCTATCAAGACCAAACCTGAGGCAGTTAAAGAAAGGCTATCAAAGACCAAACTTGAGTCAGTTCAGAAAAGGCTATCAAAGACCAAACTTGAGCAATTACATGAAAGGCTATCAAAGACCAAAACTTTGAGCGCCAAACTTTTAGAAAGGCTATCAAGACCAAACTTGAGGTCAGTTACGAAAGGCTATCAAGACCAAACTTGAGAGCAGTTAAAAAAGGCTATCAAGACCAAACCTGAGGCAATTAAGAAAGGCTATCAAGACCAAAACCTGAGGCAATTACGAAAAAGCTATCAAGACCAAACTTGAGTCAGTTAAGAAAGGGCTATCAAGACCAAACTTGAGTCAATTACGAAAGGCTATCAAGACCAAACTTGAGGTCAGTTAAGAAGGCTATCAAGACCAAAACTTGAGTCAATTACGAAAAAAGCTATCAAAGACCAAACTTGAGTCAGTTAAGAAAGGCTATCAAGACCAAACTTGAGTCAATTACGAAAGGCTATCAAGACCAAACTTGAGTCAGTTAAGAAAGGCTATCAAGACCAAACCTGAGTCAGTTGCGAAAGGCTATCAAGACTAAACTTGGAGTCAGTTAAGAAAGGCTATCAAGACCAAACTTGAGTCAGTTACGAAAGGCTATCAAGACCAAACTTGAGTCAGTTCAAGACCAAACTAAGAAAAGACCAAATGAGCTATCATCAAGACCAAACTTGAAAGTCAATTACGAAAGTTTATCAAGACCAAACTTGAGTCAGTTAAGAAAGGCTATCAAGACCAAACCTGAGGCAATCAAAGGCTTAAGACCAAACTGAGCTATCAAAAGACCCAACTTGAGTCAGGGTTAAAGACCAAACTTGGCTATCAAAGACCAAACTTGAGTCAGTTAAAGGCTATCAAGACCAAACTCTGAGTCAGTTACGAAAGGCTATCAAGACCAAAACTTGAGTCAGTTAAGAAAGGCTATCAAAGACCAAACCTGAGAACAGTTCAGGAAAGGCTATCAAGACCAAAACTTGAGGCAGTTAAGAAAGGCTATCAAGACCAAACTTGAGGCAATTACAGGGCTATCAAGACCAAACCTAAGTCTATCAAGACCAAACTTGAATCGGTTAAGAATGGCTATCAAGAGAAACCAAACATGAAAGGCTATCAAGACCAAACTTGAGTCAGTTAAGAAAAGGTCAAGACCAAACTCCTGAGTTAAGAAAGGCTATCAAAGACCAAAACTTGGAGTCAATTAAGAAAAGCTATCAAGACCAAACCTGAGTCAGTTACAGAAAAGCTATCAAGACCAAACTTGAGTCAGTTAAGAAAGGCTATCAAGACCAAACTTGCGTTGTTAAGAAAGGCTATCAAGACCAAACTTGAGGCAGTATGAAAGGCTATCAAGACCAAACTTGAGTCAGTTAAGAAAGGCTATCAAAGACCAAACTTGAGTCAGTTAAGAAAAGGCTATCAAGACCAAACTTGAGTCAATTTGCGAAAGGCTATCAAGACCAAACTGAGTCAGTTAAGAAAAGGCTATCAAGACCAAACTTGAGTCAGTTACGAAGTCTATCAAGACCAAACTTGAGTCAGGTAAGAAAGGCTATCAAGACCAAACCTGAGGCAATTACGAAAGGCTATCAAGACCAAACTTGAGTCAGTTAAGAAAGGCTATCAAGACCAAACTTGAGTCAGTTACGAAAGGCTATCAAGACCAAACTTGAGTCAGTTAAGAAAGGCTATCAAGACCAAACCTGAGTCAGTTAAGAAAGGCTATCAAGACCAAACCTGTGTCAGTTAAGAAAAGGCTATCAAGACCAAACCTGAAAGGCAACCAAAGAAAGGCTATCAGACCAAACTTGAGTCCAGTTAAGAAAGGCTATCAAGACCAAACTTGAGGCAATTACGAAAAGCTATCAAGACCAAACTTGAGTCAGTTAAGAAAAGGCTATCAAGACCAAACCTTAAGAAAGGCTATCAAGACCAAACTTACGAAAAGGCTATCAAGACCAAACCTGAAGACAATTACGAAAGGCTATCAAGACCAAACTTGAGTCAGTTAAGAAGGCTATCAAGACCAAACTTGAGGCAATTACGAAAGGCTATCAAGACCAAACTTGAGTCAGTTAAGAAAAGGCTATCAAGACCAAACTTAGAGTCAGTTAAGAAAGGCAAAGACCAAACTTGAGAAAGGCTATCAAGACCAAACTTGAGTCAGTTACGAAAAGCTATCAAGATGAACCTGAGGCAATTAAGAAAAGCTATCAAGACCAAACTTGAGTCAGTTACATGAAAGGCTATCAAGACCAAACTTGAGTCAGTTAAGAAAATATCAAGACCAAACCTGAGGGCAATTACGAAAAGCTATCAGACCAAACTTGAGTCGATTAGAAAGGCTATCAAGACCAAACTTGAGCAATTACGAAAAGGCTATCAAGACAAACTTGAGGTCAATTGAAAAGGCTATCAAGACCAAACAGAGTCAGTTACGAAAGGCTATCAAGACCAAACTTGAGTCGAGTTAAGAAAGGCTATCAAGACCAAACCTGAGGCAGTTACGAAAGGCTATCAAGACCAAACTTGAGTCAGTTAAGAAAAACTATCAAGACCAAACTTGAGTCAATTAGAAAGGCTATCAAGACCAAACTTAAGTCAGTTCAGAAAGGCTATCAAAGACCAAACTTGAATCAATTACGAAAGGCTATCAAGACCAAACTTGAGTCAGTTAAGAAGGCTATCAAGATAAACTTGAGTCAGTTACGAAAGGCTATCAAGAATAAACCTTGAGGTCAGTTAAAGAAGGCTATCAAGACCAAACCTAGTGAGTCAGTTAAGAAAGCTATCAAGACCAAACTTGAGTCAGTTAAAAGGCTATCAAGAACAAACTTGAGTCAGTTAAGAAAGGCTATCAAGACCAACCTGAGGCAATTACGAAAAGCTATAAAGACCAAAACAGGTCAGTAAGAAAGGCTATCAAGACCAAACTTGGTCCAATTACGAAAAGGCTATCAAGACCAAACTTGTGTCCGGTGCAAAGGCTATCAAGACCAAACTTGAGTCAGTTACGAAAGGCTATCAAGACCAAACTTCAGTTAAGAAAGGCTATCAAGACCAAACCTGAGGCAATTACGAAAAAAGCTATCAAGACCAAACTTGAGTCAGTTAAGAAAGGCTATCAAGACCAAACTTGAGTCAGTTACGAAAGGCTATCAAGACCAAACTTGAGTCCAGTTAAGAAAGGCTATCAAGACCAAACCTGGAGGTGCAATTATGAAAGGCTATCAAGACCAAACTTGAGTCAGTTAAAGAAAAGGCTATCAAGACCAAACCTGAGCTGCAATTTCGAAAGGCTATCAAGACCAAACTGAGCTTGAAGTCAGTTAAGCTGTTAAGAAGGCTATCAAGACCAAACTTGAGTCACAGAAAAAGTCTATCAAGACAAAACTTGAGTCAGTTAAGAAAGGCTATCAAGACCAAACCAGAGGCAATTACGAAAGGCTATCAAAGACCAAACTTAGTCAGTTAAGAAAGGCTATCAAGACCAAACTTGAGTCAGTTAAAGAAAAACTTGGCTATCAAGACCAAACCAACCTGAGTCAGTTAAGAAAGGCTATCAAGACCAAACTTGAGTCAGTTAAGAAAGATATCAAGATAAAACTGAGCAATTACGAAGGCTATCAAGACCAAACTTGAGTCAAATTGAAAAGGTTATCAAGACCAAACTTGAGGTCAATTACGAAAGGCTATCAAGACCAAACTTGAGTCAGTTACAGGCAGGGCTATCAAGACCAAACCTAGGAACATGAGTTGAAAAGCTATCAAGACCAAAACTTGAGTCAGTTAAGAAAAGCTATCAAGACCAAACTTGAGTCAGTTAAGAAAGGCTATCAAGACCAAACCTTACGAAAGGCTATCAAGACCAAAACGAGTCAGTTAAGAAGCTATCAAGACCAAACTTGAGGTTAAGAAAGGCTAAGAGACCAAACCTGAGGCAATTAATAAAAGCAAAGACCAAACTTGAGTCAGTTACGAAAGGCTATCAAAGACCAAACTTGAGTCAGTTACGAAAGGCTATCAAGGACAAACTTGAGTCAGAAGTTAAGAAAGGCTATCAAGACCAAACCTGAGGCAATTACGAAAGCTATCAAGACCAAACTTGGTCAAAAAGGCTATCAAGACCAAACTTGAGTCAGTTAGAAAGGCTATCAAAGACCAAACCTGAGCAGTACGAAAGGCTATCAAGACCAAAAGGCTTGAGTCAGTTAAGAAAACTATCAAGACCAAACTTGAGGTCAATTAAGAAAGGCTATCAAGACCAAACAAACAATTACGAAAGGCTATCAAGACCAAACCCTAGAGGCAATTAAGAGGCTATCAAGACCAAACTTGAGTCAGTTAAGAAAGGCTATCAGACCAAACTTGAGTCAAAAGGCTATCAAGACCAAACCTGAGGCAGTTAGAGAAAAGGCTATCAAGACCAAACTTGAGTTAGTAAAGGCTATCAAAGACCAAACTTGAGTCAGTTAAGAAAGGCTATCAAGACCAAACTTGAGGTCAGTTAAGAAAGGCTATCAAGACCAAACCTGAGGCAATTACGAAAAATTATCAAGACCAAACTTGAGTCCAGTTAAGAAAGGCTATCAAGACCAAACTTGGTCAGTTAAGAAGGCTATCAAGACCAAACTTGAGGCAATTAAGAAAGGGCTATCAAGATGAAACTTGAACGAAAGGCTATCAAGACCAAACTTGAGTCAGTTAAGAAAGGCTATCAAGACCAAACTTGAGGCAATTACGAAAGGCTATCAAGACCAAACCTGAGTCAGTTAAGAAAAGGCTATCAAGACAGAAACTTGAGTCAATTAAGAAAGGCTATCAAGACCAAACTTGAGTCAGTTAAGAAGGCTATCAAGATAAACCTGGGGGCAATTAAGAAGGCTATCAAGACCAAACCTGAAGGCAATTAAGAAACTATCAAGACCAAACTTGGTCAGTTAACGATCAAGATAAATAAACTTGGAGTCAGTTAAGAAAGGCTATCAAGATAAACCTGGGGGCAATTACGAAAATATCAAGACCAAACTTGGGTCAGTTAAGAAAGGCTATCAAAGACCAAACCTGAGTCAGTTACGAAGGCTATCAAGACCAAGCCCAGGTCCAGTTAAGAAGGCTATCAAGACCAAACTTGAGTCAGTTGCGAAAGGCTATCAAAACCAAACGAGTCAGTTAAAGAAGGCTATCAAGACCAAACCTGGGTCTGTTACGAAAGGCTGTCAAGACCAAACTTGGTCAGTTAAGAAGGCTATCAAGACCAAACCTGAGGCAATTACGAAAGCTATAAAGACCAAACTTGAGTCAGTTAAGAAAAGGCTATCAAGACCAAACCTGAGGCAATTACGAAAGGCTATCAAGACCAAACTTGAGTCAGTTAAGAAAGGCTAGCAAAGTTAAACCTGAGGCAGTACGAGCTATCAAGACCAAACTTGGTCCAGTTAAGAAAGGCTATCAAGACCAAACTTGAGTCAGTTACGAAAGGCTATCAAGACCAAACTTGAGTCAGTTAAGAAAGGCTATCAAGACCAAACTTGAGTCAGTTAAGAAAGGCTATCAAGACCAAACCTGAGGCAATTACGAAAGGCTATCAAGACCAAACCTGAGGCAGTTAAGAAAGGCTATCAAGACCAAACTTGAGTCAGTTAAGAAAGGCTATCAAGACCAAACTTGAGTCAGTTACGAAAGGCTATCAAGACCAAACCTGAGGCAGTTAAGAAAAAGGCTATCAAGACCAAACTTGAGTCAGTTAAGAAAGGCTATCAAGACCAAACTGAGTCAGTTAAGAAAGGCTATCAAGACCAAACTTGAGTCAGTTACGAAAGGCTATCAAGACCAAACTTGAGGTAGTTAAGAAAAGGCTATCAAGACCAAACTTGAGTCAGTTAAGAAAGGCTATCAAGACCAAACTTGAGTCAGTTAAGAAAGGCTATCAAGACCAAACTTGAGCAGTTAAGAAAGGCTATCAAGACCAAAACTTGAGTCAGTTAAAAGGCTATCAAGACCAAACTTGAGTCAATTAAGAAAAGTCTATCAAGACCAAACCTGAGCAATTATGAAAGGCTATCAAGACCAAACTTGAGCCAATTAAGAAAGGCTATCAAGACCAAACCTAGGTAATTTAAGAAAGGCTATCAAGACCAAACTTGACAAGTATCAAGACCAAACCTGAGGCAATTATTAAAGGCTATCAAGACCAAACTTGGTCAGTTAAGAGCTATCAAGACTCAAAACTTTGAGTCAGTTAAGAAAGGCTATCAAGACCAAACTTGAGCAGTTAAGAAGGCTATCAAGACCAAACTTGAGTCAATTACAAAGGCTATCAAGACTAAACTTGAGTCAGTTAAGAAAGGCTATCAAGACCAAACCTGAGGCAATTGAGCTATCAAGACCAAACTTGAGTCAGTTAAGAAAGGCTATCAAGACCAAACTTGAGTCAGTTAAGAAAGGCTATCAGAACAAACCTGGAGGCAATTACGAAAAGCCATAAGACCAAACTTGAGTCCCTTAAGATTGATCAAGAAAACTTGGCTACGGAACTCAAGACCAAACTTTGAGTCAAGTTGCGAAAGGCTATCAAGACCAAACCTGGAGGCAATTACGAAAGGCTTATCAAGACCAAACCTGAGTCAGTTAAGAAAAGGCTATCAAGACTGTAAACCTGAGGGCAATTAATAGTTATCAAGGCCAAACTTGAGCTGCTATCAAGACTCAAACCTGAGGCAATTACGAAAGGCTACTTCAAGACAAACTTGATTGAAGTTAAGAAAGGCTACCAAGACCAAACCTGAGGGCAATTACGAAAGGCTATCAAGACTAAACTGAGCTGTTGAAGAAAGCTTGTATTATCAAGACCAAACTGAGTCAGTTACGAAAGGTTGTTACCGAAGACCAAACTTGAGCTAGTTAAGAAAAGGCTATCAAGACCAAACCTGAGGCAATTAGATGAAATATTACTGAAGACCAAACTCGAGCTGAAGAAGAAAGGCTATCAAGACCAAAACTTGAAATAAAATATGAAAAGGCTATCAAGACCAAACTTGAGTCGAAGCTAAGAAAGGCTATCAAGACCTCAAACTTGAGTCAGTTACGAAAAGGCTACGTAAGACCAACTTGAGCTGCTAAGAGGCGCTATCAAGACCAAACTTGAAAGCCACATGAAAGGTTATCAAGACCAAACTTGAGTCAAGAAGAAAGGCTATCAAGACCAAAACCTTGAGGCAATTACGAAAGGCTATCAAGACCAAACTTGAGCTGAAGTTAAGAAAGGCTATCAAGACCAAACCTGAGGCAATTACGAAAGGCTATCAAGACCAAACTTGAGTCAGTTGCGAAAGGCTATCAAGACCAAACTAAGTTAGGCTATCAAGCTAAACCTCAAAAGGACCAAACCTGAGGCAGTTACGAAAGGCTATCAAGACCAAACTTGAGTCAGTTAAGAAAGGCTATCAAGACCAAACTTGAGTCAGTTAAGAAAGGCTATCAAGACCAAACCTGAGGCAATTACGAAAGGCTATCAAGACCAAACTTGAGTCAGTTAAGAAAGGCTATCAAGACCAAACTTGAGTCTTATCAAGACCAAACTTGAGTCAGTTAAGAAAGGCTATCAAGACCAAACTTGAGTCAGTTACGAAAGGCTATCAAGACCAAACTTGAGTCAGTTAAGAAAGGCTATCAAGACCAAACTTGAGTCAGTTAAGAAAGGCTATCAAGACCAAACTTGAGTCAGTTAAGAAAGGCTATCAAGACCAAACTTGAGTCAGTTAAGAAAGGCTATCAAGACCAAACTTGAGTCAGTTAAGAAAGGCTATCAAGACCAAACTTGAGTCAGTTACGAAAGGCTATCAAGACCAAACTTGAGTCAGTTAAGAAAGGCTATCAAGACCAAACATGAGTCAGTTACGAAAGGCTATCAAGACCAAACCTTGAGTCAAGAAAGGCTATCAAGACCAAACTTGAGTCAGTTACGAAAGGCTATCAAGACCAAACTTGAGTCAGTTAAGAAAGGCTATCAAGACCAAACCTGAGGCAATTACGAAAGGCTATCAAGACCAAACTTGAGTCAGTTAAGAAAGGCTATCAAGACCAAACCTGAGGCAATTACGAAAGGCTATGAAGACCAAACCTGAGGCAATTACGAAAGGCTATCAAGACCAAACTTGAGTCAGTTAAGAAAGGCTACCAAGACCAAACTTGAGTCAGTTACGAAAGGCTATCAAGACCAAACTTGAGCTATCAAGACCAAACTTGAGTCAGTTAAGAAAGGCTATCAAGACCAAACCTGAGTCAGTTAAGAAAGGCTATCAAGACCAAACTTGAGTCAGTTACATGAAAGGCTATCAAGACCAAACTTGAGTCAGTTACGAAAGGCTATCAAGACCAAAACTTAGGTCAATTAAGAAAGGCTATCAAGACCAAACTTGAGTCAGTTAAGAAAGGCTATCAAGACCAAACTTGAGGCAGTTAAGAAAGGCTATCAAGACCAAACTTGAGTCAGTTAAGAAAGGCTATCAAGACCAAACTTGAGTCAGTTAAGAAAGGCTATCAAGACCAAACTTGAGTCACTTACGAAAGGCTATCAAGACCAAACTTGAGTCAGTTAAGAAAGGCTATCAAGACCAAACTTGAGTCAGTTAAGAAAGGCTATCAAGACCAAACCTGAGGCAATTACGAAAGGCTATCAAGACCAAACTTGAGTCAGTTAAGAAAGGCTATCAAGACCAAACTTGAGTCAGTTACGAAAGGCTATCAAGACCAAACTTGAGTCAGTTAAGAAAGGCTATCAAGACCAAACTTGAGTCAGTTAAGAAAGGCTATCAAGACCAAACTTGAGTCAGTTAAGAAAGGCTATCAAGACCAAACTTGAGTCAGTTAAGAAAGGCTATCAAGACCAAACCTTGAGTCAATTACGAAAGGCTATCAAGACCAAACTTGAGTCAGTTAAGAAAGGCTATCAAGACCAAACTTGAAAGGCTCAGTTAAGAAAAAGGCTATCAAGACCAAACTTGAGTCAGTTAAGAAAAGGCTATCAAGACCAAACTTGAGCTCAGTTACGAAAGGCTATCAAGACCAAACTTGAGTCAGTTAAGAAAGGCTATCAAGACCAAACTTGAGTCAGTTAAGAAGGCTATCAAGACCAAACTTGAGTCAATTAAGAAAGGCTATCAAGACCAAACTTGAGGCAATTAAGAAAGGCTATCAAGACCAAACTTGAGTCAGTTACGAAAGGCTATCAAGACCAAACTTGAGTCAGTTAAGAAAGGCTATCAAGACCAAACTTGAGGCAGTTACGAAAGGCTATCAAGACCAAACTTGAGTCAGTTAAGAAAGGCTATCAAGACCAAACTTGAGTCAGTTAAGAAAGGCTATCAAGACCAAACCTGAGGCAATTAAAAGAAAGGCTATCAAGACCAAACTTGAGTCAGTTAAGAAAGGCTATCAAGACCAAACTTGAGTCAGTTACGAAAGGCTATCAAGACCAAACTTGAGTCAGTTAAGAAAGGCTAGAAAAAGGCTATCAAGACCAAACTTGAGTCAGTTACGAAAGGCTATCAAGACCAAACCTGAGTCAATTACGAAAGGCTATCAAGACCAAACTTGAGTCAGTTAAGAAAGGCTATCAAGACCAAACTTGAGTCAGTTAAGAAAGGCTATCAAGACCAAACTTGAGTCAGTTACGAAAGGCTATCAAGACCAAACTTGAGTCAGTTAAGAAAGGCTATCAAGACCAAACCTGAGGCAATTACGAAAAGCTATCAAGACCAAACTTGAGTCAGTTAAGAAAGGCTATCAAGACCAAACTTGAGTCAGTTACGAAAGGCTATCAAGACCAAACTTGAGTCAGTTACGAAAGGCTATCAAGACCAAACTTGAGTCAGTTACGAAAGGCTATCAAGACCAAACTTGAGTCAGTTAAGAAAGGCTATCAAGACCAAACTTGAGGCAGTTAAGAAAGGCTATCAAGACCAAACTTGAGTCAGTATCAAGACCAAACAGAGTCAATTAAAAAAGGCTATCAAGACCAAACTTGAGTCAATTACGAGAAAGGCTATCAAGACCAAACTTGAGTCAGTTAAGAAAGGCTATCAAGACCAAACTTTGAGTCAGTTAAGAAAGGCTATCAAGACCAAAAACCTGAGGACAGAAAGCATCAAGACCAAACTTCAGTTAAGAAAGGCTATCAAGACCAAACTTGAGTCAGTTAATGAAAGGCTATCAAGACCAAACCAGTCAATTAAGAAAGGCTATCAAGACCAAACCTGAGGCAATTACGAAAGGCTATCAAGACCAAACTTGAGTCAGTTAAGAAAGGCTATCAAGACCAAACTTGAGTCAGTTAAGAAAGGCTATCAAGACCAAACTTGAGTCAGTTACGAAAGGCTATCAAGACCAAACTTGAGTCAGTTACGAAAGGCTATCAAGACCAAACTTGAAAGGCTATCAAGACCAAACTTGAGTCAAAGAAAGAGTCTATCATCAAGACCAAACCTGAGGCAATTACGAAAGGCTATCAAGACCAAACTTGAGTCAGTTAAGAAAGGCTATCAAGACCAAACTTGAGTCAGTTACGAAAGGCTATCAAGACCAAACTTGAGTCAGTTAAGAAAGGCTATCAAGACCAAACCTGAGGCAATTACGAAAGGCTATCAAGACCAAACTTGAGTCAGTTAAAAGGCTAATCAAGACCAAACCTAGGCAATTAGAAAGGCCAAAGACCAAACTTGAGTCAGTTAAGAAAGGCTATCAAGACCAAACCTGAGGCAATTACGAAAGGCTATCAAGACCAAACTTGAGTCAGTTAAGAAAGGCTATCAAGACCAAACTTGAGTCAGTTGCGAAAGGCTATCAAGACCAAACTTGAGTCAGTTAAGAAAGGCTATCAAGACCAAACTTGAGTCAGTTACGAAAGGCTATCAAGACCAAACTTGAGTCAGTTACGAAAGGCTATCAAGACCAAACTTGAGTCAGTTAAGAAAGGCTATCAAGACCAAACTTGAGTCAGTTACGAAAGGCTATCAAGACCAAACTTGAGTCAGTTAAGAAAGGCTATCAAGACCAAACTTGAGTCAGTTAAGAAAGGCTATCAAGACCAAACTTGAGTCAGTTAAGAAAGGCTATCAAGACCAAACTTGAGTCAGTTAAGAAAGGCTATCAAGACCAAACTTGAGGTCAGTTAAGAAAGTCAGCTATCAAGACCAAACTTGAGTCAGTTACGAAAGGCTATCAAGACCAAACTTGAGTCAGTTAAGAAAGGCTATCAAGACCAAACCTGAGTCAGTTAAGAAAGGCTATGAATATTCAAACCTGAGGCAATTACGAAAGGCTATGAAGACCAACCTTGAGCTGAAGTTAAGAAAGGCTTATCAAAGACCAAACTTGAGTTGAAGATTACGAAAGGCTATCAAGACCAAACTTTCAATTAATAAAGGCTATCAAGACCAAACCTGAGGCGAACATGAAAGGCTATCAAGACCAAACTTGAGCCAGTTAAGAAAGGCTATCAAGACCAAAACCTGAGGCAGTTACGAAAAGGCTATCAAGACTTAAACTTGAGCAGTTAAGAAAGGCTATCAAGACCAAAACCTGAGGTAATTACGAAAGGGCTATCAAGACCAAACTTGAGCAGTTAAGAAAAGGCTATCAAGACCAAAACCTGAGGCAATTACGAAAGGCTATCAAGACCAAACTTGAGTCCAGTTAAGAAGGCTATCAAGACCAAACCTGAGGCAATTACGAAAGGCTATCAAGACCAAACTTGAACTTGAAAGTCAGACCAAACCTTAAGAAAGGCTATCAAGACCAAACGAGTCAATTAAGAAAGGCTCAAGACCAAAATCCTGAGTCAGTTAAGAAAGGCTATCAAGACCAAACTTGAGCTCAAGTTACGAAGAAAGGCTATCAAGACCAAACTTGAGGTAGTTAAGAAAGGCTATCAAGACCAAACTTTGAGTCAATTAAGAAAGGCTATCAAGACCAAACTTGGAGTCAGTTAAGAAAAGCTATCAAGACCAAAACTTGAGTCAATTATGAAAGGCTATCAAGACCAAACTTGAGTCGGTGCTGGGATATCAAGACCAAACCTCTGAGCTAATTACGAAAGGCTATGAAGACCAAACCTGAGGCAATTACAGAAAAGCTATCAAGACCAAACTTGAGCTGTTAAGAAAGGCTACCAAGACCAAACTTGAGTCACATGAAAGGCTATCAAGACCAAACTTGAGTCCAGTTAAGAAAGGCTATCAAAAGGCTATCAAGACCAAACCTGAGGCAATTTAAGAAAGGCTATCAAGACCAAACTTGGGTCAGTTACGAAAGGCTATCAAGACCAAACTTGAGTCAGTTAAGAAAGGCTATCAAGACCAAACCTGAGAGCAATTACGAAAGGCTATCAAGACCAAACTTGAGTCAGTTAAGAAAGGCTATCAAGACCAAACTTGAAATTAAAATGTTGAGTCAGAAAAGGCTATCAAGACCAAACTTGAGCCAAGACCAAACTTAAGAAGGCTACCAAGACCAAACCTGAGGCAATTACGAAGGCTATCAAAGACCAAACTTGAGTCCGAAAAAGGCTATCAAGACCAAACTTGAGTCAGTTAAGAAAAGGCTATCAAGACCAAACCTGAGGGCAATTACGAAAAGCTATCAAGACCAAACTTGAGTCAGTTAAGAAAAGGCTATCAAGACCAAACTTGAGTTACGAAAGGCTATCAAGACCAAACTTGAGTCAGTTGCGAAGAAAGGCTATCAAGACCAAACTTGAGTCCCAGTTACGAAAGGCTATCAAGACCAAACTTGAGTCAGTTAAGAAAAGGCTATCAAGACCAAACCTGAGGCAATTAAAGACGAAGTTACGAAAGGCTATCAAGACCAAACTTGAGTCAGTTAAGAAAAGGCTATCAAGACCAAACTTGAGTCAGTTACGAAAGGCTATCAAGACTAAAAAACTTGAGTCAGTTAAGAAAAGGCTATCAAGACCAAACCTGAGTCAATTACGAAGTTAAGGCTATCAAGACCAAACCTGAGTCAGTTAAGATCAAAGGCTATCAAGACCAAACCTGAGGCAATTAATGAAAGGGCTATCAAGACCAAACTTGAGTCATCAAGATTAAGAAAGGCTATCAAGACCAAAGTCCTGAAAGGGCAAAGACCAAACCTGACGAAAGGCTATCAAGACCAAACTTGAGTCAGTTAAGAAAAGGCTATCAAAGACCAAACTTGAGCAGAAAAGGCTATCAGACCAAACTGAAATTACGGCTATCAAAGACCAAACCTGAGTCAGTTAAGAAAGGCTATCAAGACCAAACGAGTCAGTTACGAAGACTATCAAACTTGAGTCAGTTAAGAAAGGCTATCAAGACCAAACCTGAGGCAATTACGAAGCGCTATCAAGATGAAACTTGAGTCAGTTAAGAAGGCTATCAAGACCAAACTTGAGTCAGTTACGAAAGGCTATCAAGACCAAACTTGAGTCACTTACGAAAAGCTATCAAGACCAAACTTTGAGTCAGTTACGAAAGGCTATCAAGACCAAACTTGAACTCAGTTAAGAAAGGCTATCAAAGACCAAACTTGTGTCAATTACGAAAGGCTATCAAGACCAAACTTGAGTCCAGTTAAGAAAAGGCTATCAAGACCAAACTTAGAGTCCGGTATCAAGATAACGAAAGGCTATCAAGACCAAACTTACGAAAGCAGACCAAACTTGAGTCAGTTAAGAAAGGGCTATCAAGACCAAACCTGAGGCAGTACGAAGGCTATGAGGCCAAAACTGGCAATCAAGACTATCAAACAACTTGGAGTCCATTTAAGAAAGGCTACCAAGACCAAAACCTCCAGTTACGAAAAGGCTATCAAAGACCAAACTTAGTCAAGTTAAGAAAGGCTATCAAGACCAAACTTCTGAGCAATTACGAAAGGCTATCAAGACCAAACTTGAGTCAGTTAAGAAAGGCTATCAAGACCAAACTTGAGTCAGTTCAGAAAACTAAGAAAGGCAATTACGAAGGCTATCAAAGACCAAACTTGAGTCAGTTAAGAAAATTAAGACCAAACTTGGAGTCAGTTACGAAGGCTATCCAAGACCAAACTTGAGCTGCTAAGAAAAGGCTATCAAGACCAAACCTGAGGCAGGCAATTACGAAAAGGCTATCAAGACCAAAATATGAGTCAAGTTAAGAAAGGCTAAGACCAAGCGAGTCGGAAAGAAAGGCTATCAAACCAAACCTGAAACGATTACACTATCAAAGACGAGTCAAAAAGGCTATCAAGACCAAACTTAAAAGTATCAGTTGAAGAAAGGCTATCAAGACCAAACCTGAGGCAGTACGAAGGCTATCAAAGACCAAACCTGTGGCAATTACGAAAGGCTATCAAGACCAAACTTGAGTCAGTTTCGGCTATCCAAGACCCAACTTGAGTCGGTTGCGAAAGCGGTTCAGTTAAGAAGACCAAACCTGAGTGCAGTTCAAGACCAGGCCTGGGGCAGTGCAGAGGCTATCAAGACCAAACTTGAGTCAGTTAATGAAAGTTATCAAAGACCAAACTTTGAGTCAGTTAAGAAAGGCTATCAAGACCAACCTGGAGGGCAACATGAAAAGGCTATCAAGACCAAACTTGAGTCAGTTAGAAAGGCTATCAAGACCAAACTTGAGTCAGTTAAGAAAAGGCAAACGGAGTCAAGACGTCGAAACCAAGCTCTGAGTCAGTTACGAAAGCTATCAAGACCCAAACTTGAGTCAGTTAAGAAAGGCTATCAAGACCAAACTTGAGTCAGTTACGAAAGGCTATCAAGACCAAACTTAGTCAGTTAAGAAAAGGCTATCAAGACCAAACTTGAGTCAGTTAAGAAAGGCTATCAAAGACCAAACTTGAGCTCGGATGAAAGGCTATCAAGAATAAACCTGAGGCAATTAAGAAAGGCTATGAAGACCAAAACTTGAGCCCGGTTAAGAAAGGCTATCAAGACCAAACCACAAAGAGGCAATTAAGAAAGGCTATCAAGACTAAACCTGAAGGCAATTACGAAGGCTATCAAGACCAAAAAACTTGAGTCAGTTAAGAAAGGCTACCAAAGACCAAACCTGAGTCAATTACGAAAAGGCTATCAGAACAAACTGAGTTAAAAGGCTATCAAAGACCAAACCTGAGGCAATTACGAAAAGCTATCAAGACCAAACTTGAGTCAGTTAAGAATGGCTATCAAGACCAAACCTGAGGCAGTTCAAAGGCTATCAAGACAAACCTGAGCAATTACGAAAGGCTATCAAGACCAAACTTGAGTCAGTTCAAAAGGCTATCAAGACCAAACTTGAGGTAATTACGAAAGGCTATCAAGACCAAACTTGAGTCCGTTACGAAAAGCTATCAAGACCAAACTTGAGTCAGTTAGAAAGGCTATCAAGACCAAACTTGAGTCAGTTAAGAAAGGCTATCAAGACCAAACTTGAGTCAGTTAAGAAAGGCTATCAAGACCAAACCTGAGGCAATTAAGAAGGCTATCAAGACCAAACTTGAGTCAGTTGAAAGGCTATCAAAGACCAAACTTGAGGCAGTTACGAAAGGCTATCAAGACCAAACTTGAGGTCAGTTGCGAAGGCTATCAAGACCAAACTTGAGTCCAGTTACGAAAGGCTATCAAGACCAAACTTGAGTCAGTTACGAAAGGCTATCAAGACCAAACTTGAGGCAATTAAGAAAGGCTATCAAGACCAAACCTGAGTCAGTTACGAAAGGCTATCAAGACCAAACTTGAGTCAGTTACGAAAGGCTATCAAGACCAAACTTGAGGCAATTACGAAAAGCTATCAAGACCAAACTTGAGTCAGTTAAGAAAGGGACTATCAAGACCAAACCTGAGTCAGTTAAGAAAGGCTATCAAGACCAAACCTGTTAAGAAAGGCTATCAGACCAAACTTGAGTCAGTTAAGAAAGGGCTATCAAGACCAAACTTGAGTCAGTTAAGAAAAGGAAGGCTATCAAGACCAAACCTGAGGCAATTACGAAAACCGCTATCAAGACCAAACTTGAGTCAGTTAAGAAAAGGCTATCAAGACCAAACTTGAGGCAATTACGAAAGGCTATCAAGACCAAACTTGGAGTCAGTTAAGAAAAGCTATCAAGACCAAACCTGAGGCAATTACGAAAGGCTATCAAGACCAAACTTGAGTCAGTTAAGAAAGGCTATCAAGACCAAACCTTGAGTCAATTAAGAAAGGCTATCAAGACCAACCTGAGTCAGTTAAGAAAAGCTATCAAGACCAAACTTGAGTCACTTAAGAAAGGCTATCAAGACCAAACCTGAGGCAATCAAGACCAAACTGAACGTTAAGAATGGCTATCAAGAGCCAAACCCAGGCAATTACGAAAGGCTATCAAGACCAAACTTGAGTCAGTTACGAAAGGCTATCAAGACCAAACTTGAGCAGTTAAGAAAAGGCTATCAAGACCAAACCTGAGGCAATCAGTTAAGAAAGGTCAGTTATCAAGACCAAACTTGAGTCAGTTGAAAGGCTATCAAAGACCAAACTTGAGTCAGTTAAGAAAGGCTATCAAGACCAAACCTGAGGCAATTACGAAAGGCTATCAAGACCAAACTTGAGTCAGTTAAGAAAGGCTATCAAGACCAAACCTGAGGCAATTACGAAAGGCTATCAAGACCAAACCTGAGTCAATTTAAAGACCAAACTTGAGCTCAGTTAAGAAAGGCTCAAGACCAAACTTGAGTCAATTACGAAAGGCTATCAAGACCAAACTTGAGTCAAAGGGCAATTAGGCTATCAAAGACCAAACCTGAGTGCAATTACGAAAGGGCTATCAAGACAAACTTGAGTCAGTTAAGAAAGGCTATCAAGACCAAACTTGGACTCAGTTCAGAAGGCTATCAAGACCAAACCTTAGGTCAGTTAAGAAAAGGCTATCAAGACCAAACTTGAGTCAGTTAAGAAAGGCTATCAAGAGCAAACTTGAGTCAGTTACGAAAGGCTATCAAGACCAAACTTGTTCCAGTTAAGAAGGCTATCAAGACCAAACCTGAGGCAATTACGAAAGGCTATCAAGACCAAACTTGAGTCAGTTAAGAAAGGCTATCAAGACCAAACTTGGAGTCAGTTAAGAAAGGCTATCAAGACCAAACTTGAGCAATATCAAGACCAAACTTGAGTCCAGTTAAGAAAGGCTATCAAGACCAAACTTGGAGTCAGTTACGAAAACTATCAAGACCAAACTTGAGTCAGTTACGAAGGCTATCAAGACCAAACTTGAGTCAGTTAAAAACTATCGAACCAAACTTGAGTCCAGTTAAGAAAGGCTATCAAGACCAAACCTGAGGCAATTACGAAAGCTATCAAGACCAAACTTGAGTCAGTTAAAGAAAGGCTATCAAGACCAAACTTACGAGTCAAGACCAACTTACGAAAGGCTATCAAGACCAAACTTGAGGTCAATTGAAAGGCTATCAAGACCAAACCTGAGTCAAGTTAAGAAAATATCAAGACCAAACAAGGTCAGTTACGAAAGGCTATCAAGACCAAACTTGAGTCAGTTAAGGCTATCAAGGGCCAAACCTGAAGCATTATCAAGACCAAACTTTAAGAGTCTAGTTACGAAAGGCTATCAAGACCAAACTTGAGTCAGTTAAGAAAGGCTATCAAGACCAAACTTGAGTCAGTTACGAAAGCTATCAAGACCAAACTTGAGTCAGTTAAGAAAGGCTATCAAGACCAAACCTGAGGCAATTAAGAAAGGCTATCAAGACCAAACCTGAGGTCAATTAAGAAAGGCTATCAAGACCAAACTTGAGTCAGTTAAAAATATCAAGAAAGGTCAGTAAGAAAATCAAGACAAACTTGAGCTAATTACGAAAGGCTATCAAGACCAAAACTTGAGTCAGGTAAGAAAGGCTATCAAGACCAAACCTGAGGCAATTACGAAAGGCTATCAAGACGACCTGAGCAAAGAAGAAAGGCTATCAAGACCAAACTTGAGTCAGTTAAAAGGCTATCAAAGACCAAACTTGAGTCAATATCAAGGAAAACTTGGCGAAAAGCTATCAAGACCAAACTTGAGTCAGTTAAGAAAGCTATCAAGACCAAACTTGAGCCACATAGAAAGGCTATCAAGACCAAACCTGAGCAATTACGAAAAGGCTATCAGACAAACCTGAGTCCAGTTAAGAAAGGCTATCAAGACCAAACTTGAGTCAGTTACGAAAGGCTATCAAGACCAAACTTGAGTCAGTTAAGAAAGGCTATCAAAGACCAAACCTGAGCAATTACGAAAGTCTATGAATGACCAAATAGTCAGTTAAAAGGCTATCAAGACCAAACCTGAGTCAGTTACGAAAAGGCTATCAAGACCAAACTGAGCAGTTAAGAAAGGCTATCAAGACCAAACTTGAGTCAGTTACGAAAGGCTATCAAGACCAAACTTGAGTCAGTTAAGAAAAGCTATCAAGACCAAACTTGAGTCAAGAAAAGGCTACAAGAAAACCTGGGCTATCAAAAGCCACCAAACTTGAGTCAGTTAAGAAAAGGCTATCGAATCTAAACTTGAGCTGCTACGAAAGGCTATCAAGACCAAACTTGAGTCAGTTGAGAAAGGCTATCAAAAGACAAACCTGAGGCAATTACGAAAAGGCTATCAAGACCAAACTTGAGTCAGTTAAGAAAGGCTATCAAGACCAAAACCTGAGTCAGTTAATGAAAGGCTATCAAGACCAAACCCTGAGTCCAGTTAAGAAAGGCTATCAAGACCAAACTTGTTATGAAAGTCGGACCAAACTTGAGTCAGAGGAAGGTATCGAAGACCAACCTTGAAAGGCTATCAAGACCAACTTGAGCTTGAAGAAGGCTATCAAGACCAAACCTGAGGCAATTACGAAAGGCTATCAAGACCAAACTTGAGTCAGTTAAGAAAGGTATCAAGACCAAACTTGAGTCAGGCTGGTGAGGCCTATCAAGACCAAAACCTGAAACTGATTAAGAAAAAGCTATCAAGACCAAACTTGAGTCCAGTTACGAAAGGGCTATCAAGACCAAACTTGAGTCCAGCTACGAAAGGCTATCAAGACCAAACCTGAGTCAGTTAGAAGAAAGGCTATCAAGACCAAACCTGAGGCAATTACAAAGGCTATCAAGACCAAACCTGAGGCAATTACGAAAGTTAAGAAAGGCTATCAGGAATGAGTCAGTTAAAAGGCTATCAAGGCAAACTTGAATAAAAGGCTATCAAGACCAAACCTGAGGCAATTACGAAGGCTATCAAGACCAAAACTTGAGTCAGTTAAGAAAGGCTACCAAGACCAAACCTGAGTCAGTACGAAGGCTATCAAGACCAAACCTGAGGTAATTAAGAAAGGTTATCAAGAAGGTCAGTTACAAACTATCAAGATAAACTTGCTCAGTTAAGAAAGATATCAAGACCAAACCTGAGGCAATTACGAAAGGCTATCAAGACCAAACTTGAGCCAGTTAAGAAAGGCTATCAAGACCAAACTTGAGCAGTTAAGAAAGGCTATCAAAGACCAAAACTTGAGTCAGTTAAGAAAAGGCTATCAAAGACCAAACTTGAGTCAGTTACGAAAGGCTATCAAAGACCAAACTTGAGCAGTTAAGAAAAGGCTATCAAGACAAACCTGAGGTCAATTACGAAAGGCTATCAAGACCAAACTTGAGTCAGTTAAGAAAAGGCTATCAAGACCAAACCTGAGGCAATTACGAAAAGGCTATCAAGACCAAACTTGAGTCAGTTAAGAAAGGCTATCAAGACCAAACCTGAAGCTACGAGGCTATGAAGACCAAACCTGAAAGGCTATCAAGACCAAACTTGAGTCAGTTAAGAAAGGCTACCAAGACCCTATCAAGGTCAGTTACGAAACGCTATCAAGACCAAACTTGAGTCAAGTTAAGAAAAATATCAAGACCAAACCTGAGGCAATTACGAGGCAATTAGACCAAACTTGAGCTATCAAGACCAAACTTGAGTCAGTTAAGAAAGGCTATCAAGACCAAACCTGAGTCAGTTCAGAAAGGCTATCAAGACCAAACCTTGAGGCCAGTTAAGAAAGGCTATCAAGACCAAACTTGAGTCAGTTAAGAAAGGCTATCAAAGATTCAAACCTGAGGCAATTACGAAAAGGCTATCAAGACCAAACTTGGTCAGTTAAGAAAGAGCTATCAAGACCAAAACTGAGGCAATTACGAAAAAAGCTATCAAGACCAAACTTGAGTCAATTAAGAAAGGCTATCAAGACCAAACTTGAACTCAATTAAGAAATGGCTATCAAAGACCAAACCTGTGGCAATTTGAAAGGCTATCAAGACCAAACTTGGAGTCAGTTAAGAAAAGGCTATCAAAGACCAAACTTGAGGCAATTACGAAAAGCTATCAAGACCAAACTTGAGTCAGTTAGTCGAAAGGCTATCAAGACCAAACTTGAGTCAGTTACGAAAGGCTATCAAAGACCAAACTTGACCAAACTGTCAGTTAAGAAAGGCTATCAAGACCAAACTTGAGTCAGTTACGAGAAAAGGCTATCAAGACCAAACTTGGTCTGTTAGAAAGGCTATCAAGACCAAACTTGAGTCAGTTACGAAAACTATCAAAGACCAAAACAGATTGAAAGGCTATCAAAGACCAAACTTGAGTACGAAAGGCTATCAAGACCAAAACTTGAGTCAAGTTAAGAAAGGCTATCAAGACCAAACCTGAGGGCAATTACGAAAGGCTATCAAGACCAAACTTGAGCAGTTAAGAAAGGCTATCAAGACCAAACTGAGGCAATTACGAAAGGCTATCAAGACCAAACTTGAGTCAGTTAAGAAAGGCTATCAAGACCAAACCTGAGTCAATTAAGAAAGGCTATCAAGACCAAACCTGTGGTCAGTTAAGAGAAAGGCTATCAAGACCAAACTTGAGTCAGTTACGAAGGCTATCAAGACCAAACTTGACCAGAGCACAGAGCCATTACGAAAGGCTATCAAGACCAAACTTGAGGCAATTAAGAAAGGCTATCAAGACCAAACTTGAGTCAGTTACGAAAGGCTATCAAATAAACTTGAGTCAGTTAAGAAAGGCTATCAAGACCAAACCTGAGCAATTAAGAAAGGCTATCAAAGACCAAACTTGAGTCAGTTAAGAAAAGGCTATCAAGACCAAACTTGAGTCAGTTAAGAAAGGCTATCAAAAGACCAAACCTGAGGCAATTACGAAAAGGCTATCAAAGACCAAACTTGAGCAGTTAAGAAGGCTATCAAAGACCAAACTGGAGGCAATTACGAAAAAGGCTATCAAGACCAAACCTGAGTCAGTTAAGAAAGGCTATCAAGACCAAACCTGAGGCAGTTAAAAAGGCTATCAAGACCAAACTTGAGAAAGTCAGTTAGTCAGAAAAAGGCTATCAAAGACCAAACTTGAGTCAGTTAAGAAGGCTATCAAGACCAAACCTGAGTCAGTTGAAAGGCTATCAAGACCAAACTTGAAGACCAAGTTAAGAAAGGCTATCAAGACCAAACTTGAGTCAGTTCAGAAAGGCTATCAAGACCAACCTGAGGCAATTACGAAAGGCTATCAAAGACCAAACTTGAGTCAGTTAAGAAAGGCTATCAAGACCAAACTTGAGCTGAAGTCAGTTTGAGTCGAAAGGCTATCAAGACCAAACTTGAGTCAGTTAAGAAAGGCTATCAAGAATTAAACCTGAAGCAATATCAAGAAAACTTGAGCTGTCAGGTTGAGTCAATTAAAAAAATTATCCAAGACCAAACTTGAGGTCAGTTAAGAAGGCTATCAAGACCAAACCTGAGGCAATTACGAAAGGCTATCAAGACCAAACTTGAGTCAGTTAAGAAAGGCTATCAAAGACCAAACCTGAGAGTCAGTTACGAAAGGCTATCAAGACCAAACTTGAGTCAGTTACGAAAGGCTATCAAGACCAAACCTGAGGCAGTTACGAAGGCTATCAAGACCAAAAACTTGAGTCAGTTAAGAAAGGCTATCAAGACCAAACTTGAGTCCCAGTACGAAAACTTGGCTATCAAAGACCAAACTTGAGTCAGTTAAGAAAGGCTATCAAGACCAAACCTGAGCAATTACGAAAGGCTATCAAGACCAAACCTGAGGTTTGAAAGGCAGTTCAAGACCAAAACTGAGTCATCAAGAAGGCCAAACCTGAGCCAATTACGAAAGGCTATCAAGACCAAACTTGAGTCAGTTAAGAAAGGCTTATCAGACCAAACCTGAGGCAATTACGAAAGGCTATCAAGCCAAACTTGAGTCAGTTAAGAAAGGCTATCAAGACCAAACCTGAGGCAATTGATGAAAGGCTATCAAGACCAAACTTGAGTCAGTTAAGAAAGGCTATCAAGACCAAACCTGAGGTAATTACGAAAAGGCTATCAAAGACCAAACCTGAGGCAATTATCTTGGCTTGAAACCTGAGTTACGAAAAGGCTATCAAAGACCAAACTTGGTCCAATTAGAAAAGGCTATCAAGACCAAACTTGAGTCCAGTTAAGAAAGGCTATCAAGACCAAACCTGAGTCAATTACGAAAATATCAAGACCAAACTTGAGTCAGTTAAGAAAGGCTATCAAAGACCAAGCAGGTCAGTTACGAAAGGCTATCAAGACCAAACTTGAGTCAGTTAAGAAAGACTATCAAATAAAACCTGAGGCAATACGAAGGCTATCAAGACCAAACATGAGTCAGTTAAGAAATCAAGGCTATCAAGGCTATCAAAGACCAAACCTGAGGCAATTACGAAAAGCTATCAAGACCAAACTTAAGTCAGTTAAGAAAAGGCTATCAAGACCAAACTTGAGTCAGTTACGAAGGCTATCAAGACCAAACTGTGGCAATTGCGAAAGGCTATCAAGACCAAACTTGGTCAGTTACGAAAGGCTATCAAAGACCAAACTTGAGTCGTCGGTATCAGAAAATTACGAAGCTATCAAAGACCAAACTTAGTCAGTTAAGAAAGGCTATCAAGATGACTTGAGTCAGTTACGAAAGGCTATCAAGACCAAACTTGGTCAGGTAAGAAAGGCTATCAAGACCAAACCTGAGGCAGTACGAAGGCTATCAAGACCAAACTGAGTCAGTTAAGAAAGTGCTATCAAGACCAAACCTGAGGCAATTACGAAAGGCTATCAAGACCAAACTTGAGCAGTTAAGAAAGGCTATCAAGACCAAAACCTTGAGTCCAAACCTTGCGAAAACTATCAAAGACCAAACTTGAGTCAGTTAAGAAAGGCTATCAAGACCAAACTTGAGTCAGTTACGAAAAGGCTATCAAACTCCAAACTTGAGTCGTTTACGAAAGGCTATCAAGACCAAACCTGAGGGCAATTACGAAAGGCTATCAAGACCAAACTTGAGTCCAGTTAAGAAAGGCTATCAGACCAAAACTTGAGCCAGTTCGAAAGGCTATCAAACCCTGAGGCATAGGGCTATCAAGACCAAAACTTTGAGTCAGTTAAGAAAGGCTATCAAGACCAAACTTGAGTCAGTTGCGAAAGGCTATCAAGACCAAACTTGAGTCAGTTAAGAAAAGGCTATCAAGACCAAACCTGAGGTCAATTACGAAAGGGCTATCAGATAAACTTGAGTCAGTTAAGAAAAGGCTATCAAGACCAAACCTGAGGCAATTACGAAAGGCTATCAAGACCAAACTTGAGGTAGTTAAGAAAGGCTATCAAAGACCAAACCTTTACGAAAGTATCAAGACCAAACTTGAGTTTAAGAAAGGCTATCAAGACCAAACTTGAGTCAGTTAAGAAAAGGCTATCAAGACCAAACCTTAAGAAAGGCTATCAAGACAAACTTGACGACGAAAGGCTATCAAAGACCAAAATTCTGAGTCCAGTTAAGAAAATATCAAAGACCAAACCTGAGGCAATTACGAAAAGCTATCAAGACCAAACTTGAGTCAGTTAAAGAAAGAGCTATCAAGACCAAACTTGAGTCAATTAAGAAAAGGCTATCAAGACCAAACTTGAGGCAGTACGAGAAAACTATCAGGTAGACCAAACTTGGAGTCAGTTAAGAAAGGCTATCAAAGACCAAACCTGAGTCAGTTAAGAAAGGCGAAAAGGCTATCAAGACCAAACTTGAGTCAGTGAAGAAAGGCTATCAAGACCAAACCTGAGGTAATTACGAAAGGTCATCAAGACCAAACTTGAGTCAGTTAAGAAAAGGCTATCAAGGACCAAACCTGAGTCACCATTACGAAAGGCTATCAAGACCAAACTTGGTCAGTTAAGAAGGCTATCAAGACCAAACCTTGAGTCAAGGCAATTAAGCGAAAAAGGCTATCAAGACCAAACTTGAATCAGTTAAGAAGGCAAACCTGTGGCTATCAAGACCAAACTTGAGTCAGTTACGAAAGGCTTGAAGTTAAGAAGGCTATCAAAACCAAACTTGGAGTCAGTTACGAAAACTATCAAAGACCAAAACTTGAGTCAGTTAAGAAAGGCTATCAAGACCAAACCTGGGGAGTCAATTACGAAAGGCTATCAAGACCAAACTTGATCAGTTAAAGAAGGCTATCAAAGACCAAACCTGAGGCAATTACGAAGAAGGCTATCAAGACCAAACTTGAGTCAGTTAAGAAAGGCTATCAAGACCAAACCTGAGGCAATTACGAAAGGCTATCAAGACCAAACCTGAGTCAGTACGAAGGCTATCAAGACCAAACCTGAGTCAGTTACGAAAGGCTATCAAGACCAAACTTGAGTCAGTTAAGAAAGGCTATCAAGACAAAACAGGTCAGTTAAAAAGGCTATCAAGACCAACCTGGAGGAGCAGTTACGAAAGGCTATCAAGACCAAACTTGGTCAGGTAAGAAGGCTATGAAGACCAAACTTGAGTCAGTGAAAGGCTATAAGACGAAAAGGCAATTACGAGAAAATGAAGACCAAACTTGGAGTCAGTTAAGAAAAGGCTATCAAGACCAAACTTGGTCAATTAAGAAAGGCTATCAAGACCAAACTTGAGCTCAGTTAAAAAACTTGAGCTGGAAGCTATCAAGACCAAACCTGAGGCAATTACGAAAAGGCTATCAAGACCAAACTTGAGTCAGTTAAGAAAGGGCTATCAAGACCAAACTTGAAGGTCAGTTAAGAAAGGCTATCAAAGACCAAACCTGAGGCAATTACGAAAAAGCTATCAAAGACCAAACTTGAGTCAGTTAAGAAAAGGCTATCAAGACCAAACTTGAGTCAGTTACGAAAGGCTATCAAGACCAAACTTAGTCAGTTACGAAAGGCTATCAAGATAAACTTGAGTCAGTTAAGAAAGGCTATCAAAGACCAAACTTGAGGTCAGTTAAGAAAGGCTATCAAGACCAAACTTGAGTCAGTTAGAAAGGCTATCAAGACCAAACTTGAGTCAGTTACGAAAGGCTATCAAGACCAAACTTGAGTCAGTTACGAAAGGCTATCAAGACCAAACCTTGAGTCAAGACCAAACTTGAAGTTGAAAGGCTATCAAGACCAAACCTGAGGCAATTACGAAAGGCTATCCAAGACCAAACCTGAGTCAGTTAAGAAAACTATCAATACCAAACCTACGAGGCAATTACGAAAGGCTATCAAGACCAAACTTAAGAAAGGCTATCCAAACCTTAAGAAAGGCTATCAAGACCAAACCTGAGTCAGTTAAGAAAGAAAGGCTATCAAGACCAAACCTGAGCAATTAAGAAAGGCTATCAAGACCAAACTTGAGTCAGTTCAGAAAGGCTATCAAGACCAAACTTGAGTCAATTACGAAAAGGCTATCAAGACCAAACTTGAGTCAGTTAAGAAAGGCTATCAAGACCAAACTTGAGGCAATTACGAAAGGCTATCAAGACCAAACTTGAGTCAGTTAAGAAGGCTATCAAGACCAAACCTGAGTCAGTTACGAAAGGCTATCAAGACCAAACTTGGTCAGTTAAGAAAAGGCTATCAAGACCAAACCTGAGGCAGTTGAAAAGCTATCAAGACCAAACTTGAGTCAGTTAAAGAAAGGCTATCAAGACCAAACTTGAGTCAGTTACGAAAGGCTATCAAAGACCAAACTTGAGTCAGTTACGAAAGGCTATCAAGACCAAACTTGGTCAGTTACGAAAGGCTATCAAGACCAAACCTGAGTCAGGTACGAAAGGCTATCAAAGACCAAACCTGAGTCGAATTAAGAAAGGCTATCAAGACCAAACTTGAGTCAGTTAAGAAAGGCTATCAAGACCAAACTTGAGTCAATTACGAAAAGCTATCAAGACCAAACTTGAGTCAGTTAAGAAAGGCTATCAAGACCAAACTTCAAGATAGCAGGTCAGTTAAGAAAAGCTATCAAGACCAAACCTAAGTCAATTACGAAGGCTATCAAAGACCAGAAAACTTGAGGTCAGTTAAGAAAGGCTATCAAGACCAAACTTGGTCAAGTTGCGAAAGGCTATCAAGACCAAGCTAGTCCCAAGAGGACCAAACTTGAATTACGAAGGCTATCAAAGACCAAACTTGGTCAGTTGAAAGCTATCAGTTGAGGCAATTACGAAAGGCTATCAAAGACCAAACTTGAGTCAGTTACGAAAGGCTATCAAGATGAAACCTGAGTCAATTAAGAAAGGCTATCAAGACCAAACCTGAGTCAATATCAAGACCAAACTTGGGTCAGTTAAGAAAAGCTATCAAGACCAAACTTGAGTCAGTTAGAAGAAAGGCTATCAAGATGACCAAACCTGAAGACCAAACGGTCAATTACGAAAGGCTATCAAGACCAAACCTGGGTCGATTAAGAAAATATCAAGACCAAACTTGAGTCAGTTACGAAAAGCTATCAAGACCAAACTTGAGTCAGTTAAAGAAAGGCTATCAAGACCAAACCTGAATCAGTTAAGAAAGGCTATCAAGACCAAACTTGAGTCCAGTTAAGAAAGGCTATCAAGACCAAACCTGAGTCAATTACGAGAAAAGGCTATCAAGACAACTTAGTCAGTTAAGAAAAGGCTATCAAGACCAAACCTGCGTCCAGTTACGAGGCTATCAAGACCAAACTTGAGTCAGTTAAGAAAATTTGTAAGACCAAACTTGAGTCAGTTATATCAAGACCAAACTTGGTCAGTTACGAAGGCTATCAAGACAAACTTGAGTCAGTTAAGAAAAGGCTATCAAAGACCAAACTGAGTCAATTAAGAAAGGCTATCAAGACCAAACCTGAAGTCAGTTAGAAAAGGCTATCAAGACCAAACTTGAGTCAGTTACGAAAAGGCTATCAAGACCAAACTTGAGTCACTTAAGAAAAAGCTATCAAGACCAAACTTGAGTCAGTTAAGAAAGGCTATCAAGACCAAACTTGAATCAGTTACGAAACAAACTGGCTATCAAAGACCCAAACTTGAGTCATTTATCAAGACCAAACTATCGATTGCGAAAGGCTATCAAGACCAAACTTGGAGTCAGTTAAAAAGGCTATCAAGACCAAACTTGAGTCAGTTACGAAAGGCTATCAAAGACCAAACTTGGTCAGTTACGAAAAGGCTATCAAAGACCAAACCTTTGAGTCAGTTAAGAAAGGCTATCAAGACCAAACCTGAGTCAGTTACGAAAATATCAAGACCAAACTTGAGTCAGTTAAGAAAAGGCTATCAAGACCAAACTTGAGTCAGTTACGAAGGCTATCAAGACCAAACACCCAGGTCAGTTAAGAAAGGCTATCAAGACCAAACTTGGTCAATTACGAGAAAGGCTATCAAGACCAAACTTGAGTCCAGTTAAAGAAGACTATCAAGACCAAACTTGAGTCAAAAGCTTCAAGATAATAAACTTAAGTCAGTTACGAAAGGCTATCAAGACCAAACTTGAGTCAGTTAAGAAAGGCTATCAAGTTGAAACGAAAGCTATCAAGACCAAACCTGAGTCAGTTAAGAAAACTATCAAGACCAAACTTGAGTCAGTTAAGAAAGGCTATCAAGACCAAACTTGAGTCAGTTAGAAAGGCTATCAAGGAACCAAACTTGAGTCAGTTACGAAAGGCTATCAAGACCAAACTTGAGTCAGTTACGAAAGGCTATCAAGACCAAACCTGAGGCAATTTACGAAAAGGCTATCAAGACCAAACTTGAGTCAGTTACGAAAGGCTATCAAGACCAAACTTGAGTCAGTTAAGAAAGGCTATCAAGACCAAACCTGAGGGACAATTAAGAAAAGCTATCAAGACCAAACTTGAGTCTGATTAAGAAAGGCTATCAAGACCAAACTGAGTCAATTAAAGGCTATCAAGACCAAACCCAGTCAGGTAAGAAAGGCTATCAAGACCAAACCTGAGGCGAAAGGCTATCAAGACCAAACTTGAGTCAGTTAAGAAGAGCTATCAAGACCAAACTTGAGTCAGTTAAGAAAGGCTATCAAGACCAAACTTGGAGTCATCAAGACCAAACCTGGGGAAGCAGTTAAAGGCTATCAAGACCAAACTTGAGTCAGTTAAGAAAGGCTATCAAGACAAACCAAACTTCAGAAGGCTATCAAGACCAAACCTGAGCAATTACGAAACTATCAAGACCAAACTTGAGTCAGTTAAGAAAGGCTATCAAAGACCAAACTTAAGTCATTTACGAAAGGCTATCAAGACCAAACTTGGGTCAGTTAAGAGAAAGCTATCAAGACCAAACCTGAGGGCAATTACGAAAGGCTATCAAGACCAAACTTGAGTCAATTAAGAAGGGCTATCAAGACCAAACTTGAGTCAGTTAAGAAAGGCTATCAAGACCAAACCTGAGGCAATTGAAAGGCTATCAAGACAAACTTGAGTCAGTTAAGAAAGGCTATCAAGACCAAACTTGAGTCAGTTACGAAGGCTATCAAGATAAACTTGAGTCAGTTAAGAAAGGCTATCAAAGACCAAACCTGAGGCAATTACGAAAGGCTATCAAGACCAAACTTGAAAGTCAGTTAAGAAGGCTATCAAAGACCAAACTTGAGTCAGTTAAGAAAGGCTATCGAGCCAAACCTGAAGTTAAGAAAAAAATATCAAGACCAAACTTGAAGTCATTTAAAAAGGCTATCAAAGACCAAACTTGGGTCAGTTAAGAAAGGCTATCAAGACCAAACTTGAGTCAGTTACGAAAGGCTATCAAGACCAAACTTGAGTCAGTTAAGAAAGGCTATCAAGACCAAACCTGAGTCAATTAAGAAAGGCTATCAAGACCAAACTTGAGTCAGTTAAGAAAGGCTATCAAGACCAAACCTGAGGCAATTAAAGGCTATCAGACCAAACTTGGTCAAAGAAAGGCTATCAAGACCAAACCAAACTTGAAGTCAAAGACCAAACTTAAGAAAGGCTATCAAGACCAAACTTGAGTCAGTTATGAAAACAGTTAAGTTAAAGGCTATCAAGACCAAACTTGAGTCAGAAAAGGCTATCAAGAAAGGAGTCAGTAAAGGCTATCAAGACCAAACTTGAGTTAAAGAAAGGCTATCAGACCAAACTTGAAAGGCTATCAAGACCAAACTTGAGTCAGTTAAGAAAGGCTATCAAGACCAAACCTGGTCAGTTACGAAAGGCTATCAAGACCAAACTTGAGTCAGTTAAGAAAACTTGGCTATCAAGACCAAACTTGGAGTTAAGAAGCTACAAAGAAAACTTGGCTATCAAGACCAAACTTGAGTCAGTTAAGAAAGGCTATCAAGACACAAACTTCAGAATGTCAGTTAGAAAGGCTATCAAGACCAAACTTGAATCAGAGTCAGTTAAGAAAGGCTATCAAGACCAAACTTGAGTCAGTTAAGAAAGGCTATCAAGATCCAAACTTGAGTCAGTTAAGAAAGGCTATCAAGACCAAACTTAAGAGGCTATCAAAGACCAAACTTGAAAAAGGCTATCAAGACCAAACTTGAGGTCAATTAAAGAAAGGCTATCAAGACCAAACTGAGTCAGTTACGAAAGGCTATCAAGACCAAACTTGAGTCAGTTAAGAAAAGGTATCAAAGACCAAACCTGAGTCAGAAAAAGCTATCAAGACCAAACTTGAGTCAGTTAAGAAGGCTATCAAGACCAAACTTGGTCAGTTATATCAAGACCAAACTTGAGTCAGTTAAAAGAATCAAGACCAAACCTGAGTCAGTACGAAAGGCTATCAAGACCAAACTTGAGTCAGTTAAGAAGGCTATCAAGACCAAACTTGAGTCAGTTACGAAAGGCTATCAAGACCAAACTTAGAGTCAGTTAAGAAAAGGCTATCAAGACCAAACCTAAGAAAAGCAAGACCAAACCTGTCAGTTACGAAAGGCTATCAAGACCAAACTTGAGTCAGTTAAGAAAGGCTATCAAGACCAAACTTGAGTCAGTTGAGTTAAGAAAATATCAAGACCAAACTTGAGTCAGTTAAGAAAGGCTATCAAGACCAAACTTGAGTCAGTTAAGAAAGGCTATCAAGACCAAACCTTACGAAGGTATCAGACAATTTACGAAAGGCTATCAAAGACCAAACTTGAGTCAGTTAAGAAAGGCTATCAAGACCAAACCTGAGTTACAAAAGCTATCAAAGACCAAACTTGAGTCAGTTAGAAAGGCTATCAAGAAAACTTGGTCAGTTAAAGCTATCAAGACCAAACTTGGTCAGTTACGAAAAGCTATCAAGATAAACTTGAGTCAATTAAGAAAACTATCAAGACCAAACTTGGTCAGTTACGAGAGCTATCAAGATAAACAAACCTATCAAGACCAAGACAAGCAGATAACTTGTCAGTTAAGAAAGGCTATCAAGACCAAACCTGAGGCAATTACGAAGGCTATCAAGACCAAACTTGAGTCAGTTAGAAGGCTATCAAGACCAAACTTGAGTCAGTTACGAAAACCTGAAGGCTATCAAATCAAGACCAAACTTGAGTCAGTTAAGAAAACCAAGCTATCAAGACCAAACTTGAGTCAGTTAAAGGCTATCAAAGAAGGCTATCAAGACCAAACTTGAGTCAGTTAAGAAAGGCTATCAAGACCAAACTTGAGTCAGTTCAGAAGGCTATCAAGACCAAACTTGAGTCAATTAAGAAGGCTATCAAGACCAAACTTGGTCAGTTAAAAAGGCTATCAAGACCAAACTTGAGTCAGTTAAAAAAAAACTATCAAGAAATCAAACCTGAGTCAAACTTGAGTCGAAAAGGCTATCAAGATAAACTTGAGTCAGTTAAGAAGGCTATCAAGACCAAACCTGGGGCAATTACGAAAGGCTATCAAGACCAAACTTGGTCAGTTAAGAAAAGGCTATCAAGACCAAACCTGAGCAAGACCAAACTTGTATATCAAGACCAAACCTGAGTCAATTAGAAAGGCTATCAAGACCAAACTTGAGTCAGTTAAGAAAAGGCTATCAAGACCAAACTTGAGTCAGTTAAAAAGGCTATCAAGACCAAACCTGAGGCAAGTTACGAAGGCTATCAAAGACCAAACTTGGTCAGTTAAGAAAGGCTATCAAGACCAAACTTGAGTCAGTTACGAAGACTATCAAGACCAAACTTGAGTCCCAGTTACGAAAGGCTATCAAGACCAAACTTGGTCAGTTAAAGAAAGGCTATCAAGACCAAACTTGAGTCAGTTAAGAAAGGCTATCAAGACCAAACTGGGAGTCAATTACGAAGGCTATCAAAGACCAAACTTGTGTCAGTTGAAAAGGCTATCAAAGACAAACCTGAGGCAATTACGAAAGGCTATCAAGACCAAACTTGAGTCAGTTAGAAGGCTATCAAAGACCAAACTTTAGAAAGTCAAAGTTGAAGAAAGGCTATCAAGACCAAACTTGAGTCAGTTAAGAAAGGCTATCAAGACCAAACTTGAGTCAGTTAAGAAAGGCTATCAAGATAAACTTGGTCAGTTAAGAAAGGCTATCAAGACCAAACTTGGTCAGTTAAGAAAGGCTATCAAGACCAAACCTGAGTTATGAAGGCTATCAAGACCAAACTTGAGGTCAGTTAAACCTGAAGGCTATCAAGACCAAACTTGAGTCAGTTAAGAAAGGCTATCAAGACCAAACTTGAGTCAGTTAAGAAAGGCTATCAAAGACCAAACCTGAAAGGCAGTTAGTCAGTTACGAAAGGCTATCAAGACCAAACTTGAGTCCAGTTAAGAAAAAGGCTATCAAGACCAAACTTGAGTCAGTTACAAGAAAATTACGAAAAAGCTATCAAGACCAAACTTGAGTCAGTTAAGAAAGGCTATCAAGACCAAACTTGCCGGGTCAGTTAAGAAAGGCTATCAAGACCAAACTTGAATCAGTTAAGAAATTATCAAGACCAAACTTATCAATCAAAGACCAAACTTGAGTCAGTTAAGAAAAGGCTATCAAAGACCAAACCTGGTCAATTACGAGCTATCAAGACCAAACTATCAAGATCAAGACCAAACTTGAGTCAGTTAAGAAAGGCTATCAAGATAAACTTGAGTCAGTTAAGAAAAGGCTATCAAGACCAAACTTGAGTCAGTTAAGAAAGGCTATCAAGACCAAACTTGGGTCCAGTCAAGAAAGGCTATCGAAGACCAAACCTGAGGCAGATTAACTATCAAAACCAAGCAGTCAGTTAAGAAAGGCTATCAAGACCAAACCTGAAGCAATTAAAGGCTATCAAGACCAAACTTAGTCAGAAAAAGGCTATCAAGACCAAACTTGAGTCAGTTAAGAAAGGCTATCAAGACCAAACTTGAGTCAGTTAAGAAAGGCTATCAAAGACCAAACTTGAGTCAGTTAAGAAAGGCTATCAAGACCAAACTTGAGGCAGTTAAAGAAAGCTATCAAGACCAAACTTGGTCAGTTACGAAAAACTATCAAGACCAAACCTGAGTCAATTACGAAAAGGCTATCAAGACCAAACCACAAACTTGACCAAACTTAAGAATGGCTATCAAGACCAAACTTGAGTCAATTACGAAAGGCTATCAAGACCAAACTTGAGTCAGTTAAGAAAGGCTATCAAGACCAAACTTGAGTCAATTACGAAAGGCTATCAAGACCAAACTTGAGTCAGTTAAGAAAGGCTATCAAGACCAAACTTGAGTCAGTTAAGAAAGGCTATCAAGACCAAACTTGAGTCAGTTAAAAGGCTATCAAGACCAAACTTGAGTATCAAGACCAAACTTGGTAAGTTAAAGGCTATCAAGACCAAACTTGAGTCAGTTAAGAAAGGCTATCAAGACCAAACTTGAGTCAGTTAAGAAAGGCTATCAAGACCAAACTTGAGTCAGTTACGAAAACTATCAAGACCAAACTTGAGTCAGTTAAGAAAAGGCTATCAAGACCAAACCTGAGGCAATTAAGAAAGGCTATCAAGACCAAACATGAGTCAGTTAAGAAAGGCTATCAAGACCAAACTTGAGTCACTTACGAAAGGCTATCAAGACCAAACTTAAGTCAGTTAAGAAAGGCTATCAAGAAACTTGAGTCAGTTAGAAAAGGCTATCAAAGCAAACCTAAGAAAAGGCTATCAAGACCAAACTTGAGTCAATTAAGAAAGACTATCAAGACCAAACTTGGGTCAGTTAAGAAAGGCTATCAAGACCAAACTTGAGTCAGTTACGAAAGGCTATCAAGACCAAACTTGAGTCAGTTAAGAAAGGCTATCAAGACCAAACCTGAGGCTATATCAAGACCAAACCTGAGGCAGTTAAGAAAACGGCTATCAAGACCAAACTTGAGTTAAGTTCAAGAAAGGCTTAAAAGGCTATCAAGACCAAACCTGAAGCAATTACGAAAAAGGCTATCAAGACCAAACTTGGGTCAGTTAAGAAAGGCTATCAAGACCAAACTTGAGTCAGTTAAGAAAGGCTATCAAGACCAAACTTGAAGTCAGTTAAGAAAGCTATCAAGACCAAACTTGAGTCAGTTAAGAAAGGCTATCAAGACCAAACCTGAGGCAATTACGAAAGGCTATCAAGACCAAACTTGAGTCAGTTAAGAAAGGCTATCAAGACCAAACTTGAGTCAGTTACGAAAGGCTATCAAGACCAAACTTGAGTCAGTTAAGAAAGGCTATCAAGACCAAACTTGAGTCAGTTACGAAAGGCTATCAAGACCTTGAAACCTATCAAGACAAACCTGACGAAACGAAAGGCTATCAAAGACCAAACTTGAGTCAAACTTGAGTCAGTACTATTCAGTTAAGAAAGGCTATCAAGACCAAACTTGAGTCACGAAAGGCTATCAAGACCAAACTTGATCAAAGAAAGGCTATCAAACCAAACCTGAGGGGCAGTTGCGAAAGGCTATCAAGAAACCTGTCAGTTATGAAACTATCAAGACCAAACTTAAGAAAAGGCTATCAAGACCAAACTTGAGTCAGTTACCAAACTTGAGTCAAAGAAAGGCTATCAAGACCAAACTCAGTTACGAGTCAAGACCAAACCAAACGAAGAAAGGCTATCAAGACCAAACCTGAGGCAATTACGAAAGGCTATCAAGACCAAACTTGAGTCAGTTAAAAAGCTATCAAGACCAAACTTGATCAAAGACCAAACTTGAGTCAGTTACGAAAGGCTATCAAGACCAAACTTGAGGTCAGTTAAGAAAGGCTATCAAGACCAAACCTGAGGCAATTACGAAAGGCTATCAAGACCAAACTTGAGTCAAAAGTTAAAGAAAACCTGGCTATCAAGACCAAACTTGAGTCACTTACGAAAGGCTATCAAGACCAAACTTTAAAAGGCTATCAAAGACCAAACTTCAGAAGAAAAGGCTATCAAGACCAAACTTTTAGTCAGTTAAGAAAGGCTATCAACCAAACCTGGTTTACGAAGCCTCAAGACCAAACTGGCAGTTACGAAAGGCTATCAAGACCAAACCTGAGGCAATTAAGAAAGGCTATCAAGACCAAACTTGAGTCAGTTGAAAGGCTATCAAGACCAAACTTGAGTCAGTTACGAAAGGCTATCAAGACCAAACTTGAGTCAGTTAAGAAGACTATCAAGACCAAACCTGAGGCAATTACGAAAGGCTATCAAGACCAAACTTGAGTCAGTTAAGAAAGGCTATCAAGACCAAACTTGAGTCAGTTTAAAAAGGCTATCAAGACCAAACTTGAGTCAGGTAAGAAGGCTATCAAGACCAAACTTTAAGTCAGTTAAAGACCAAACTTGAGTCAGTTAAGAAAGGCTATCAAGACCAAACTTGAGTCAAGGAATTATCAAGACCAAACTTGAGTCAGTTAAGAAGGCTATCAAGACCAAACCTGAGTCCAGTTACGAAAAGGCTATCAAGACCAAACTTGAAAAAGGCTATCAAGACCAAACTTGAGTCAGTTAAGAAAGGCTATCAAGACCAAACCAAACAATTACGAAAGGCTATCAAGACCAAACCTGAGGCAATTACGAAAGGCTATCAAGACCAAACTTGAGTCAGTTAAGAAAGGCTATCAAGACCAAACTTGAGTCAGTTACGAAAGGCTATCAAGACCAAACTTGAGTCAGTTAAGAAAGGCTATCAAGACCAAACCTGGGCAATTACAGAAAGGCTATCAAGACCAAACTTGAGTCAGTTAAGAAAGGCCTATTACAAGATCAAGACAAAACCTGAGTCAATTACGAAAGGCTATCAAGACCAAACTTGAGTCAGTTAAGAAAGGCTATCAAACTCAGACCAAACTTGAGGCAATTACGAATCAAGGCTATCAAGACCAAACCTGAGGCAATTACGAAAGACCAAACTTGAGTCAGTTAAGAAAAGGCTATCAAGACCAAACTTGAGTCAGTTACGAAAGGCTATCAAGACCAAACTTGAGTCAGTTAAGAAAGGCTATCAAGACCAAACCTGAGGCAATTACGAAAGGCTATCAAGACCAAACTTGAGTCAATTAAGAAAGGCTATCAAGACCAAACTTGAGTCAGTTACGAAAGGCTATCAAGACCAAACTTTACGAAAGGCTATCAAGGCCAAACAAGATTGGTCAGTTAAGAAAGGCTATCAAGACCAAACCTGAGGCAATTACGAAAGGCTATCAAGACCAAACTTGAGTCAGTTAAGAAAGGCTATCAAGACCAAACCTGAGGCAATTACGAAAGGCTATCAAGACCAAACTTGAGTCAGTTAAGAAAGGCTATCAAGACCAAACTTGAGTCAGTTACGAAAGGCTATCAAGACCAAACCTTTACGAAAGGCTATCAAGACCAAACTTAAGAAAGGCTATCAAGACCAAACCTGAGGCAATTACGAAAGGCTATCAAGACAAACTTGAGTCAGTTAAGAAAGGCTATCAAGACCAAACCTGGGTAACTAAAGGCTATCAAGACCAAAACTTGAGTCAGTTAAGAAAGGCTATCAAGACCAAACCTGAGGACAATTACGAAGAGCTGAAGATGGTCAGTTAAGAAAGGCTATCAAGACCAAACTTGAGTCAGTTAAGAAAGGCTATCAAGACCAAACTTGAGGCATTACGAAAGGCTATCAAGACCAAACTTGGTCAGTTAAGAAAGGCTATCAAAGACCAAACCTGAGGAAAGGCAAGACCAAACTTGAGTTAAGAAAGGCTATCAAGACCAAACTTGAGTCAGTTACGAAAGGCTATCAAGACCAAACTTGAGTCAGTTAAGAAAAGGCTATCAAGACCAAAACTGAGGCAGTTACGAAAGGCTATCAAGACCAAACTTGAGTCAGTTAAGAAAGGCTATCAAGAAAACTTGGTCTATCAAGACCAAACTTGAGTCAGTTAAAAAGGCTATCAAGACCAAACTTGAGTCAGTTACGAAAGCTATCAAGACCAAACTTGAGTCTTGAGGTCAAGACCAAGAAAGGCTATCAAAGACCAAACTTGAGGTCAGTTCAAGACCAAAGAAAAGGCTAAAGACCAAACTTGAGTCAGTTACGGCTATCAAAGACCAAACCTGAGGCAATTACGAAAAGGCTATCAAGACCAAACTTGAGTTAAGAAAGGCTATCAAGACCAAACTTGAGTCTTAAGAAAGGCTATCAAGACCAAACCTGAGGCAATTACGAAAGGCTATCAAGACCAAACTTGAGTCAGTTAAAAAGGCTATCAGAAAACTTGGCTATCAAGACCAAACCTGAGTCAATTACGAAAGGCTATCAAAGACCAAACCTGAGTCAGTTAAGAATGGCTATCAAGACCAAACTTGAGTCCAGTTAAGAAAGGCTATCAAGACCAAACTTGGTCAATTAAGAGCTATCAAAGACCAAACTTGAGTCAGTTAAGAAAGGCTATCAAGACCAAACCTGAGGCAATTACGAAAGTCTATCAAACCTGACCAAACTTGAGTCAGTTAAGAAAGGCTATCAAGACCAAACCTGAGCAATTACGAAAAGGCTATCAAGGCCAAACTTGAGTCAGTTAAGAAAGGCTATCAAGACTAAACCTGAGGCAATTACGAAAGGCTATCAAGACCAAACTTGAGTCAATTAAGAAAGGCTATCAAGACCAAACCTGAGGCCGAGCTGATTACGAAAGGCTATCAAGACCAAACTTGAGTCAGTTAAACTTGAAAAGGCTATCAAGACCAAACCTGAGGCAATTACGAAAGGCTATCAAGACCAAACTTGAGTCAGTTAAGAAAGGCTATCAAGACCAAACTTGAATCAGTTACGAAAGGCTATCAAGACCAAACTTGAGTCAGTTACGAAAGGCTATCAAGACCAAACTTGAGTCAGTTGCGAAAGGCTATCAAGACCAAACTTGAGTCAGTTATGAACGACTATCAAGACCAAACTATGAAAGGTTCCCAAATTTATATTCTGTTTTTAGTTTTCAAAGAAATATTCTGTAAACTGTTGAACACACCTAATAAATATAGTAGTCTTGGTTTAAAATATCGCAGAAAGTATTTTTAATTCGGGGGTGAGTGTTGCGAGATATATTGGCAGACTGACGTTTGTGAAATTTGTAAGATAATGATAGTAATAAAACGGGATGACGAATACAACCTAACGACTCATATATATATATATATATATATATATATATATATATATATATATATATATATATATATATATATGAATAAAAATGACAATAGGAAAACTGGTAATTGCTGACGCGTTTCGTCCAATGTGGTCTTTATCAAAGCAAAATGCGAAATTAAATTAATTGAACAAGGTAACTAATAAAAACAAAAACAGAATGTTCCTATTTCATATTTTTAACTGAAAATAACGTCAGTATTTGTCACGTGTGGAGAATATTGTCATTATATCTGTGTTGATGTCTTCAAACATTTTCTTTTGATTTTATGAATCTGTTATGTACATTTGTTTTTCATTTTCGTATTTTGCTTTGATAAAGTCCACATTGGACGAAACGCGTCAGCAATTACCAGTTTTCCTATTGTCATTTTTATTCATAAATATTGTCTTCTCTACTGGTTAAATCGTAGAAATTTTCATATATATATATATATATATATATATATATATATATATATACATCTACATATGAAAATGAAAGTCGTTTACATTGTATACGTCATCTGGTTTCAATATATATATATATATATATATATATATATATATATATATATATATATAAAAAAAAGAGTTTATAGTAGTTCCAACGAGAGAAAAGTGTATATGTTAAAAAGAAGGGAGAAACCGCAAACGTTTTTGGTTGTAATGTGTATTGTTTTTTTTTAAATAGTATGTTTTATTTACCATAATTTTGCTACACGTGTTTCCGGTCTCGCGACCTTCATCAGAAAAAAGGTGGAGATTTCCACATATTATTAAAAATAATTAATATTTTTCTTATGTTTTTCGATGTTAAATATTCTCGATATAAGACATTCTCTTTTTTGTGTGTTTGTCACTTGACGTTCAAGAAAGTGATTTAGGCCACTAACGATATATTGTGACGTCCCTACAGCCTTCGTTCGCTCCTCGCTGCTTCGTTCGGGTGTCGCCTCTCCAAACGTGACGTCCGCCTGTCTGCGTCAGTCGTGTTGTATTATGTTATATTACCCAGCTCTTATCTAAGATTGCCAGCCAGTTTTTAAATTCTCTTTTACTGCCGTCAAACGCCGGGGCCCTCGGTCCACCCAGCAATCCTCTCAATGTCAGCTGGCAATGCCTGTCTAACCCCATCTACCTCTATGTCTATTGTATCCGATTCATAGTCTGACATATTTAAAAAGAAAAACAATCTGAGCAGCAACAATCGAAATTTGGGAGATTCAAACAAAGTGTCCTACCTGACAGACGATTTTCCGCTCGTTGCTCTCAGGTTCCGGGTCGTTGCACTAGAGTATCTGGAACCGTATGGTTATAGCCAACCAGTCCTTTGGTTCCTACTCTAATTTGTTTCGATTTGGGTCCTTGAGACGCCGTGCGTTGTCCTAGTCGAAATTTTTCAGCAACTCCTGTGGCAGCGGTTGATCCAGGGTCTTATCCTGCTGTCACGGTACCAATTGTGACAGCGGTTGTTCCAGGGTCCTATCCTGTGGTCACAGCACCAATTGTGACGTCCCTACAGCTTTCGCTCGCTCCTCGCTGCTTCGTTCGGGTGTCGCCGCTCCAAACGTGACGTCCGCCTGTCTGCGTCAGTCGTGTTGTTCCGTCCTGTGACGACCAACTGGTTTGGTATCGGTCGCAGCACCCAAATGTGACGTTCTAACCTTTTGGTGATTCGGATGGGAATCTGGACAGATCCGATATCAGCCTCGTCGTTCCGAACTCGCTTCCAACGTTTGGTTACCAAAGTAACTGCGTTGATCTCCAGTCCGCCTACCCACGTTGTGAATTGATCTTAGGCAGACGAAATCAATCAGTCGTTGGGGCCGTAATGCAAGTTGAGTTCAAATGAGGGTGGTATCGCACAAATATGTGTAAAAGAAAATAAAATAATAACTCAAAAGTTCAAGGTATCAAAAAAAAGGATAACAATACTTTATATCTGGTTGCTGGATACATAGGACTGCGTCTATCTCCAGACCCGTTATATGGATTCGTGACACGTTGTTTTTGTTAGGTGAGTTTTAGCATCTTAAGTTGTCTGTTCTTTAAGAAATTGGCTCTTGGTGTGTCTTCAGGCGATAGTCGTAAAACCTATTTTGGTGGTATGGATCTAAGTAGCTCTTCAAAAATAAATTGTTCTTGGATTGAAGATGAGTTCGGAAGTTGCGCGAATCTTTCAAGTCCCCACTTCAATGCGAACTAGAAGCTGATCGAACTGGACTGAACTCCTCTCTTTTTCGCTTCGCAGTAACGCCGATCTTTGTCGGGTTTTGACCTATAATTCCAAATCCACAATCCCCTTCTTTTGTTTTCGGTCAGGAAAAAATATTATTTCCATTTTTGGCCTCCTCCCACCTCCATCAACGATCCTCCACTTCTTCGATCATCACCTCCGCCTGGCTCTCACCTCCGCCTTCTCGTTAACATTCATCCAATGGTCGATCAACAGTGTGGGCGTGACCAGACTAGCCTTGTTTCTTAAAAAAAATATCTTGCTCAAAGAAAAAAAAAATCTCCTCTTTTTTCTTTTTTTTTCTATTTCCTTTCCTTCTTTTCTTTTCTATTCTCTCTTCTTCTCTGGCCGCCAACAGAACAATGCGGCCAGTAGTGTGATAACTTCAATTCTCATCTGGACTTCGTCAGTCAGAGTGGGTGGTCGTCCAGCAATTACGGCCAACTTTTCCAATAATATTGTTTCGCTCTTATCGCCACATTCTAACAAAACCCAGACCTTGTCTAACGATATCTTTCCCTCGACAAAGACTTAACCTATTTTCCTTTGTTTTCTTTAGCTTATGGGTGGTCAGGCAGTCCCGTGACACAGTTAAATGTTTATCCATTCTGTCCCGGAGTTTAGCTAGCCGATCTGGAATTTGTCAATTAGATTTTCGCCAGCACCAAGTGGCTGTTATCTATTCCCGATAATATAAGTCCGCCACCACGACACAGTTAATTTTTTATCTATTTAGAATTTTCGGCAATGGCAATGAAATCTTTCACCATTTGTTACTATAAAAATTTCATTTCTTTCCCTTCTTTTCTTCCTTTTCTTTGCTTTAAATGGTGTCACAATATTTAACATCAAAAAACATAAGAAAAATATTAATTATTTTTTAATAATATCTGGAAATTTCCACCGTTTGCCTGATGACGGTCGCGAGAACGGAAACACGTGTAGCAAAGTTATGGACAATAAAGCGTAATTATTTTCAAGAAAAATCCACATTACAACCAAAAACGTTTACGGTTTCTCTCTTCTTTTTAATGGGTGTATATATATATATATATATATATATATATATATATATATATATATATATATATTATTACGTGTGTTCAAAAGATCACAGCACATTTCCTAAAATTCAATAAAATATTAGAATGCTTAATATATATATATATATATATATATATATATATATTAAAGCATTCTAATATTTTTATTGAATATATATATATATATATATATATATATATATATTAAGCATTCTAATATTTTATTGAATTTTTTTTAGGAAATGTGCTGTGATCTATTAAATGCTTAATATATATATATATATATATATATATATATATATATATATATATTATTACGTGTGTTCAAAAGATCACAGCACATTTCCTAAAAATTCAATAAAATATTAGAATGCTTAATATATATATATATATTAAGCATTCTAATATTTTATTGAATATATATATATATATATATATATATATATATTAAGTATTCTAATATTTTATTGAATTTTTTAGGAAATGTGCTGTGATCTATTAGAATGCTTAATATATTTCACTGGCATTTATTTTATTTTCCTCATTTTTTTTATTCATTTATTTACCTTCTTTTTTTTGAATAACGAAAATAAACCCGCTCTCGGAGTTTGATTCTCTAACGCTTTCTTTGATTCATATCCTTCTATATATATATATATATATATATATATATATATATATATATATTTTTGGGAGGGGGACGGATTCTTACTTAAAATACAAGCAAGGTCAACCCTCTAATGCCGGATCTAGTGACAGACATCCTGCCGACCGCTGAACAGGCAATCAGGTTCAATCTGATCTTTTAGTAAGATTAGATATCGTATCAGAATCGAGTGAAATATCAAAAGAAATCTATGGATTTTCTCAAATTTTCACTATTCTTTAATCTTGTTCGGATTAATACCTTCCTCCGAACAACCCTTCAAAATAAATCTCCAAATCCATAACTTATACTTCCCCTTCTATCTCCTAAAGACGTTCCAATGTCACTCATGACAAGAGCTGTTGCGAGCTCGGATTTAACAAAGAGATCAGGTATTTTCAGTCTGCATTTTTTATGGCTATTAGGTACCATAGTCGACCCTGGTCGGGATCATCGAGTGAATGCGAACGATCCTTTCCTTAGTTGCATAATATTGGCTTCACCAGGGCCACATAGAGTTTTGAATTTAAAGTTTTCCTTCTCTTAGACCGGTTGCCATCCAAGGCTATAGAACCCAGTCTGTTAAGGAGTCGACCGTAGTCGGGATCATCGAATGAATGCGAACGATCCTTTCTTTAGCTGCATAGTATTCGCTTCGCCAGGGCTGCATACAATTTTCCTTCTCCTAGACCGGTTGCCACCCAAGGCTATGGAACCAAGTCTGTCTTACTATTTACCCATAACTAGGGGGAGAAGTGTTGGAGTCATCTCTTCCCCCTAGAGTATTAGCACGTAACTGAATGCCGGGAACTCGACTTGAATTCGAACTCAGCTCTCCGGATCCCCAGTCCTAGTCTCAATTCATTTCTCTACAGTTAACGGCATATAGTAAATGTAAAAGGAATGTACAATGGCATCCATCATTTCCGGTTTATCTTTCTGCAGTTTCACTTACCCACTATCGACATCAAAAATAGAAAAATTATATTCTAACTCGAAAAGGATACAAGATGTTCCAATGTCACCCATGACAACAGCTGCTACGAGCTAGGATTTAACAAATGGATCAGGTATTTTCAGTCCCCTTTTTTATGGCTATTAGGCACCATAGTCGACTCTGGTCGGGATCATTGAGTCAATGCGAACGATCCTTAGCTGCATAGTATGTGCTTCACCAGGGCTACATACAGTTTTGAATTCAGTTTTCCTTCTCCTAGACCTGTGGCCATTCAAGGCTATAGAACCCAGTCTGTTAAGGAATCCATCTAAGTCGGGATCATCGAGTCAATGCGAACGATCCTTTCCTTAGCTGCATAGTATGTGTTTCACCAGGGTTACATACAGTATTGAATTCTAAGGTTTTCTTCTCCTAGACCGGTTGCCACCCAATGGTCTCTCCTACTATTTAACCATAGCTAGAGAGGGAAGTGTTGGATACATACCTTTCCTAATGGTATTAGCATTTAAGTGAAACTCGACTAGAATTCGAACTCAGTTCTCTGAATCCTCAGTCCTGGTCTCAATTCATTACTCTACCGTTAACGGTATATAGTAAATAAAAAGAGAAATGTACAATTGTATCCGATATCTGCAGTTTATCTTTCTGTAGTTTCAGTTACCCGTTATCCACATTAGAAATAAAAAAAAAATTAAATTCTAACCCTAAAAGCCAGATAAGGAGAGACATCTATCTTTCTAAAATGTTCACCCCATACAAGGCCCAAGAGCCACTCAATGTAGAGGGATACTAAATGAGGTTGTTTTATGAACCTAAGAAGACGGGTAATATGCACATTATGTGTATATGTATGATAGATAGCTGTGTAACCTCGAGTTGAAGAGGTTAAGATTGTATTGATCACGGAAGCATCCTCTCGGGAGTCAGTTCCGCAGGGTAGTGATTCTCGTGAGGAAGGGTGGAACCAATGGAATACGAAGGAATGGAGATTATTCTACCCTGTGTATGTGGCATAACAGGTCCTAGCTTTGAAGGTCTGAACTGTTTAGAACTAAGTGATGTGACTTGTCTGTATATTTTCCGTGGAAATAGTGGTTGAGATGCGACAGGCTTACAGAGTTTGTCCTCGGGAAATATGTCGTAGGGTTGAAAATAACTATCCTCCCATGAGGCTGTGTAAACGCTTTTGAACTTTGTCACCGCTGTGGAGTGAGCAATGTCTTTATGTGAATATGAATCAGTGAATGGCTTCGTTTAGATTGGTTCAGTTTATTTTGGTTTACGGCATATCAACCTCAATGTGTTATTTAATGCCGACAACATTTTTAATTCGTATGAATAGATAGATTCGTTGGTGAATAGAATATGTATTCTTTTTTAGGTTTAGATTGGTTCAGTTTATTTTGGTTTACGGTTTACGGTATATCAACCTCAATGGGTTATTTAATGCCGACAACATTTTTAGGATAGATTCGTATGAATAGAATATGTATTATTTGGTTTAGATTGGTTCAGTTTATTTTGGTTTACGGTATATCAACCTCAATGGGTTTTTTATTTAATAGAATATGTATTCTTTGGTTTAGATTGGTTCAGTTTATTTTGGTTTACAATCATTTTTTTAATGATAGATTTCGGATGAATAGAATATGTATTCTTTGGTTTAGATTGGTTCAGTTTATTTTGGTTTACGGTATATCAACCTCAATGGATTATTTAATGCCGACAACATTTTTAGGATAGATTCGTATGAATAGAATATGTATTATTTGGTTTAGATTGGTTCAGTTTATTTTGGTTTAAGGCATATCAACCTCAATGGGTTATTTAATACCGACAACATTTTTAGGATAGATTCGTATGAATAGAATATGTATTCTTTGGTTTAGATTGGTTCAGTTTATTTTGGTTTACGGCATATCAACCTCAATGTGTTATTTAATGCCGACAACATTTTTAGGATAGATTCGTATGAATAGAATGTGTATTATTTGGTTTAGATTGGTTCAGTTTATTTTGGTTTACGGTATATCAACCTCAATGGGTTATTTAAGGCCGACAATATTCTTAGGATAGATTCGTATGAATAGAATATGTATTCTTTGGTTTAGATTGGTTCAGTTTATTTTGGTTTACGGTATATCAACCTCAATGGATTATTTAATGCCGACAACATTTTTAGGATAGATTCTTATGAATAGAATATGTATTACTTGGTTTAGATTGGTTCAGTTTATTTTGGTTTACGGCATATCAACCTCAATGGGTTATTTAATACCGACAACATTTTTAGGATAGATTCGTATGAATAGAATATGTATTCTTTGGTTTAGATTGGTTCAGTTTATTTTGGTTTACGGTATATCAACCTCAATGGGTTATTTAATGCCGACAACATTTTTAGGATAGATTCGTATGAATAGAATATGTATTCTTTGGTTTAGATTGGTTCAGTTTATTTTGGTTTACGGTATATCAACCTCAATGGGTTATTTAATGCCGACAACATTTTTAGGATAGATTCGTATGAATAGAATATGTATTCTTTGGTTTAGATTGGTTCAGTTTATTTTGGTTTACGGTATATCAACCTCAATGGGTTATTTAATGCCGACAACATTTTTAGGATAGATTCGTATGAATAGAATATGTATTCTTTGGTTTAGATTGGTTCAGTTTATTTTGGTTTACGGCATATCAACCTCAATGTGTTATTTAATGCCGACAACATTTTTAGGGTAGATTCGTATGAATAGAATATGTATTCTTTGGTTTAGATTGGTTCAGTTTATTTTGGTTTACGGTATATCAACCTCAATGGGTTATTTAATGCCGACAACATTTTTAGGATAGATTCGTATGAATAGAATATGTATTCTTTGGTTTAGATTGGTTCAGTTTATTTTGGTTTACGACATATCAACCTCAATGGGTTATTTAATGCCGACAACATTTTTAGGATAGATTCGTATGAATAGAATATGTATTCTTTGGTTTAGATTGGTTCAGTTTTTGGTTTTGGTTTTTATTTTGGTTTACGGTATATCAACCTCAATGGGTTATTTAATGCCGACAACATTTTTAGGATAGATTCGTATGAATAGAATATGTATTCTTTGGTTTAGATTGGTTCAGTTTATTTTGGTTTACGGTATATCAACCTCAATGGGTTATTTAATGCCGACAACATATTTAGGATAGATTCGTATGAATAGAATATGTATTCTTTGGTTTAGATTGGTTCAGTTTTTTTTTGGTTTACGGCATATCAACCTCAATGGGTTATTTAATGCCGACAACATTTTTAGGATAGATTCGTATGAATAGAATATGTATTCTTTGGTTTAGATTGGTTCAGTTTTTTTGGTTTACGGCATATCAACCTCAATGGGTTATTTAATGCCGACAACATTTTTAGGATAGATTCATATGAATAGAATATGTATTCTTTGGTTTAGATTGGTTCAGTTTTTTTTGTTTTACGGCATATCAACCTCAATGGGTTATTTAATGCCGACAACATTTTTAGGATAGATTCGTATGAATAGAATATGTATTCTTTGGTTTAGATTGGTTCAGTTTTTTTTGTTTTACGGCATATCAACCTCAATGGGTTATTTAATGCCGACAACATTTTTAGGATAGATTCATATGAATAGAATATGTATTCTTTGGTTTAGATTGGTTCAGTTTTTTTTGTTTTACGGCATATCAACCTCAATGGGTTATTTAATGCCGACAACATTTTTAGGATAGATTCATATGAATAGAATATGTATTCTTTGGTTTAGATTGGTTCAGTTTTTTTGGTTTACGGCATATCAACCTCAATGGGTTATTTAATGCCGACAACATTTTTAGGATAGATTCATATGAATAGAATATGTATTCTTTGGTTTAGATTGGTTCAGTTTATTTTGGTTTACGGCATATCAACCTCAATGGGTTATTTAATGCCGACAACATTTTTTAGGATAGATTCGTATGAATAGAATATGTATTCTTTGGTTTAGATTGGTTCAGTTTATTTTGGTTTACGGTATATCAACCTCAATGGGTTATTTAATGCCGACAACATTTTTAGGATAGATTCGTATGAATAGAATATGTATTCTTTGGTTTAGATTGGTTCAGTTTTTTTGGTTTACGGCATATCAACCTCAATGGGTTATTTAATGCCGACAACATTTTTAGGAGGATAGATTCGTATGAATAGAATATGTATTCTTTGGTTTAGATTGGTTCAGTTTATTTTGGTTTACGGCATATCAACCTCAATGGGTTATTTAATGCCGACAACATTTTTAGGATAGATTCGTATGAATAGAATATGTATTCTTTGGTTTAGATTGGTTCAGTTTATTTTGGTTTACGGTATATCAACCTCAATGGGTTATTTAATGCCGACAACATTTTTAGGATAGATTCATATGAATAGAATATGTATTCTTTGGTTTAGATTGGTTCAGTTTATTTTGGTTTACGGCATATCAACCTCAATGGGTTATTTAATGCCGACAACATTTTTAGGATAGATTCGTATGAATAGAATATGTATTCTTTGGTTTAGATTGGTTCAGTTTATTTTGGTTTACGGTATATCAACCTCAATGGGTTATTTAATGCCGACAACATTTTTAGATTCGTATGAATAGAATAGATTCGTTTATGAATAGAATATGTATTCTTTGGTTTAGGATTTCGGTTCAGTTTATTTTGGTTTATTTTGGTTTACGGTATATCAACCTCAATGGGTTATTTAATGCCGACAACATTTTTAGGATAGATTCGTATGAATAGAATATGTATTCTTTGGTTTAGATTGGTTCAGTTTATTTTGGTTTACGGCATATCAACCTCAATGGGTTATTTAATGCCGACAACATTTTTAGGATAGATTCGTATGAATAGAATATGTATTCTTTGGTTTAGATTGGTTCAGTTTATTTTGGTTTACGGCATATCAACCTCAATGGATTATTTAATGCCGACAACATTTTTTATTCGTATGAATAGAATATTTTTTTTGTCAAAATCTGGTTCTATTAATTTTTTTTTTTAGGATTCAAAATTGTATTACTGGTAATAATTTTTTTAATGCCGAAAATAAGTATTGCTTCTTTGGTTTAATAGTTAACTTTGGTTTGCCCCAACCTCAATGCTGGGACCCATAACAGGTGCTACCAGAATATGTTCAGGGTTTAGATTGGTTCAGGAACACCAGCAATTAACCTCAATGTGGTTCCACGCCCTCAAAACCTTAGGATGATCAATAGAATATGTATTCTTTGATGCTCAGTTTATTTTGAACGCAGTTTATCGTCTTTTCCAGGACGGCAAAACATTTGCAATGGGTTTTTTCCCAAAAGGATAACAACTTTTTAAACCAGACTTTTATCGATGCAAGCGAATTATCTGCGCTTGGTGGGACTGGCAAGGACTAATTTAATACAAAATGCTTCAAAATAACCAAATTGTCAATGATAAACTGTGTGCTGAACAAATGAACAGAGGTTCAAAGAGACAATTCAGCTATTTCAGACAGCATATATTTGGTACAAAAAAATGTTCAGCAACCTGATATTCTGATTGGTCGATATGACAAGGAAAAATTGTATCCTGTCGGTACCCCCACGTTTAAAAAAAAAAAAAAAAGCTGAAATGAGAAACTTTGATTAAAATGACCGACCGCTGTTGTGTAGCTAACTCAACATAAAATGGTCTCAAATACAAACAAAACATTCCATGCGCGGACAAGATCTCAGCTCCAGCTAGCCATCAGCAGCAGGCGCAGCAAAAATATATCATAGACTGTCCTTTCTAGGACAACACTGTTCAACGGCTACAAAACTGTCCCTTTCAAGACAATACTTTTCATCAATTACAAAACTAAACACATAAACGAAATGCATATGGAAGGTAGCGTGACATCTAAATGATCGCTATTTCTAGTCTATCCTCTGTTACTATACAGATCGCTATTTCTTGTCTATCTTCTATTACTATGCGGATCCCCATTTCTAGTCTATCCTCTGTTAGTATACAGATCGCCATTTCTAGTCTAAAAAAAAATAAGATCGCCAATTCTAGTCTATCCTCTGTTAGTATACAGATTTTCTAGTCTATCCTCTGTTAGTATACAGATCGCCATTTCTAGTCTATCCTCTGTTAGTATACAGATCGCCATTTCTAGTCCATCCTCTATTACTATACGGATCGTTATTTCTAGTCTATCCTCTGTTACATACAGATCGCCAAATCTAGTCTATCCTCTGTTAGTATACAGATCGCCATTTCTAGTCCATCCTCTATTAAAATCGTTATTTCCAGTCTGTTAGTATACAGATCGCCATTTCTAGTCTATCCTCTGTTAGTATACAGATCGCCATTTCTAGTCTATCCTCTGTTAGTATCTAGATCGCCATTTCTAGTCCATCCTCTATTACTATACGGATCGTTATTTCTAGTCTATCCTCTGTTAGTATACAGATCGCCATTTCTAGTCTATCCTCTGTTAGTATACAGATCGCCATTTCTAGTCTATCCTCTGTTAGTATACAGATCGCCATTTCTAGTCCATCCTCTATTACTATACGGATCGTTATTTCTAGTCTATCCTCTGTTAGTATACAATCACCATTTCAGTCTATCCTCTGTTAATACAGATCGCCATTTCTAGTCTATCCTCTGTTAATACAGATCGCCATTTCAGTCCATCCTCTATTACTATACGGATCGTTAAAGTCTATCCTCTGTTATATAACGCCATTTCTAGTCTATCCATATGATCGCCATTTCTAGTCTATCCTCTGTTAGTATACAGATCATTTTCTAAATCCTCTATTACTATACGCCGTTATTTCTAGTCTATCCTCTGTTAGTATACAGATCGCCATTTCTAGTCTATCCTCTGTTAGTATACAGATCGCCATTTCTAGTCTATCCTCTGTTAGTATACAGATCGCCATTTCTAGTCCATCCTCTATTACTATACGGATCGTTATTTCTAGTCTATCCTCTGTTAGTATACAGATCGCCATTTCTAGTCTATCCTCTGTTAGTATACAGATCTTTCTAGTCTATCCTCTGTTAGTATACAGATCGCCATTTCTAGTCCATCCTCTATTACTATACGGATCGTTATTTCTAGTCTATCCTCTGTTAGTATACAGATCGCCATTTCTAGTCTATCCTCTGTTAGTATACAGATCGCCATTTCTAGTCTATCCTCTGTTAGTATACAGATCGCCATTTCTAGTCCATCCTCTATTACTATACGGATCGTTATTTCTAGTCTATCCTCTATACTATACGAACTGCTATTCTCTATACTATTCACTATACTATTTCTCTATTCATATCACTATACGGATTACTCTTCCAGCAAATTATTATCGAGCTGGTACTATTAGTGCGAGATTATTCGAAGGCGTCTGACACCAGCATTGTTCAACGGCGTTACTATAGTTGTATCTGCGATAACAAAGTCTCTACTACAACGAGCATTACGAAAGTGACAACGAATATCCATTGACATTACAAAAGTGTCAAACGAATATTCATTGACATCACAAAGCTAAGCATGGGCGAATGGTAGACATAGATATGCAAGATAGATTCCGGAAAGAAAATTGTCTATTACGACAGACAGAACTAACTTTCTTAGCAGCTAACCTAGCAATAGATTCATATAGTATTTCCAGTTCATGGCAGCCAAAAAGTTAGCCCAAGAAGGCTCAACGACAGTTGAATTGGTTAGGTGTAACCGTAAGTTCTATACTAACAGTTTCTTTTCTCGCACTTCTCGCTTGTGGGACTCTTTTCCGGTTCCATAATTTCCGGCTAACTTTAATCTCTAAGAATTTAAATTTAATGTCAATTGCTATCTACTGTCTTCCAGGTTACTCTTCTATTGTTCTTACTCCTCAATAAGGTTTGTTTTCTAATTCCTCCACACCTAGTAAACACTTGTGTCTTAGTGCCTTCACTGACTTGCTTGGGGTGAATTCGGTTAAAAAAAAAAACTTCTTACTCGTTTAAATTAAGGCATCAAGATTGAATCACTTACATTGTTTTCACTGATTAAAAGATTTAGAAAGGAAAAGCTCCCAAGACAAATGCATTCGCAGATTTTGTCGTGTCATCTGATGTTTCAAAGTAAACGCAAATATTTTAGGTCCGTAAACAAATTCCTTTGTACTTAATAATTTTTTTTTTTGTTTTTTATATTGAAATTTAATTTTCTGTATTTTCAACAGAGCTATTTTTTTTTTCATTTGAAATATTCTTTAATAAGCGTTAATCACGTGCGGAATTCACATTGTTTGAATCCTAAATTGTGCGTGACATTTTGTTGAAATATTCCGTTTCTTTTTTTCTTTTTTTTTTATTTCTGCCATTTTGGTTGTTTACTCTCAGGCATCGCGAGAGCATCTGGGTGCATGTGAATTTGAAGCACGTTAGCCAACAGATTTCAAATCTCTCAAAGAATTAAGCATGACCGGGTGGATGGTGAGGGTACCCGCAAAGACAGCCAGAGAGGAGAATATGCAGGTTGATGGCTAGGAACGAAAGAAAGAAGAGAGAGAGAGAGAGAGAGAGAGAGAGAGAGAGAGAGGAAGAGAGGGGTTTTAATAAAGTGTATAAAAGAAAGCAGAAAATGGGTGAGAGATACAGTAGGAGGAGGTTTAGATAGATAGATAGATAGATAGATAGATAGATAGATAGATAGATAGATAGATACGAACAGACTGAGATAGATAGATAGATAGATAGATAGATAGATAGATAGATAGATAGATAGATATATGAAGAAGTAGATAGTGAGACAGATGTGAATTTCTAGATAGATAGATAGATAGATAGATAGATAGATAGTGAGAGAGATCTGAATAGATAGATAGATATGAAGAAGTAGATAGTGAGAGAGATGTGAATTTATAGATAGATAGATAACTAGATAGATAGATAGATAGATAGAGATAGATAGATAGATAGATAGATGTGAACAAGTAGATAGTGAGAGAGATCTGAATAGCTAGCTAGCTAGCTAACTAGCTAGCTAGCTAGCTAGCTAGCTAGATAGATAGATAGATAGATAGATAGATAGATAGATCCGTTATCGTAAGACAGAAAGATCAGTCAAAACAATTTGAAGATGCTGTATTGATTGATAGCTAAAAATCGATCCGTTTCTATAGATGTTTACCTCAGCATTTTTTCTTACCCAGCCTGTTTAGCCGCCAGAGATTTCTGATTAAAATCCTTTGATGATGAAAGAGAAAGAAAACCTGATCAGCGTCTTGTTTGAATATCGTCACAATAATCGCCTGGTAATGAGTGAATAATCAGAACAGATAATACAGAACACACACGAATCTCTCAATTATTATCAGTTAATTAAATGATCTTTTGTTACTGAGTGAAGATCAGATCACTTTCAAATGTTTTCCAATGCCTCTGCCTCCGACATTTGCCGCACGCCGTCTTTATGTTACGTTTCTCGTTTCCCAAATGCTCCTCCCCTTGCACTCAGCCTTGCATCTTTATCACACCCTGCTCCCTTTTTTCCATTACAGAGTCGTCCACCACCATCTCATTTTATTCCTCTTCCCCCTCTTACATCAGCAAGTCCTTCTCCTTCTCAGTTTAATCACATTCTCTTCCGCCGCCTTGTCTACCTCCACCTCTTCCTTTTCACCTCATTCTCTGCCTACGCCTCTTCTCCTCCTCCCCTTCCGCCTATTTTCACCTCATTCCCATCCACAGCCTTTTCTACCTACTCCTCCTACTCCTCATTTTCACCTCATTCTTTCCCACCGCCACTTCCACCTCGGCCTTCCTCCCCTCATTTTCACCTCATTCTTTCCCGATGCCTCTTCCACACCTGCTCCTTCTCCCTTCATTTTCACCTCATCCCCTCCCATCACCTATTCTAACTCCTCCTCTTTCTCTTCCACATTTTCACCTCATCCTCTCCCACTGCCTCTTCTACCGCCTCCTCCTCTTCATTTTCCGCCAACCTCTCCTCTTCCACCACTTTTCTTCTTCCGCTTCCGGCTCACCATACCCACTTCACTAAGTATCTCACCCTGCTATCCTCTCTCTTTACATGAAACCGGATCCGACCCAAGATGGTGTATTGCTGCCATATGTGGGCTCGAGCCTCCCAGTTCACCTTTCAAAAGCGTCTCCGCGTACCTTTGGGTGATAAATCCTTTTCAACCCGACAACCCCTTCCCCACAGACGAAATGCCGCGAACCTCTACATTTCACCAGCTCTGACCTCTTCAGCTGGGGCTCGCCACGCCCCATACACAAGTGTGGGTCAGCCCCATTTCCCTTCGTATTCGTAAGAAATAAGTTTCAATCGGAAAGCTTCTTCCCAAGAACTGATGCTTAGTGAAAAAGCCTCCCCAGAGGATGCTTTCCCAATCTTCGAATCTGAGATTAACCATTATCGTTCCTGCATAACCTTATGAACTTCACATTTTGCTTTTCCTTACACTCATACAACACCACAGAGTAACCCTCTGCCGTCAGTGGCTCTTGGGCTTTGTATGGGATGAATACGAGTATCAAAAGGTCCCTCCTCTTCTTCGGCCACACCCTTGTCCTCCCCCTCCTTATTTTCCTCAAATTCCTCTTCTTCCTTCCTCTTGGTCTTACACCTGTTCTTTCTCTTCATTTCGTCTTATAGTTCACATGCTCCTCCTTTTCCCTACCTTTTTCCTTCTTTGCCTTCTCCTCTTCCACCCACCAACTCCTCCTCGCCTTCTCTTCAATCAACTTTTCCTCTTCCCCCTCCTCTACTTTCATCAGCTCTTTCTTCTCTTTCCGCGGTTTACGACCATATCATGTTGAAACTCCGTTTCTTCTACAATAAGCAACGTCGAGCCTGGTCAGGGTATAGACTGGTGACCGCTTGGAGATACCAAGTGCTTTAAGCTTGTGATTGCTGGTGGTGAAAATAGATAACGGCGAGGAATTGTTAATCGGAGAACCGGGTTCCAATTCCAGTCGGGTTCGTTATATTCAGACATACCAGTTTGACCCTATCGAAACGACCAGACATGGAGAAAAGCGTGTCATCAGCATAGATATCGGGTCGTTTATTCACATAGACACGGAACGAACAAATCGAAGATTATACGCATGAAGCGTGTAAAGATATATCTATTGATCGTGGCGCTAATCTGTTTGAATAAATGCGAAATTGGAGCTCAATTAACCCACATAATTCTGGGGTTAAAAGAGCCCAACTCTACTTTCTAGTAATTTGGTATTTACTCAACCACCCACGAAGTAGTGTTGTGACATAAGGTCAGTTTAATGTGGGGAGCCTGAGCGCGAACTACCGGGCTAGAAACAAAAATCCTCCTAGCTCCAGCCACCTTTGGTTGCGCTTACCTCAGTGCGAACACCGATCCATTTCCTTAGTGCAATGAGACGGCAGCTGTTCCCCAGGGCTGGACATCTATCAGTATAATTATCCTCAGAACCGCCCCTTAGCGCACTGTGTCCAAAGACAGAGACGCCACCGAGAGATGATAAATAAATGTGTTCAAAATACTCTATAAGACAAAAACGTAACTGAGAGATGATAAATAAACGTGTTAAAAACTACTTAGAGTAATTTGTATTTACTCAGTCTTTTCAATACCTTCTGTAGGAGCTTTTATAATTTTCTTTCTGTAATTGTATTTTTTTCTTCGTTTTGTTTATAATTATCCCAAATTAAAAAGAATTTTTGTTTATTTATTTACTAATCGATAACCATTGTCATTTTGCTTCTTTAGTAAAATTTTACTCATTTATTTTACTCATATTTACTATATATATATATATATATATATATATATATATATATATATATATATATATATATAATAAAAAAGGATTAAACACTAATATTCCATGGTCATAATTTATTCCATTGGAATCGTGAATACGATCCAATTCATCAGACCTACAAATTCAAAAAGAAAACAGAAAAAACAACTCCGGGAATAAAAAATATGTATATATATCATTGCATATGTATATGTATATTTACCACTAATATTATCAATATCTATCTATCTACATATATATATACATACAAATATAGAGAACTATACTCGTTTCGAAAAACCCTCGAATTTTTGACTTGCCAATAATCAAATCAATCTCGAGGGAAAAAAAGGTTTAAAAAAAAAAAAAAGAAAGAGCTACAAGCATGAAAGTCTGTCGAAAAAAATCGCACAGATGCAGGTTTGAAGCCCAAGGAAAAAAAAACCGATACGAGTAAACAACTAACTAACAAAAGAGCTCAATAGAACCCTCGAGCAGACAAACCTACCTAGGTTTCACCTAAACGGGTCGTCTGTGTCAGAGGAAAACCTCATCCTAAAAAGGAAAACCACTTTCCCTGACGATCTGTTTAGGTGACACCTAGGTAGGTTTGTCTGGTTCACTAGGTTTATATATATATATATATATATATATATATATATATATATATATATATATATAAATGAACAAAGTCCGACAATTGTTTTTAAAATATTTTCATGTTTATACATTCTTTTTATAGATATAAATATTTAAGTAAATGCTCTGTTTCCCTTGCATGGAGTATTGCTGCCATATATGGTCTGGCGCCCCTTCTGTTTGCCTCGGGGTTCTTGATAGGCTCCAGAAGCGGATATGCAATATGGTTGGCCCTGCCCTGGCGTCTCGTCTACAGTCACTTTCTCACAGACGCACCGTCGCCTCCCTCTGTCTGTTCTATAAATACTTTCATGGAAATTGCTCCGAGGAACTGCATTCGCTGGTTCCCAGACTTCATGAGTTCAAGCGCCCTACGAGGCTGGCATCCCGCTCTCACCCCTCCACTGTCAGAAACTCCTAAATGTAGCCGTCTCTTCTACTCTAATAGCTTCATGTCTCGCACCTCTCGCATGTGGAACTCTCTTCCCTTCTCCTGTTTCCCTGAGAGTTATAATCTCCAGCTATTCAAGTGTAATGTCAATCGACATCTCCAGTTGCCTTAATCTATCTACTACCCTCATCCTTTCTTCTATCACTCCTATCTGATCTTCCTATTTTCTGTAACCCCTTGCGTCCTAGTGGCTCCCCGCCTTGCTTGAGATGCTTTAAAAAAAAAAAAAAAAAAAAACAGTATTAACGACATTTACCGGCCTGAATGTCCGAGAAATTTTCATACAAAATATTCGTCCTCCGACAGGAATCAAACCTGTATCATATACGGAACCGTCATATAGCCTGACGTGCCTTTAACCGATTTGGCCACAGAGGAGCGTTCGGTTAGCAAGGTCGAATTTCCTGCCTTTAAACTTCAATCTTCCATGAATCTCTCACGTACATTCATATCTGCTCAAAGCGTATCCAAATGTAAACAAATGACGTCACACCTTATGAAATGGACAAAGTCCGACAATTATTTTTAAGACATTTTTATGTTTTTCATAATGTGTGACGTCATTTGTGTAGCTGTCTGGCTATTGACGCACGGGTTGCTTAGTAATCGACGTATTCGGAATACGATCGTCGATCTGCTGTTATGAAGAGCCTTCGTGCCAGTCACAAGGCCAAGGAATTTATTGAATGGTTTAAATACGCTAAAACCATGGTCTACGACCTTACAAAGACATATGGGGCCTCAGGCTAGAACGGAGAACTCATAAGAAGCGCTCTGGTGCCACCAGTACGCCTGAGTTCGTCGTGGTTGTCAAGGAGAACCCCAGCAAAATGGTATGGAAAATCGTGAAGCAAATAGGCACTAGCAGGCGAACAATCGAGCGTATTGTCAAGGAGGACTTGAATTAGAAATCTTATTTGATCAAGAGGCGCCACTTGCTCATCGTACCACTGGTCCCCTAAATTATGCCCCCACCCCTCATCGCCAGACTGCAATCCTCTCGATTATTTTGTGTGGGTCGTCTTGGAGAGGGAAGTGAAAAGCAGGCCCTACAACACCAAGGAGGCCCTCAAGACGAGATTCAGTTACACACCACTAGTCTTCTTTTTCATCAATTCACCCCAAGCAAGGTAATCGTGCCACTAAAAACCTCATCCTAAAAAGGAAACAACGTATAAACCTCTATTCCTGCCGAGGAAAAATAAATAGCAAATAAAACTTCAGAGTTTAGGTGGAGACGTTAAGATTATAAAATTGAAGTAGACTTTAGAAGGAACCGGAAAGCCAATCCTATATAAGGAATAAACATTTATTCCACTACGCCTGTTTAAAAAAAAAGTGGAGGTGAGTGAACTGGATTGGAGGTAATTTGTTATATAATGCTTTTCTGTTGAGATCTTTGGAGAGGTAGTGTGGGTTTGTAAACAGTGGCTATTACGGCGAATAAAGCAAGACTCTTCGGCAAATCGAATCGAGTCTTCTCAGTCTCTGTGTGTTTATCTAAAAAATAAATACGCTTAAATTCACCTTCATCCCTGCCGTGTGCGAACGAATCCTCGACTGATGCCAATTCAGTCGTGTTTCGATCCTAGCTAGAGAGAGAGAGAGAGAGAGATAGAGAGAGAGTAAGAGAGAGTCATCCACAGACGTCTAGCCACACTGAGGAGCAGTGATACATCGAATATATATATATATATATAGTCATACAGACAATATCCGATTGGTTCAAGACGGGATCGAAACCCGACTGATTTGACCATCGTCGCACGGCAGAAAGGAAGGCAATTTTAACGTTTTTCTCTAAAACGAAATATGCCAGCAGCTCGGAGAATTCACTTTATACTTGAAGAGTAATGTTTAATATATATATATATATATATATATATATATATATATATATATATATATATATATATATATATATATATATATATATATATATATATATATATAATTATTTATTTAAAAAATATGATGCCATCGCTATATTCATTATTAAAATTAAAATTACTATGGTAACGGCTAGAGCAATTATTTAAAAAAAAAGGGCGTAAGGGTTAATAATTTGTATCAATATCTTAGTTACATTCAATGAGGTCAAGTCAGAGTAAGGTTGGGGTGTCTAAATTTTAAGCGGAAGATGACATCGTCTAGTCTGGTTAAGTGTCTATGGAGATTTATTTATTTTTTATTTTTTTCCTGAAAGGGTCTTGTGTACTATTTTCTATGTATTTTTACACACACACACACACACACACACATATATATATATATATATATATATATATATAATACCAAATTTTAATTGGCAGGGATTATTTCAAAGAGGACTTTTCAGTCAATATGAAAGCTCAATGTATGATACATAGGAAATTATAAGAATAATTAGGAAGAAAAACTTAAAATCCATAGTCAGCAATAAATTTATTTCGATGAATATAATAAAATTAATCTCATCAGACTGATGACATTTTATGATTTTTTTACAGGTCAGTTTATTTTTGCTATTGTTTTATTGTTGTATTTTTTATTTATCTACTTTTTTTATTTTTTTTATCTTTGTATATCTGTCTGTCTGAGATATCTTGATTCCATTTCATAAAATGTAGTCGTTCTGATGAGATAAATATCTTTATATTCATCGAAAGAAATTTATTACTGACTATGGATTTTTTTTTTTTATTATTCTGCGATAGATAGATAGATAGATTGATTGATTGATTGATTGATTGTCTATCAATATTTTTATTAAATTTTTAAAATTTCAGAATGAGTTGTTTTATATTATCTGTTAATTTGTCAAAGTTCATACAAATTGGTTCCCACAAACGTTAAAAAGCCGGAATTAAATAAAAACAGTTTCGGAAATATCCACAAAACAGGATCCTTCTTTACGGAATGTAGCAGGTTTCGAAACTACTCGGGTAAAAATAATATACAATAAAAGTAGATATGAACTTTGGAAAATTCACTGATTATATGAAACAAATAATTGTGAAATTTTACAAATTAAATTATAAACTGAACATGTCGATATTATTTAACCAAACATCTTTAAAAATATTATTTCTAACAAATAATACTTTATTTATATATATATATATATATATATATATATATATATATGACGAAATAATCACGCTTACTGCTTTGTGAAAAAGCCTCAAAAAAAGCTATTTGAAAGCTTATTGCGAAAGCTTATTGCGAAAGCTTATGGAAAGATTATTATTGAATTTGTGATTTCGCAAAATCGATAAAATGCTTGGTGACCGTTCCATTTCTACGTCAGAAAAAAAGAAATCGAATTGTTTTATTTCCTATTTCTTATTTTCTACTTTTGTTTTATTTTTTCTTTGTCTTCTTTTCTCTTATTTATTTTTTGTTTTAATGAGTTTCGATCTGAACTTTAAAAGCTCAAAGAGTTGCTTCCCTTTATTCAAGGGAGAAAACTCTATTTTTTCACAAAGAAGAGTAACTTCCCGTGGAGTATATATATATGAAATGATTTTTATTTTTTTATTTGATTGATTGTTTTGACCATACTATGCAAAACCGGACATTTTTAGAACAATCACTTAATTGGTGAGAGATTTCCGTTCATATATAAACCTCATGATATTGGCATTCAATTTAACTTCAACACACGTAGAAACTTCACGCAAGTAGAAACAATTATTTTGCCGGAACAGATCATATAAAAAGATCCCTTCAAAATTTTCTGAAGATTTTATTATTAACATTAGAAGCTGTGTTACAAATTAAAATAAATTCTGTAATATACGTTCTTAACATAAAAATATCTTTAACTCTTAAAATTTTATATTTGGGAACACTCTAAAATGTTCTTAAATCTTGTCGTGTAACGAAAGGTACACACGTGTCTGTATGTAAGTATATATATATATATATATATATATATATATATATATATATATATATATATATATATATATATATATATATATATATATATATATATATATATATATATATAGAATCAAAACAATAATATATATATATATATGTGTGTGTGTGTGTGTGTGTGTGTGTGTGTGCAAAAGCAAGTTTGATTAAAAAGAGCAGACATTGTCTGTTTAATTTTTTTTTATTTCTTCTAATTTTCACACAAGGTAGTGAGTATTGTTTTCGAAGTTGTGGATAAAATGTCCAAAGTTTATATTATGTTATTTTTTGTTTCAAGTACTTTCGACTTTCGCAGTAATTATTAAGAACCTATGGAGTGTCTGTGTGGTAGTTTGAATTCCTGTCTCTGCACCTTTGTATTCTTTGAATAAGATGACTTCACGCTAGACCATTTCAAACGAATACTACGTAAATGAACTGTATATATATATATATATATATATATATATATATATATATATATATATATATATGGATATAGATAGATCAACAGTATGAAGAAAAATATACGGAAAAACAAACAAAAATCCTAATATGCAATTATGCCGTTTTAATGTTAATATTAATTAATAATATTTAATGTTTATCAATATGTCCTGAAGATAGTCTATTAGACCGAAACCTCCGACGTTGACATTATATTAGCATTAAAACACCATAATTGCATATTAGGATTTTTGTTTGTTTTTCCGTATATTTTTCTTCATATATATATATATATATATATATATATATATATATATATATATATATTACATTTGGTTGAATTGTTATTTTTATTTTAATCGTCTCATATTCACAGATCAATTTCTTAATGTTGTTATTAAACTGATTAAGAAAGACGTCGTAGTTTTGGTTTTATCGTTTCAAGTACTTTCAATCTCATCCAAGATCATCTTCCTAGGTGAATTGTTCTGATAAAAGATTAACGTAAATGATAGTTGTGATTTTTTTGTAAATGCGCATGAAACGCACTCTGTTATAATTATGAAGACGTATGAACACGGTCCGTTATAATCAATTTAAAAATTAACTGTAAGGAATAATATGCATGTAAGGGAGATAACTTAACTTATACGTATTTTTATTAATGTTTTTAAAATATTCAATCTTCAATTAAATTTTTTTTTTTTTTTTTTACAATTTGAGTGTCCCAAAATTTTGCTTTTATAAGCAATTTAAAACACTGTTGGTATACTCATAATTAATCTTATTTTGTGTTTGTATTTTATATATATATATATATATATATATATATATATATATATAAAGAAAAACAGACAACTTTAAGGTACCACGCGATGAGATAAAATGTCTGTAAATGTTCGTTTGCTAATCAACTATTGATTTTCCATACCCACCCCAGCATTGACCTTCATTTCTCTCCTTGAATTTATTTCTGTTGTATTTTTCCAACCTTAACAAATGGAGCCGCTCAATGTGTTGACAACAGCTGTTTTTGAACTAGTCATAACGTGGATGCAGTATTCAATAAGTAAAATAAACACCGACAACTGGACCTCCGTTCAATAATTACCTACCCAGAACTGACCAATAAAATGACCGCTCCCAAACACCATAACACAAAATAGTTTTTTGTTTGTTTTTTGTCTTTGTTTTCTTTTCTTTTTCTTCTTTTTTTTTACTTTTTTTTTTTTCGTTTGAATATATTTTGAGATGTAAATATGTTTTTATAACTTCCAGATATGCTGTCAAAATTTCACTGATCATTTACATTTTTAGGCGGGAAGAAGTAAGTACAATGCTTTGTTTGGTTAAGGGCTATAATTTTTAAAGTTATTTTTCTTCCTTTCCGTTCTTTTCTATGATCTGGAACATTCGAGTGTTTGAATATCACATCACAGTGTGATTGAACGTTAGATCGCCTGCGGTTTGTGAGGGAGGGTTTATTTAAAAAAAAAAAAAAAAAAAAAAAGATAATGACTATTTGGAAGACACGAATTATTATCATGATACTTCTTTGGCTTATTTGTTTTAATTACATCTTTTCTTTCGTGTGCATCGACCTACAGTGAACAAAAAAAGAGGGATTAGCAACAAAAACTGATAGTACGTGTAATTAGAAGCAAAAAATAATATGACCAACGTGTTGACTTTCTAGAGTATTAAACAAAAGTTTTAGTCGAAAAACCCCTACACACACACCACCACCACCATCAATATTACAAAATCGGTAATAGTAGACTTGAGAAATCCAATCTCCTTAAAATAAATTTTTCGAAAAAGTTTTTTAAGATTACAACTTACAGTAACTGGTCAATGAACGCCTAATATTTCCCGGGTGGAAACATGGTACGTGTTGTGTGTGTGTGTGTGTGTGTGCGTGTTTGTGAATGTTTATGCGGTTGTATGTGTCTGTGTGTGTGTGTGTGCGTGCGTGCGTCTGTGTTTATATACATGTTTTTTGTACACATTTGTATGTAAAACACACACACATACACACACACACGACACACACTACACACCTTGACTACATAACAATATTCACTCGGTCTATGAAACTCACCAATTGCCTCTCATTAACATGATGATGAGTTAAGAAAGTCAAAAGCTTCGATTGTATTTCTTTTACTTCCCTTCTGAATTGAACTTCGGGCAGTTTCTGGGGAATTTTCTCCTTTTCCAGAGAAGGATTCGTCGTAACCTATAAAAGTCAATCATTAAGATTAATCGACACAAAATGGCTGTTGTTAAATGGACAAAATGAATAAAGACAAAAAGGAAGATTTATTTTAGCTAATGCGTTTCGTCGGCTAAATTTTCCTTCTCTCTTTATTCACATATATATATATATATATATATATATATATATATATATATATATATATATATATATATATATATATATACATAGAATAGAAATCCAAAATTTTGTTAATATTGGATTTCTATCGTATGTACTCTGTTATAATTGAGTTCTTTTGTGGATCAGTTTTAAAATTTTATTATTATTCGGATTCATTTGAATTATATACCAACGGATCGTTAGCTGTATATTTTGTTTTGTTTTGTTTTGTTTTACTGCATATCAACCTTAATGGGTGATTTAATGCCGACAAAATTTTTATTGCTGATAATTTTTTTTTTTAAATGTATTGCTGGTAAAAAAATTTTTCTTCAAAAATCTATTTCTGGTAATATATTTTCTTCAAAAATGTATCGCTTAATATTTTTTTTCAAAAATGTATAGATGGTAATATTTGTTAAAAAAATGTATAGCTGGTAATTTTTTTTCCCCCAAAAATGTATTGCTGGTAATCATTTTTTTCTTCAACAACTTCTGATCAGAGGACTTTTATCGTCTTACCCATTACACGGATGTAGTTTATCGTCATACCTAGGACGGATTAACTGTAATCCCCGACTGACGCCAATACAGTCGGGTTTCGATCCTAGCTAGCGGCAACCGGACGTCTAGCTACACTGATGAGCTGTGATACAATGAAACAGTCTGTCTGTATATATATATAACGTCATCCACAGACAGACTTTTCGCTGTTTACAGCTCATCAGTGTGGCTAGACATCCGGTTGCCTCTAGCTAGGATCGAAACCCGACTGAATTGGTGTCAGTCGGAGCTTCTAACCACTAAGCCGTCGTCGCATGAAGGTGGACAGTGACTCAATTCGCTTTCGTGAAGAGTCTCGCTATATAGCTATAATAGTCACTGTTTACCAACCCACACCTCCTCCCCAGAGTGCTCAACTGAAATTAATTTCAGGAGCAGATATATATATTTCAGGAGCAGATATATATATATACAGGGTGTCCATAAAGTTCGTGTGCACTTTAAAAAATTTATAACTTTATTTTTATTTGCGATAGAAATAATCTGTAAAAATATTATAAAGTTTAATGTACCTAGTTTTAAGTATGGCTAAAATAACGTGATTTCAGGCATTACTGTAAATAAGTTGGTAAATGTTTTCCTTGAACTGCAAAATCGTATTACCCTTTTATTGCTAATAATGTGGAAACTTAAATAAAATTTCAATAAAGCTTTAAAAAATATAGATTTACTTCTTTCTAATCCTTTTTACAAATTATTTTTATCGCAAATACAAATGAAGTTATACATTTTTTAAAGTGCACACTAACTTTATGGAGACTGTATAATTGGTTATCTCAAGAGGTTCGCAATAACATTTCCATACATGATGAAAAAAAAATGCCAAAAACTTAATAAAAAAACAAAGTTTTTATTATCAGGAAAGATCAAACGCTTTTTGTAAATTTCTTTTGTTTAATCATTTTTAGAGCTTTTGGTTAAAAAAAAATTGTTTTCCTGGACTCAACGTAAGACCCTAAATTTCTACGAGAAATTTGTACGTCTTTTTGCGGAGAAAAGAATAACTCATTTTGACGGTTTAATTTTGAAGAATCTATTTTTTTTTGTGTATGTCTGTATAAAAATACCGACTTTTCTAAGTACGTACATCCGAACACGGCGATATGAAAAATAACAGCAGTAACTGTAATAAATTTATTGGTAATTTTCTAATATGTAGAGGGGCCGTGGCTGTTATGTTGTTGATAGAAGTCAGACGTAGAAGAAACGCATGTAAGGTTCAGATACTCCTGCCCGCCGAGCCCAACTACATAAAAAGGTTGGACTTTGATTAAGTCCAAAGAAGAAGGCAAAAGAAAAGCAAACAAAACACAAGACCGATAATATATGTATATACAAATATATATTAATAACAAGTTACAATACATGGAAACAGTACAAAAGGATGAAGTGTAGGAATATTCTGTAGTGCGTGTGAATATTCTGTATGTGCGTGTGCGTGTGTGTGTGTGTGTATATTTTCGAGGTTGATGTATGTGAAGGAAAAAGAGATAGAGGCGAAGGGCCAGCGGCTATTTATAGCCAGGAAAGAGAGACCCTGGTGAAAGGGTTAACGGACTGTGTGATTAAAAGTTGTAAAAAAATGAAAACTTTTAATATATAAAAAAGGTTTGTGAAAGTTTGAATATTGTTCTTGTGAGCAGAAAAGAAAATGTGTCAGAAGTGTGGATTCGACAGATGTGTATTGTTCGTGACGAAAATGTGCAATCGTCGTGAATGCAATTTGAAAATGTTTTTCGAAACAGTGAGTCGTCCGAAAAAAATAGTTTGAAGCATTTCGAAGCAAGCGGTGGCGTGAAGAAATCCCACGTGGTGTAGGAGGAAAAGAGTTTCAGATGGAAGAAGATGAAATGCTATGAAGGGTGTTGGAAAAGCTATTAATAGCGACGAATTACGGCAGAGATCCTCAGTGATGTCGCATCGTAATGGAACAGTGAGTCGTCCAGAGAAAGTAGAATCATTCAATGAAACTTGTGTGTCGCTTCCATGACTGAAGAGGGTTTAACTTTTCTATTTCAGTCAAATAACAGTGGCTTAGAAATGGCGTTGTGTTTTCCGTTCGGTTTCTGGTAAAATTGTTTCGCCGAGAAAAAGAAAAGGTCAAGCAAATATAGACCAGTAAAATTCAAATAAAATAATTGTTGTTCTAGTGTACGGCGTTATTCGGAAAGAAGTTTTTCAATGTTTTCCCTATCTGGCTCTCTTTCTGTGAAGGTGTATAAAATAAATTGTTTGTTTTTGTACATATATATCGTCTTGTGTGTTTTTAGCTTGAAAAATTTTTGAGGGTAAAGTGGCATAGAAGTCTATTAATTCAGATAGCTAAATATTGGATATATAAATATATATATATATATATATATATATATATATATAACAAGTATATACATGGAAAGACAAAGGACAAAGTTTGTGAATATTCTGTGTATTCTGTCATTTAATTTTATTACAATTTTCCACGCTATCCCTCCCGCCTAAATTTCGAAATTGATAGCTGAAATCCTGAAGGATCAGGTTGAGGAAGAGACCCCTGGTGAAAGGGTTAACGGACTGAAATGTGTCAACAAATATTTCCTAAAAGTTTATAAATCCACCTAAAATTCAATAAAAAAGAATGCTTTTTTTCACTATTAATAGATAGATATTTTATATATAAATATATATATATATATATATATATATATATATACGGAAAGACCTTTCCTGTATTCGTCAAATTTTATTACAATTATCTCCCTTTTGAAAAAACGTCAACAGAAAAGCAAAAAAAATGCTTTTCTGTGATTTTGAAAAAAGTTCTTGAAAACGTTACATACCAATGAAAAAAGTCAAAATGTTTATGTTATTATTAGAAGGAAAGACCAGGGTATTTTTTTATTATTTAATCAAATTGTTTAATTCTTTCTAGTACGTTCGAAATTTGGGTTAAAATTTTGTTAACGATATAGGAAATTTTACCGTCTTTTTATAGCTGAAAAGCACATTGATTTGGAATTTCTTGCAAAAATCAAATAATTCTTGGATTTCAATGAAACTTTCAGGACTTATTAACAAATGACTTAAATTATTTTAGAATTTTTTTTTTTAAATAATCTTTTTTTCACATCTTTTAACTTACGAAATTTCCTATTTATATTTTATATTTATATTAGTTAAAATCAGAACTTCTTGAAGATTTTAAACCATCAATATTTTTTTTTAGAACAGAAGCCTCATTTAATGTAAATCTTGTCTGAATCATAAAATAAAAAAATACAATAGAACTAAGATATTATTTAACTAGAAAATGTTTTAATTACTTTTATAAATATGATATATTATGGACACTATTGTCTCAAAAAAGATGTTTTTCGATGTATAATGAATTTTTACAAGAATTGTTTTCATTTTTTTTAATTTTAATTAGAAAAATTTATTAAATTTTAAATATCTTAGACGATATTATTATTAAGAAAAAAAATCTATTTACTAATCATAAATTGAAAAGAGTAGCACAATTCATCAAACACCAATCTGTTTAAAAGAATTTTGAATTTTTTTTGTTTTGTTTGTGTGTGTCTGTATAAACGTACAAATTTTTGTAGATACGGACGTCCCTACACGATATTATCGGAAAATAAGATCAATAACTGTAGTAAATTTAAAGCCAAAGTCTCTAAACGTCAATAAAACATTAGATTACGGAGAATATTTTCCTAAATTTTAAGATTACCGAGTACTTAAAAATCATGCTCACGTTATATTCTTCAATTATTTTTTGTACAGAAAACTACCACCGTACAAAAACATTAGATAAACATCGATCTATCATCAACCTGTCAACACATCATTCGCTTAAATAAACAGCTACTGCAGTGTTCAAAATTGCATTTCTGTGATATTTTGAACTTCAAGGAAATAATATCAAAAATACTTTTATAAACTTTGTGGAGATGGGGTTTCCTCACACCAAAACAACGACAGAAACATATATCCGAAAATCCTTCCTTTTGAAGTTATTAATTGTAAAGTTTATGGTAGACGTTGTTAAATGTACAATCCAAGATACAATTCAAAAATAATTTTACAAACTTTGGTGGGCAGGTTCCTCACACCAAAATATATTAAAATGTCTATATAAACATGTCCAAAAGCCATCGTTGTATCTCAGCATAGCAACTCATAACAAATATTCAAAATGTCCTCTGCTTGCTTCTACACATTGACCTGAAGACCCTTTCAAATATCCCCCATGACACATTGATGAAGCATCTCTGCATTATTGATGTCTGTTGCATAAATCAATTGTTTTAGGTGGCCGCCCACACATAAAAATACAAAGGAATTGTAATGTTCTGCGCAAGAGGCTATCGATGCTTGCTAGGCATCGATTAATGCGTTGATAGGATGTTAGGATGGTTGTTGATTGTCCCTCGGGTCTTGGTGGCCTCCTATTCCCCTTTTGCTGCCAAGCTGCTGATTAAGATTCCGGATGTCCGGAGGGGACCTAACACTTGTGTCTCTAGGGGTTATCTCCATTCTGTTTCCGGGATATTACAGGAATGAGGTCGGGGGAACATGCAGGCCATGCTGGTGTCTAGCCTGTATTATACCATGGGGATTCCAATCCGCCCAGAAATGATGGTTGTGTAAATTTGTTATTCCATCTCTTCCAAATGTTGCCTCGTCCATGAATAAGACTGAAGAGACAAAAAAACGGATCAGCAATTTGTACAATAAACCATCGGTAAAAGTTTTCCCGTGGTCAGTGATCAGAGGGGGAAAGAAATCAGCACACGATGCAAATGATGCAGGTACAGGAGCTGCTCTTGAGGTACTCTACATATGGTACTATTAGATGTACAACACGCTAGATCCATTTGACGTGTGTTGATACCTGGATCGTCACCGACAGAATGAACTGGTCCTTCCCTATCTATCCATTTATCATGGCAGATGTCAGCCAGTGCATCCCAAACAATGTGACTAAAATGTGCTGGAGCTCCATCATACACGAATCAGATGCGTCTTCATATTAGCAGGGATACATCTTCTAGCAGCTCTGGAAAAGTCCCTGTAGACAGCCTCTGTAAGACCTGCTGAAAGAACATATGATACTACGAGACAGTCACCTAGAATTCTAGGCCATACATTAATCGTAAACTGATGCTGCTGTAACCTGTATTGTACCATGGGGATTCCGATCCGGCCACAAATATTGGTTGTGTAAATTTGTTATTCTTTCTCTTCCAAATGTTGCCCCATTATTGAGGCCGCAAAACCAGTCATCACCATCGTTGGAAAAAAAAAACGGAGAAAATGCCTTCTCATTGATGCGTCTGTCCTTGGTGATAATAATATCAAGGGCAAAAAAACTTGGTGTAAAAAATGAAAAGGTTAAGATGTACACCGACTTCCGGAAAGAGGTTGCCAGAATGTGTGACGCTCAGCCCACTGTTGTCCACGCAATAATCATTGGGGAGTTGGTGGGGTCTACCCCACCGAAACCTTTTTTTAGAATAAACCAAGTATCTCTTAGCAAAAGAAGTCTCTTGTTGCTTGACTCCGAAAATATTCCGGGAAAGTTGCTACCAAGTTAACCATACAATCTTCATGCAAGATGTCTCGTTGAAAACGAAAAACTAAGTGGAATAAGAGAAGATAAAATAATAATAATAATAATAATAATTGATATGGCAGTCCCTGCTGACTGCAATGTATCTTTAAAGATATTCAAAAAGTTGTCAAAGTACAAGGACCTTGAAATAGAATTCTCGAAAATGTGGCATATGGGAACATCAACAATCCCTGTTGTAGTTGGAGCCCTAGGACTGGTTGGAAAAGATTGCAGTAGACTAATTGAAGGGATTACTGGAAATCCATGCCTCAAGGAGATACAAAAAATTGTTCTGACAAGTACAGCCCACACCTTACGAAGGGCTTTATCTATGTAATTTAATTTTTTTTTTTTTTTTTTTTTTTTGTCAGTGGAAAGTGTCATGACGCCATTTCTAACCTTAGGTCCCTGGGCTGAACCCGGAAAGAAATGTGTAAACGCCAGAAATCAAGGAAAATAAAAATAATAATAATAATAATAATAATAATGTGCTTTCTTATTGACATGGCGGCCCGTGCAAATTGTCATGTATCTTTGAAGATCTACAAAATCTATTAAAGTACAAGATTCTTTAAGTGGAAATATATATATATATATATATATATATATATATATATATAGGAATTGCACATAAAGTAGTGGTGTTTCATAATATTGAGCACTGTATTTATAACACCTGAGGAAGAAATATATGTATACACACGTGAAAGAATATATACGTGTATGTAGATTTTTTATCCTACCCATTCCTACATATATATATATATATATATATATATATATATATATATATATATATATATATATATATATATATATATAATATAGTCCTCAGGTGTGCTACATTTATGGGATAAAGTGCTCAATATCAGAGATAGAGCAGGTGTAAATATAAAAGTGAACATTGAAGTCAACACTTAGAGACGACAGTCTGTTTCATGATAGACGCAATCGTCAGGCCATATATATATATATATATATATATAAAACGAGATCACCCCCATACAAGGTAGTAAGGTCACAAAGAAACAAGGGTTTCCTGGGGTGTGGAAGAATTAAACAGAAAAAATTACTAATGACCAAGAAAAAAAAATGTATCAGGACAACACCAGATAACGATTTGGTATTGCATTTAAATTTTTGCAAGAAGCTGTAAGTGAGTTCTACAAGATGGAATTCGAGAAAAGAAACTGTTAGCATAGAATATACGGTTACATCAAGCCAGCTCAACTCTAAATTGATGCGATCTCGACGCTAGTCTCGTACTTCACTGAAATTTCAGAAAAAAAAAGTAATATCAAATGTGCACACGTTGATAATTCATCTGGATCCTTACCAAAAATAATTAAATAAAACTCAAAATATAATTATTTTGAGAGTTGGTGCTTCCATAATTTATTTAATAAAACACATTATTTGCTTTCGGACTGGACAGGAAAAAAAATCTACATTGAATTTAATTTTTTTTTTTTTTTAATCGAGTTCACCCCAAGCAAATTTAGAGAAATCAGAAAGACAGTAGAAAGCGATTAATATTGCGTTTAAATTTTTAAAGTTGAATTGAAAACATGGAGCCGGAAGAGAGTTCCACAAGCGAGAAAAGAAACTGTTAGCATAGAACTTACGGTTGCATCTGACAGACTCAACTGTAATTTAGTGAGATCTCTTTGTCAGTCTAGCACTGCACTTAAATTCATATAGTCTAGGTACCATGACGAAGAGCGATATTTATTTGTAATATTTACAAAATGTGGCATAAGGCCAAAATGGGGATTCAGGAAAAGGACGGTCTTCTTCTGTCTTAACATTAAACTTATATAGCCGCAAACACTGACCCAAACATATAACAATATTCCTCACACGTAAACAACGCATTTTTACTTAACTTTCTTGCTACATTCACCATGATACCTTATTGTCTCTATGAAAGTCCAAACTAGGCCCCACATGTACATTATTCATTAACTGTGGGGTGGGGGATAAAATAACAATTTTAAAAAATCTACACCCTAATGAATATTAACAAATGTGAAACAAAACCATATATCAGATCATCCCAAAAGTTCTGTCCGAATTTTAACTTTTTGTTAAAATGAACGAAATTTAAAGAGTATTTTATAATGTCTAATGGAGCTGAACATTATTTTTATGTTTACATGCATTTAAACTGATCAAATTTTATTTCAGAGAACAATAAAATTAAATTGTGTTTGATTAAAACCCTGTTAACATGGAAGTACCCAAGAATCATTTGAGGCACATAATGCTTTATGAGTTCAAGAAAGGAAACTCAGCAGCCGAAGCGGCTAGAAACATTCACTCATTTTATGGAGAGGAATGTGTGAATGAAAGAACTTGCAGAAAATGGTTTGCAAAATTCAGAGGTGGAGATTTCCCCCTTGAAGATGAAGATCGAACCGGACGTCCAGTTGAGTTTGATGAAAAGCTTCTTGAAGCAGACCTTGATGAAAATCCTGCTTTATCAGTTGAGGAATTGGCAGTGGTTCTCAGTTCAAACCATACAACTGTTCATCGTCATCTTCAACAACTTGGAAAAGTTCCTAAACTTGGAAAATGGGTGCCTCATGAATTGTCTGAAAACAACCTCAAATCCCGAGTTGACATCTGCTCTTCTCTCCATTCTCGCCAACTTGTTTCACCTTTTTTGGATAGACTTGTGACTGGCGACGAAAAATAGATCTTTTATCGAAATGTTAAGCATCGTAGACAGTGGCTTGGTAAAGGGGAAGGACCCCAGCCACAGCCGAGAAGGGAACTTCATGGGCAAAAGGTTCTTCTTTCAATCTGGTGGGATCGCCAAGGAATAATCCACTTTGAATTCTTACCACCTAATGCAGCAATTAATGCTCAAATATACTGTCAGCAATTAGAGCGTTTAAACCAAGCTTTGAGGAAAAAAAGACCTGCTCTAGTGAATCGAAAAGAGGTGATGTTTCATCAGGACAATGCGCGACTCCACACACAAGAATCGCGTCACAAAAGATCGAAGAGAAGGTTGGGAGAAAATTCCTCATCCACCTTATTCTCCCGATCTTGCTCCTTCAGACTACCATTTGTTTCGTAGCTTACAGAATCATTTGGAAGAAACAGCTTTTGTAACACAGGGAGAGGTTAAAACTGACATTTGTGAGTTCTTCGAATCAAAGCCAAAAGAATTTTACAGTAATGGAATTAGTAAGCTTGTTAATAGATGGAAGGAAGTCAGATATTCAGGGAAAATACATTGTTGATTGAATCTGTAATTAAATGTAATATTTGGTCACTTGTTTTCTTTATTCAAAATTCGGACAAAACTTATGGGATGACCTGATACAATAAACCAAACAAAATAATATTAGTAATAGCAACCAACCTCCCCACCCCACACACACACACAATCCTTAAATGTGGCAGAAGCATCAGTTAATTGGACGAAATCAATGCGGTACTCTAATGATTTAAAACATTCATTCATTCCAGGCACACACTGAAACGCACATTCATTCAAACACAACAAATACGAAAACACACACGCGAAACGAAAGGCGCCCCGCATCCACCAGAAAACTGAAGTCTCTGCTCGCCTAAACGGGGGAGGGAAGAAGAAATACACTACCATAGCGAAGAACCCATTCGAACAAGTATCATGAAAGTATTTATAGAAAAGTCAGGGAGAAGCTACGTTACGGCAGTGGAAAAGTGTCTGAAGCTATGATGCCAGATCAGGACCAATAATATTGCAGATTCTTCTTTGGATTTTATCAAGAATCTCAAGATATAAAGCAGGAGCACTGGACCATATGCGGCAGCAATATTCAAAGCATGAACGAATGGTAAACTTATAGATATGTAATAAAGATTCTGGGGAAATTGTCTAGCACGACACAGTGAACCAATTTTCTTAGCAGCTGACTTAGCAATGGATTCAATAAAATCTTTCCACTTCATGTCAGGCGAGAATGTTATCCCGAGAAAGCTCCATGAGTCACTCTCCTGGAAGCTAACATCCGTTATTCTGATAGAAGACAGAAAAAGGTCTCTCAGATTTTTAGCAGAGAGTAGTTTTGTTTTGGAAGCGTAAAAATTGACAAGCCATTCTTTGCCCGAGTTAACAACAGACTGTAGGTCTTCTTTTTTTTTTTTTTAGATCAACTGCTAATTTGAATCTGTCCAACCGACCATGCTTACTCTCGAGACGTGAGTAAATGGTTGTTGTGAACATAGATACCAAATTGACAAATGATGTCATCAGGAAGGTCATTGATGAAAATTAAGAACAAAATAGGTACAAGGAAAGAGACATGGGGACACCTGTATTAGTATTAGGTTGGTGCAAAAATAATGTCGTAATGATGTCGTTTTTTGACGTATTTTTTAACGTCAAAAAACGATATTATTACGTCATTATTTTTGCACCAACCTAATACAAAAAGATCTAGAGGAGATGCCGTTCAGTATGAATTTAATTTAGCGATTTGAATAGAACCAAATTCATCCGGATGTGCCATAATCTTTTAACTTGTGAAGCAGGCCCTTTAGGCCAAAACTTATTGAACGCTTTCGAGATGTGCAAAACAAGTGCCCTAGCTTAATATAACTTAATATAATGTTGTCTGGTCTGATTCAAGTTTGACCAACAACTGTTTATATATATATATATATATATATATATATATATATATATATATTTTGAACAATAAAAAATGTTAAAAATTAAAATCTTCAGACAAACTTGGTTGTATATTAATATTCTTTCGTTTTTATTATTATTTCATTTAGATTCCTCGACTAGTTTCGGCCAACATGGCCATCATCAGGAGAAAAAAATTTCTGCTTGCTAGTTGCAGTAAACTACAGAAATGGATGTCTTGATGGAGAAAATGAACTTTTGCCTGTCGTTTTCATTTGTTTTTTTTATTTTTATTCATTTTTTTTAAACATGAATTTTGGTCAGTCCTTGTGTTGGTCAAACAGTCTCTTTTAAGTTGTTATTTAAGATAAGAGCTGGATGGATTCATGCTGCTCTGAATTCCCTTTGTTATTTTGATAGTTTTATTGGTTCCTGGAAAGGAGATGTGTCTCTGTTAAGTGTGTGTGTTATTTGGTTCTCCACCGCCTTAACCAGATATTGAACTCACACTCTTTGGGTCCTAACACTGGATCTAACTAACGCCTTTATCCACTGTACCATGTGTCTTCGATCCAATGACAGGACCCAAAGAGTGAGTTCAAAACAAGGTTAAGGTGGTGGAGAACTTGAAGAGGAGAATTAACAGGAGATAACTGATAACTGACATCCATTAGACATGGCACTTGGAACTAGAACAGTCTACCCCAGTGAGCAAAATAAAGGGTTCAGTTCGAAATTTCAATCACCTGAAGAAGGCTGGAGTGTACAATGGCCGAAACGTTGTGATAAATATGACAACAAAGATGAGGACAATAGTCCGAATAATGTAAATAGTGTACATAATACCACATCTCAGAAATATAGACAGATACTTTAATGCTTTATATGCATTTTATGTTAAAATGTTATATATATATATATATATATATATATATATAATATCAATTAATAATAAGTATAGCCGATCCTTAAAGATCTATTCGTTTATAATTTATTTCATGAATATCCAAATAATTACGATGACTATAATGCAAGGGGGATTCCTTTGCTGTCGAAAATAACATGACTGTTAGACAAATTACGGATTTTTAGTCTGATCAACCCCTATCTTACCCAGTATTTTAACTTATTCAGCCCTTAAAGAAAAAATCATTTCTAAGTCACCCTATCGGCTCACGTTTAATTCTTCTTTCCTTTCTTTCATTTCCTCACCTTTCTCACTCTCTCCTTTTCTCTCCCTCTCTCTTTCTCTCTTCCTCCCCCACCCAATATTTTAAAGCTTATATTGAAATTTTTCTTTTTCTTTCTTCCTCTTTTAATATAAAAATTCCCCTCCTTTTCTTTTTATCCCTCCCCCCCTTTCTTTTTGTCTGGACAAATTGATTTCATTTAATAAGAAAAAACTTCCGTGTGAAAAGATGAATATTTGGATATTCATTAAATAAATTATAACCGAATGGATTTTTAAGGATCGCCTGTACACACACACACATACACACACACACACACACACACACACACACACACACACATATATATATATATATATATATATATATAATCCTATAATAATATAACAGTATAATATGGTATAATATTTTGTAATAGTTTATTTTTTAATACGTGAGTCCAGTTTAAGTAATAGTCTGCGTTCTGTATCAAGACCCTAGTTTTAAAACTGACATAAGTCCACACTAGTGTGGCTGTTGACTACCGAGATGCTCCAATCTCCCTTTCACATCTCTTGTCTAACTGCTGTGTTCTTCCGGTCCCCAGGCAGTTCCTTCTTCACAAGATGGAGGCGGGGGCACAATTTATCGCCTGGCGCCTAAGGCGTCCTTAAAAGGGGAAATGCTGAGAGAGGTTAGGATATTTTCCAGGATTTTACCATAAATTCCCTTTAAAACAGGACCTTGTGTCACATTCGGTAGCCACGTAGGATCTATCTATCTATCTATCTATCTATCTCTCTATCTATCTATCTTAGTACTGTTTTCTTTTCTTGCTGAGAACTAATAATTATACATCGTATGAGTAAAATAGAGGAGAATAAGTTGGTTTTAAGTATGAAGAAGAAAAAAAGATCTCATAACTAAACGACAGCCTCACAAGATGTTGGAAAAATCTGTTATCTCTGGGCATACGATACATTTCACAGAGTCAGTTGATGGTCAGAAGTCCCGCAAAAAAATATGAAAAAAATTAAATCGCTGGGTATCGTTAGATAAACAGACGTGAAAAAGTGATAATATCGATCCAGACGTGTTACTCTTTGCCTGCCAAGAGGGTGAGTGAGTCTGCTGGTCATACCATGGCGTAACGTGTTATTGGCGTAGTCATGCAGACAGACCGTAAAACAACTATGAAACATTTCCTATCAATCAACGTACACGCGAGAAACGTGAAAAGAAATTTGCAAAAGTCGATATGGCACCTGAAGTCGACATCGTGACTTTTGAAATCGCCGAACCTCTCCGTAAGGTGAACGAGCGAGGGGGGGGGCGGTAAACGATTTGACTAGAAGGAAGATCTACTCAGCACAGTAATAAGAACAAGGATGAGTAGACCTCAAGTCGAATTCCTCGTTACCTCACCCCGCTAGTCAGTTGACACAATCAGTTAATTGATATTCACCTCACTACAAGCTGTCTCTTTTTGTTCAACACTCACGTATTGTTACGTGTCCCTTAAATAAAACTAATTATTTTTTAATGCATTATGTGTATTACTGAAAACATTCCTTTGTTGTCGGTCCACGGAGGAAATTGTATAAATAATTTCTTCTCTAGATACACCTGTTACTTCGGAAATAAATATCTTGTCTGACATGAGCAGGTTCTTTCAGTTTTTTTGTTTTTTTAATTACGATATAGTTTTAATTTGAAATAAGCCCGCAAGCTGTCACACCACGAATCTTTCTTCGATATTACGCTTCCAAATAAGCACAAATTTTGTCCGAAAACAAAGCCGGGATCAAATGGCCCAGAGGGTGAATAATGTTATATTCCGTGCTAATAGGAATATGGAATAGACAAACACAGGGGATAAATAGTAACAGGTTTATTGTAGAAACCAGTAAAACTAGCAAGGAAGTAATAGTTATGTGCACGGTCGTCACAAGTCAGTACAGTTGGAAGGCTGCTTGTTCTCGCAGATCCCAGCTCAACTCTGCTGTCCGCTGTCCTAACAGGTTACTACCTATAGTGCCGCCACTCATGGGGGTGGCAGGTTATTCCATAACAGCAGATAAAAAAGTGAAAATAGAACATAAAGACAAAAAAAATGAAATCTGAGGCTTCGCCGATGAATAGTTGCCAGCAAAACTAATCTATCTATATTTCTGAGATGAGGTATTATGTACACTATTAACATTATTTGGACTATTGTCTTCATCTTTGTCGCCATATGTGTTACAACGTTTCGGTCGTTGTACGCTCCGGGCTTCTTCAGGTAGTCGGAATGTCGAACTGAACCCTTTATTTCGCTCACTGGGGTAGAATGTTCTAGTTCCACGTGCCTTGTTTTTACGGATGTCAATTATCAATTATCTCCTGTTAATTTCCCTCTGCAAGTTCTCCACTGCCTTAACCGGTTATTGAACTCACACTCTTTGGGTCCTGTCACTGGATCTAACCAACGCCTTTATCCACGGTGTCATGTGTCCTTGTATGAATTTCTGAGTATTTTAAACCTAATGTCTCAGCAACTATTTTTTACCGGTGCTCATATTGCAATTTTTTACTGTTACCATTTTTTCACCAGAGCTCATATTGCAATGTTTGTTGTTGTTATCTCTTTTCTCTGGCACCCCTTATTACTGGTTCCCATACTGTATTCATTTCTATGCTTCGTCGGATCAAGAGATTTTTGTGGCCTAGCATATGTGCTGATTCCTTAAGTTTACGAATTTTCCAATGGTGTTCTTTGTCTATGATATCAACCTGATCCCACAGAGGGCGGTGATCTCACTTTTCTCTCCATATGTGGTCAGCCACGCCTGATTTTTCCACTTCCCCTCGTGTCTACCCCAGTGAGCAAAATAAAGAGTTCAGTTCGACATTCCAACCACCTGAAGAAGGCCGGATCGTACAACAGCCGAAACATTGTAATAAATATGGCGACAAAGATGAGGACAATAGTCTGAATAATGTAAATAGTGTATATAATACCTCATCTCAGAAATATTGACAGATAATGTTGACGTTTTGTACACAAATGAATGCCTTCAAGATGAATTACGAACAGTTGAACTCTGGCCATATCATGCTCTATGAATTTCGGAAAGGACTTGCCGTCGGAACTGCGACAAAAACATTCAGAAGGTTTATTTGGATCGTGCTCCAGCTCTTTAGACAGTTAAAGTTTGGTTTGGCAGATTTCGTCCGGGTGATTTTAACGATCAACTACGCTTCGGACGACCTTCCGACGTCGATAAAGACGCCCTGCTTCTCCATCGTCGAAAGAGATTTCTAAGAGTTTGAAAATCGATATCTCGACTGCCCTTCGTTATTTGAAGAGACTTGGTTTCAAGAAAAACAGCCGATTTTGACAAATCGAAAAAGCGCCATTTCCCATCACGACAAGGCAAGACAGCAAGCTGCAGAACGGATCTTGCAGAAACTTAAGGAGTTGAAATGGGAAACCCTCTAGTACCCACTGTCTTCTCCTGACTTGGCATCTTCGGATTTTCATTTATTCCTGTCTCTACAGAACAATTAATTAACAAAAAAAATGAGTCTGTACAGTTAGTCAAAAACTCAAAACCTCACAACTTTCTTCCAAAAATGATATTACGTTTCTACGAAAATAGAATCAATGGGAAGCAGTTAAAAACAAGGGAGACCATATACCTGACAAATACATATATATATATATATATATATATATATATATATAGTAAAAAAAAACAGACCACTTTAAGGTACCATTATAATAATTTATTTCACTAGAGCCCTTTTAAAGGACGCCGGATCATCAGATAGCACTTCCAAAAATGAAATGAAAAACGATATATATATATAAAATATATATATAATTATATATATAAAATATAAAAGAGAGAAAACACAAACGTTTTTGGTTATAATGTGGATTTGTTTTAGTATATATGTTATATTTTATTCTTCATATTTCTGCTACACGAGTTTCCGGGCTCGTGACCTTCTTCAGGCAAATAAAAGGAATAAATTTTTAAAAAGAATAAATTTTCCTTATGTTCTTTTAATGTTTCATTGTTCGTTTTCTGTATTTGTTAGTAAGCCTTTAACTCCTTTCTGGACTGTTGGCAAAAAATTTCTGCCTAAGTGTTAATAAAACAATTAGGTTTGGTATGAGAGCTGGGGATGATAGATGTGTTTTTTTGTTTTATTATTTCAGTTAGGTTCCTCGACTAGTTTCGGCCAGCATGGCCATCATCAGGAGAACAAAAACTGCTTGTTAGTGGCAGTGAACTACAGGAGTGAATGACTGTTTCTGAAGAAAGTGAACGTTATCTGTAGTTTTCATTTGTTCTTTTTTTTAACGGTTACTGGGGAAAAAGTCCGCACCCAAAAAAAATGCTATTATGTATATATATATATATATATATATATATATATATATATATATATATATATTTTTTTTTTTTGTGAGTCTACCATTCGTCCATGCTTTGAATATCGCAACTACGTCTGGTCTAGATCTCCTTCTATATATTTAGAAATTCTTGATAAAATCCAAAGAAGAATCCGCAACGTTATTAGTACTGACCTGGCATCTCGGTAATTCATGGTAATTGTTCTGATGAATTTTGCTCTATGTTACCTAGACTTTATGAATTTAAGCGCAATACTAAATTGGCGACAAGTTTTCATCAATTTGCAGTTTAAATAGCTAGATAAAACCGTAAGTTCTATGCTAACAGTTTCTTCTATCACACTTCTTGCCTGTGGAAATCTCTCTTCCGTCTTCTTGCCTTCCGGTCAAGTTTCATCTTAGAAGGTTTATACGCAATTTCAATCGTTATCTTCTGTTTTCAAAATTCCTGTTCTTTTTTTTTTTGCCTTCTCCGATAATAATAGTTTTTTCTCATATTCTCTAACACTCAGTAATTTCTTATGTCACAGTGGCTTTATTGCCTTGCTTAGGGTGAAATAATTTAAAAAATGGATTTATTCAAGGCCGTCTGTTTGAAAGCGAATGTAATTGCATTGACCGGAATTTGAATTCGGTTCGCCAATTCCACTTTCCACGCTACGGACACATCCTCTCTCTCCCCACTCTCCTCCTCTCTCTCCCTCTTTCTCTCTCTCTCTCTCTCTCTCTCTCTCTCTCTCTCTCTCTCTCTCTCTCTCTCTTTCTGGCTGTCTCCCATTCTCTCTCCCTCTCTGCCTTTCTCTTCTCTCTCTCTTTTCCTTTCTCTCTCTCTCTCTTTCTCTCTTTCTGCCTCTCCCACCATCTCTCTCCCATCTCTCTCTCCCCTTTATTCTCCTTCTCTCATCCTCTCCCTCTCGTTCTCTACCTCTCTCTCTCCAATCTCTCTCCCTCTCTCCCATCTCTCTCCCTCTTGATCACTCTCCTCCCCTCTCTCTCGCTCTCTGCCTGTCTCTTTCTCTCTCTCTTTCCTCTTTTCTGCCTCCCTCCCCATCTCTCTCTCCCTCTCTCTCCCATCTCCTTCCCTCTTGATCCCTCTCCTCTCCTCTCTCTCTCTCTGCCTCTCTCTTTCTTTCTCTCTCTCTTTTCCCTTTTTTGCCTCCCTCCTCATCCCTCTCTCCCCTCTCGATCCCTCTCTCTTTCTCTCTCTCTCGTTCTCTGCCTCTCTCCCTCTCTCTCTCTCTCCCTCTCTCTTCCTTTCTCTCTCCCTCTCTTTCCACTTTTCTGCCTCCCTCCCCATCTCTCTCCCTCTCTCTCTTCTCTCTCTCTCTCTCTCTCTCTCTCTCTCGTAAATCAGTTACCTTTTCTTGCCTATTCTTTCAGGTGAGAAGATGTTGCAGACAAGAGACCGATGCCCTGGCGATTTATTCGTTTCTCTACGCTACGATGCCCTGAAACAACAGATCGAAGCCGTAGTAGGTAAAGCGCACAGACTATGCCTTACGACGCTGTCGACGAACAGCATTGGATCAACTGAAACCCCTAATCTTGACCCTGACGGTAAGTCCGTTAATCTCTAGAGCACCTCAACCGTTATCTATCCTACATAACACCATAATCTGCATTTACATACATAAACCAATAATCTTCTTACACCAACCTCATTTAGTAACGTTCTAACTTGAGTGATTCTTGGGTCCTGCTTTGGTTTGTTTTACGGCATATCAACATCCTTATGGGTCATTTAATGCCGAAATTTAATTTTCTTGGAAGCATTAGTAATTTTTTTACCATAAATGTATTGTTGGTAATTTTTATTACTACGAAACTGCATTTCTGGTATTTTTACTATAAAATTTTTTATACTTTCGTAGAGTTTGACCGCAGTTTAGGAGTTAACTATTGGTCCATAGCTGGGGCCCTAACAGGTGCTACCACTCCGGGTCAGGTTGAATCTAGGAACAACAGCGAGTAATAAGTGATTCCGCGCTCCTCAAAACCTCTCGATCAGAGTTCTTACTACCGGATGTAGTTTATCGTCATCCCCAGAAGATCTTGGGTCTTGTAATAGGTGAGCCGTTTGTAAAAAATAAAAATAAAAAAAAAAAGGTTAAATGACAAATATCCCATAAGGAAGGATATCTTTATCCTAGTGCTCAATTACTGAAACCTTATGCCTGAGCGCCCTGTCGGCTGGGCCTTCAGAATACGCAGACTGCACCTCTGTGGGGGGTAAGACCCCCACCCACACACGAGGCATCCTGGGTAAGACGATAAACTACATCCGACAGCAAGGCCTCTGATCAGAAGGTTTTGAGGAGTGTGGATCCATTTCTTAATTACTGGTGTTCCCAGGTCCACCCTGACCCGGTGTGGTAGCACCTGTTAGGGTCCCAGCTATGGGCAAATAGTTAATCCCCAAAAAGTGGTCAAAACACCATGGAAGTATAAAAATAGGTTTTAGTACCAGCAATAATTGTTGGGGGGAATACTTTTTGAAAAAAAAATTATTACCCACAATACATTTTTAGGAAAAAAAATTATTACCAGCAATGCATTTTTGGAAAAAAATTTACCAGCAATACATTTTTGAAAAAATATTACCAACAATACATTTTTGAAAAATAATAAAAATCTTGTCGACATTAAATAACCTATTGAGGCTCTTATGTCGTAAAACAAACCAAACCAAACCTTATGCCTTACTAAGGTAAGAACGTCTGCCCTGATGTGATATTTAACAAGCTGGTCTCGCAGAAACATTCACTAATACGGTAAATTCTATTCTCTCTGTGCATCTCACATCCGTATATTTGTGTAAGCCTGTCCCCCATTGAATATATATGACACAATGAAAGAACAATTGACTCATTCATATAGCCCACCTGAAACACTTGTCGTATGGTGTCAACAGGTGTATGATGTGGGTTATCATGTAAACCAGTGATGGCGTCTGCCATCTGTACACATATGAAAGTATAAGCATGTGTTAATGGCCACAGAAGATCGGGTCTGAGTAATGTTAATGATCTCCTCCTCCTATGTGCTGTGCCCCTTCTGGATATGAACGATCATAGCTCTCCACCTCTTCCTATCAATCGTAGTTTTCTTAGCAATGTTTGTCGTTTTACTATCCCACCGTACCCTGTTCTGCCACCCAGGTAGATTACTCGAGGTTTGGGGTTATAAACTTGAATCTTAAAATCCCGAATATCGAAATTCTGAAATTTGAAATCCCGAAAGATCAAAATGCCAAAGATTAAAATCCTGAAAGATCAGAATCCCGAAAAATAATCTTGAAGAAAAATTTTTTAAAAATTGAAATACGTTTATTTCTAAACTTTTACAAAATAGCGTTTAAATGGTGTTTATAATTTGAAACGTTCAAAATTTATTTAAAAAATATAAAACCAGACTATATGAATGATTTATAATGAAAGATTATGAGCAAGATAGTCCATAGGATCTGATTGGTTTTCACGATCGTTAACTATATTCTTATGCCTTTCATCACAATAAAACACTTTTTTTTTTCTTTTTGAACAAGACTCTTCCCGGAAAAAGCGTTCACATTTGTTTTCTACGTTCCTCTGCTCTTTTTTGAAACTCACCAGTAATGCGATAAACACTGACATTAGCATTGCCTACGAAATGTTGCCATTGCCTAGTCGCCATATTTACTTAGAAGACACCATTGCCATTATGTGAAAGGTCTTTTTGTCACACTCTATAGAATAATCCTTGCAAGCCCGTCACTTGACGCCAAGAGCAGTCGAAGTGTTGTGCTAAAAACAACAAATACAAAAAAAAACAGGCTTGACAAAAAGAACCATGAAATAATAATAAGCAGCCAAAATATTTCCACCCAGAAATTCAGAGGGAAAGAAAGAATACGAATCTATCTGTCCGCCTGACTGATTTAATTAACCCCGTGGGACACATTTTCTTCATTTTTTCTTTGGTATAAGTTTATTAACTGGTTCTGTTTTTACTACATAGTGTTTATACATTTGAAACGTTCAAAATTTATTTAAAAATATGAAACCAGAATATATGAATATTTTATAATGAAAGATTATGAGCATGAGTCCTAAGATAGTCCATAAGATCTGATCGGTTTTCACCATTGTTAACTATATTTTTAAGCCTTCCATCACGATAAAAACACTTTTTTTTCATTTTGTACAAGACTCTCCTCGGAAAATGCGTTCACATTCGTTTTCTACTTTCCGCTGCTCTTTTTTGAAACTCTCCAATAATGCGATAAACACTGACATGAGCATTGCCTACTAGATTTTCCCATCGCTTATGCCATATTCTGGTTTCACATTTTTTAATGAATTTTGAACGTTTTAAATGTACAAACACTGTTTTGAAAATATTTAAAGATAAAGGTATTTCCATTTTTTTTTCAATTTCTCTCAAAGACTATTTTTCGGGATTCTAGAGTATTGCAAGACAGAAGAATTTCTTTGGTAACGAAGAAAAGAATACTGAGCTGTTGCGTGACATCTGTCCTTCTTTACGGCAGCGAATATTGGACGATTTTCTCAAAGATGAAGAAGGGACTCGAGGCGACGGAGATGTGCTTCTACAGAAGGATGCTGAGGATATCATGGACCGAGCGTGTGAGCAACGATGAGATCTTAGAGAGGATGCAAGCAAAGGGGAGGCTTATGCTTAACATCAGGAAGAGGAAGCTGAAGTTTCTGAGAAAGGAAGGCCTGGAGAATCTGATACTCACGGGTCGAATAGAGGGAAAGAGAGACAAAAGAAAACAATGCATGACATACCTAGTGGCTTTAAGCAAGTGGATGACAGAACGTGGTCTGGGGGAGGAAGCAGAGGGAAGGAACTTGTTGTGAGCTGCAAAGGATAGAAAGATGTGGAGAGCCATAATCTCCTACGTCCTGAAAGGACACGGCACATAGAAAGAAAGATCTTTTCAGATTTTACATTCTGATCTTTCGGCATTTTGATACATTTGGGATTTCAAATTTCGGCATTTTAAATTTCAGGTTTTCGACATTCGGGATTTTAAGATTCAGGATTCTGATCAGCACCCGATTACTCGCTAATATTTACTGTCCTTCTTGCCTTCTGTATGTCCTGTGAGTTTCACATTTTCTTTTCTTTGTCCAAGAAATTTAAATTTTCTTTTTTTGATTTATGCATACTTTCCATTTTGTTTTCATTTTCCTTAATACTTCCTCGTTAGTCACATGTTCCGGCCATGATATTCTTAGCATTTTTCTGTAGATTCACATATTGCCTGAAGCATTCTCTTCATCTGTGGACAGATTGTCCAGGATTCATTGCCATATAGGAGTATTGATATTACCTAACAGTTTAGCACCTTTTTTCTTTGTTTCGAATATTTTTTTTCTGTTTCTTAATACATTGCTTAGCTTTTAAAAGGAATCTTTTCTTATTCTAATGAGCCTTTTGATTTTGGTCTCATATTTTTCGTTGTCTGTTAAAATATTTCCAATATATTTAACCTTCTAAATTGCAATCAATATAAAAATAGGAGCCCTCACTTTGTAGCCATTGTAGTTTCTATGCATTTCTATTCCAGAGAATGTAGATAAATCTAAAAAACATGTCTGTGTAGCTAATCAGTATTTCATTGATTGATTGATTCGTTTTCTACGGCTCATCAATCCTTTGCAGGTTATTGAAAACTAGGAACTATTTTTAGATTGTTTTCCTTTAGTGATATAAGTCTTACTAATTAGCCCATAGCTGGGGGAAGAGGTAAAATCATACCTTCCCTAAGAGTATTTGTACGTAAGTGAATGTAACGAACTGAAAGTGAGTCAGTCGTTCACTTTTGAACCGACTGTTCGGTTGAACTCTCTTCCTACGGACGGGAGGAACCCGAAGGAGGCTACGCCGAAGGGTGGAGTCTCCTTCGGAGAGGTAAACCGGCCCTGAACCCGTATATACGGGTTCAATGGGCATATTTTTGGCCGAGCCCACGGGCTCGGAATGCCCACGTTAAAAAGGCCTTGTGCCACATGACACCCTCGTGGGGGGAGGGGGTTGTGACTCAATATCGTAACGAACTGAACGGGAATTGAAACTTGGCTCTCTGATTAACAGTTTTCAGGAAGACATAAGAATGCGATAATGCCACTAAGACGCAAGGGGTTACTGGGTGAAAGAGAATGAAAATACTTTAGTGAAGAGAAAGGACAATAAAAGTACAAGTTTTAGGAAGACATAAGATGGCGATAATGCCACTAAGGCGCAAAGGGTTACTGGGAGGGAAATAGAATGAGAAGACTTTAGTGAGGAGAAAGGACAATAAAAGAACAGATTTCGGGAAGACAGAAAATAATATCATTGAAATTTTTGAAGATCGTAAGTAGCAGGAATGTGTGAAACCGGAAGAAATTTCCAAATCCGAGAAGTACGAGAGAAGAAACTCTCAGAATAGAACTTACGGTTACGTCTAGATATTTCAACAGTAAAATGATGAAACGTAATTGCCATTCAAATGGTATAGTAAAATTCATAAATACCAGCATGTAGGTAACAGAATATTGCCTACCACACGGACCCATGGTCCTTTTTTGAAAAACCTTTTCTTGTCTAAAAAAACTTACTTCTGGTATATTGTCACTCAGCTGCCTATGCTTCAATATACCATCTAAGTTAATGGCTGTTATATTGAAGTATCATGACATATGACTATTAGTCAGTTATGTGCCATGCGTGAGACACGATTAGGCAACTTTCGATACATGACTGACGAGGCAAATTTTTTCCCGCAGTAGGTTGCCATTTCTTTCTGCAATAGATCAGTTGTCATCCAAGGCTGTAGAACCCAGTCTGTCCTGCTATTTACCCATAGCTGGGAGAAGAGGATTCATACCTTTCCCAACGGTATTAACACGTAAGTGAATATAATGGATTCGACTGGAATTCGAACTCGGCTCTCCGATTCCTCAATCTGAAGTGTTATCCATTAGTCCACCGTACCGTCGTAATTAATATGCCGTTATATTGGAGCATCCAGACTTACATCTATTAGGTGATCCAAATTAATGGTTGTTATATTGGAACCTCAACCAGGTATATAAATTTAGGCCCATACAATAACAGCCATTAATTATTTAAATTTGAACTTTGGGCATTCCTGGCTGAGGCAGAAAAAGGGATCCAGGTGTGTGAGAACAAATGCTGGGAGCACAAAACCAATGACTATGCGTGGAGTAATGCAAAGACCTTGTGGGCCGACAGGAATCTCTCCTCGACTCTATTAAGCGTTGGAAGATGTTATGGTCGTCACACGACATAAAAGCCTCTGCAAGAGCATCATGCAAGGCAGTGCTGAAGGCGGACGCAAGAACTGGTCAGACAATAAAAAAAAAGTGCGGACCGACATGACAATGCCGGAACTCCCGAGATAGACGCCAACACATCATCCCGGAAGAGGCTATCTGTTTCTTCTGCCCTTAGGTCCCCACCAGCGATTGAAGCAGTCAAGGGACTGATGACGATGATGATGATGCATATATGATGATGATGCATATATGATGATGCATATGATGATGATGATGAATATGATGATGATGAATATGATCATGAATATGCTGATGATGAGGATTATGATGATTATGATGATGATGCATATGATGGTGATGATGAATATGATTATGATGAATATGATGATGATGATGATGGTGATGAATATTATGATGATAATGATGATGATGATGAATATGATCATGATGATTATGATGATTACGATGATTATGATGATGATGCATATGATCATGCATATGATGATGATGAATATGATGATGATGATGATGGTGATGAATACGATGATGAATATGATGATGGTGATGAATACTATGATGATAATGATGATGATGAATATGATGATGATGAATATGATCATGAATATGATGATGATGATTATGATGATTATGATGATGATGCATATGATGATGATGATGATGAATATGATTTTGATTAATATGATTATGATGATGATGATGAATATGATGATGAATATGATGGTGATGAATATTATGATGATAATGATGATGAATATGATGATGATGATGAATATGATCATGAATATGATGATGAGGATTATGATGATTATGATGATGATGCATATGATGATGCATATGATGATGATGATGAAGATGATGATGATGATGATGATGATGGTGATGAATATGATGATGATAATGATGATGATAAATATGATGATGACATTGGAGCATCCAATTTCGATGCAGTTCTGTGCATTTTTCAGCAACTTGCGACGGATACTTATATGATACATGTTATGACAAAAAATAATTCCATTCGTCTTCCTTGACCATCTGGGCATGCTCGTAACTAAATTCTTGCCAAGACGTCCGGAATCCTATAGAAGAGGCGAATTGGGTCATGCATTTAACAAGTGAACATACAAACAACTATGACCGAGATAAGCAATTCACTTTTCTGCGGCAATGAACGTTACACCACCCCCGCAAATGAACCACCCACGATTGCATCTCAATATCGCATTTAGTGTTATGATACGTCTTTTGTCCTTAGCAAAATAAAATATTCACGCCGCTTAAACAATTCAACCACCGTGAAAAGGCGATCTTCAATTGACATTAGCGTCGAAATTCGCCTCTTCCATAAAACTCGGAAATGACGAAAGCATCTACCGCTTTTATGAAGAATAAAGAAAATATATTTTCCATTTGTAGTGAGGCGTAAAAAATCAAACAGATGTTGCCTCCCAGGACTGATGATTGTTAACTTCATAATAGCATTTTTTTAAAATAAAAAGACTTACAAATAAGAATTAACAGCAAATATTACAATTGATTCATTCGATCTCAAATAAATGATGTAAACAGCTGTTGTTTTCTGTCCAAACTCTCATTAATTCGATAAAAGAACGAAATTCATATCACCTCCCATTTTTTCTCTCATTCCTGGCATCTTTTACCTTTTTCTGTCATCTTTTACCAATGACTTTTACCTTTTCTGTCATCTTTTATCTTTTACCTTTTCTATCATCTTTTGACCAATACTTTTTCGTCTTTTACCATGTACGTTTTACATCATCTATTACATCTTATCTTTTACCATTTCTTTCATCTTTTACTTTTTCAGTCATCTTTGACCTTTTACATTTTCTGTCATCTTTTACCTTTTACCTTGTACCTTTTCTGTCACCTTTTACTTTTTAACTTTTCTGTCATATTTTACATTTTACCTTGTACCTTTTTGTATTCCTTTATTTTTAACTTTTCTATCATCTTTTACCTTTTACGTCTTCTGTCATCTTTTACGTTTTATCTTTATTTTCATCTTTTACCTCTTACCTTGTACCTTTTCTGCCATATTTTACCTTTTAACTTTTCTATCATCATTTATATTTTCTCTCACCTTTTACCATTTACCTTGTACCTTTTCTGTCATTATCTGTCTGTATTTCTGAGATGAGGAATTATGTACATTATTTACATTATTCGGACTATTGTTCTCATCTTTGTCGCCATATTTATTATAACGTTTCGGCCGTTGTACGCTCCGGCCTTCTTCAGGTGGTTGGAATGTCCTCAAGGACACATGGCACAGTGGATAAAGGCGTTGGTTAGATCCAGTGACAGGACCCAAAGAGTGTTCAATACCCGGTTAAGGCAGTGGAGAACATTCAGAGGGAAATTAACAAGAGATAACTGATAACTGACATCCATTAAACATGACACGTGGAACTAGAACAGTATACCCCAGTGAGAAATAAAGGGTTAAGTTCGACATTCCAACCACCCGAAGAAGGCCGGATAGTACAACGGCCGAAACGTTGTAATAAATATAGCAACAAAGATGAGAACAATAGTCTGAATAATGTAAATAATGTACTTTTCTGTCATCTTTTACATTTTACCTTTTCTCTCATCTTTTACCTTTTAACTTTTCAGTCAACTTTTAGCTTTTATTTTTTCTGTACCTTTCCTGTCATCTTTTACTTTTAACTTTTCTATCATCTTTACCTTTTACATTTTTGTCATCTTTCACATATTATCTTTTCTGTCATCTTTTACGTCTTATCGTTTACGTTTTCTGTCATCTTTTTACTTTTACCATTTTTGCCATCTTTTACGTTTTACCTTTTCTTTCATCTTTTACGTTTTACATTATCTGTCAACTTTTGCCTTTTTCCTTTTCTGTCATCTTTTATCTTTTAACTTGATAATTTTCTGTCATCTTTTATTTTTTTACCTTTACTTTCATCTTTTACCTTTTACGTTTTTTGTCATCTTTTACCATTTACATTTTCTGTCATCTTTTATCTTTTAACTTGTACCTTTTCTGTCATCTTTTACTTTTTAAGTTTTTGGTCAGCTTTTACCATTTACCTTTAATCTTTTCTGTCATCTTTACTTTTTACCTTTAACCTTATCTGTCACCTTTTACATTTTACCTTTTCTGTCATCTTTTACCTTTTGCATTTTACTTGCATCTTTTACCTTTTAACGTTTCTGGCATCTTTTACCTTTTAGCTTTTCTTTCTTCTTTTACCTTTTACCTTTTCTGTCATCTTTTACCTTTTACCTTTTCTGTCATTTTTAACTTATGCATTCCACCTATTCTGCCATCTTTTACCTTTTAACTTTTCTGTCATCGTTTCCGCAGTATCTTTTAAGATTACTGTCATCTTTTTAATTTTACTTTTTCTTTCATCTTTTATGTTTTACTTTTTCTGTCATCTTTTGCCTTTAATCTTTTCTGTCATATTTACTTTTACCTTATACCTTTCTGTCATATTTCACCTTTTACCTTTTTAGTCATATTTTACATTTTACCTTTCCTATCATCGTTTACGCCTTATCTTTTAAGATTTCTGTCATCTTTTACCTTTTAACTTTTCTATCATCTTTTACTGTTTACCTTTTACCTTTTTGTGCCATCTTTTACCTTTTATCTTGTACCTACTCTGTCAACTTTTACCTTATATCTTTTCCGTCATTTTTTACCTTTTAACTTTTCAGTCATCTTTTGCGTTTTATCTTTTACGTTTTCTGTCATCTTTTTTCTTTTACCTTTTCTGTCATCTTTTACCTTTTTCTTTTAACGCAAATCTCTTTTTAACTTTTATTTGTCTATAACCTGAACTTATCTTCAAAATTTTATTAAAAAATAAACTAATTATTAATTTTTGAGTACAAATTTATTATATCAGGTCACTCAAAAAGTTAATCATGACGATAAACTACATCCGGCAATCAGGCTTCTTTTAGGGTGATAAAAGGTTTCGAGGAGATTGGAATCACCTCTTAAATGCTTCCAGGTCTACCCTAACCCGGAGTGGTAGCACCTGTTTGGGTCCCAGATATTGGCGATGTGGATCAGACTTACACAAACCCCAAAGAAAATACAAACCCTATAAAAGTATAAAAATTCATTTTTGTATAAACGAATTACAAACAATACCTATTTGTAATAAAATAACCAAAAATATATCCATCAACATGAAACAAGTCTTTCATGATATTAATAAATATAATATCCTACAATTTCCAACTGTATTCCAAAATATAAGTAAATATAACAAAACTACAGCATAAAACACACATATCAAACATTTATATGGAAAAAATCGGAGTATCATCTACCATGTATTCAATTGTGAAAGCAGAATAACGTATATCATATTTTTATGTTATTTACATTATTCAACGTTTCGGCCGTTGTACGCTTCGGCCGTCTTCATGTGGTTGGAATGTCGAACTGGACCCTTCATTTCGCTCGCTGGGGTAGACTGTTCTAGTTCCACGTGCCATGATTAATGGATGTCAGTTATCAGTTATCCTGTTCGACATTCCAACCACTGAAGAAAGCCGGAGCGTACAACGGCCGAAACGTTGTAATAAATATGGCGACAAAGATGAGGACAATAGTCCGAATAATGTAAATAATGTACATAATACCTCATCTCAGAAGTATAGACAGATCACATTTTTATTACTTTAAAGCTCCCAAGAAAATTAAATTTAGACATTAAATGACCCATAAGGAGTTGATATTGCGTTAAACAAACAAGCCCAATTAAATCAACAAGGAATCGAACATTCTTTTTCAAGCATTTCTTTCAATGGATTGTATATATCACTTCGACTTCGAGGTACATTTGAGTCCTGAAAGGCGCTCAAGGCAATATATTCTCATATAAGAAAAATGCCAACAATACCAATTTATAGTAAAATTACCAGCAATACGCACATACTAACAAATTGTAGAGACTTCACACAAATCCGTTTAAAATACTACCAGATAAACAGCATAAAGGACTTTCATGGCATTAATCCATATAATATTCTACAATTTCTTAAAGAAATCAAACTGTATTCCAAAATATAACTTCAACATAAAACATACATATCACCGCCTCTAGTAATTATGTTCACACAAACCTGTATATGGAGAAAAGCTGTGTAAGCAGAATAACATATATCATATTTTTATTACTTCAAATCTCCCCAGAAATTTAAATTTCAGCATTAAATAAACTATAAGGAGTTGATTTGCCGTTAAACGAACAAATCAGTCAATCATTCTACAAGTGCTACAAGTACAGTGTATCCCAGTGTTATATGTTACATGGTTCAGTTGTCAGAAACTAAACCGGTGTCCCCACCAGACCTTTCTGTTGCGGATGATGGGTTGAAACCAAGTAGGATTAAATCCCTGTAAATGGGCGGACGAAACTTCTAGTTGAGTCAAATGGCTACCTTTTTTAGACTGGGCACCATAGTTATAGATGTGGCCAGTGCGGTGATGACACAGCATCCGTGGGTGGAGAGCTTCTTTGTCAATAGCCAGATTAGAAGGTTCTCCCGATAAAATCAACGGCGTGCTTTTAAGATGGAGGGCAATGGACATTGCCAGGTCCATTTGCCAAAGACACACTCTACATAAAAAAAAATACACACACACACGCATACTCTAGCATCCAACCAAAAGCTGGTCAGGTTTTCAACTGCGCAGCAGCCCTAAAACCACACCCGGTCATAGAACTGATGATGATGGCGATTTACTGAAGTCGAACAAACTTTCTGTCTGAATTACTGGAATAAAGGGTTATCATTATTTACTAACTACTACTAAGTGTACTCTTTAACAATGGCGGCTGAATTGTTCTCGTTTCGTTGGCCTTGCTTACTGATATCACGCACTGTTCTTAGTATTTCTCAGTTATTGCTCGGCCTGTTTCCACTGAATCGAAGTATATACTACCCGACCCAAGGATTGACACATAATTACTACGCCACAGAATCCACAATTCAACGCTTTAACAGAGAACCTTAAAGAGAATATTCTTATTGCCTGCCTGCTGCTGCATCTGATTCTTTTCTGCTGCTTCTGCTGCTGCTGTTGCTTCTGCTGTTTCTGCTTCTATTTCTACTGCTGCTGATTACGTTGCTGTAGCTACTGCTAATTCTGTTTCTACTGATTTTGTTCTGCTGATGCTGATTTTGCTTCTGCGACTACTGTTACTTCTGTTTCTGCTGCTTCTGCTTCTACTACTGCTTCTGATACTGCTTCTGCTACTGCTGAATCTGATGCTGTAGCTAATATTAATTATGTTTCTACTGCTGTTGTTGCTCTTATTGCTTCTTCTTCTACTGCTACTGATTCTGCTGCTGCTGATTCTGCGACTACTGTTACTTCTGTTTCTGCTGCTGTTTCTGCATCTACTGCTGCTTCGTTTACATAATATCTGGAGTTACATCTGATGATATTTATTTGTTGCTTTTTTCTTCTTTATTTTATTTATTTTCTAATTTTTTTTCATTTTTTTTTTTTTTCAGTGTTTTTTGTGATTGTTAACTTGAGAAGTGGTACGTCAATCATTCGCCATAAAATGACTCCGCCAATGGCAGGCGTGTCTCCCGAGTGGAACAGAGTTTTATTGTTTCCAATGACTGGTGGTAACGTCGAAACTCATTCCTTGGAGTTTCTGATCGTGAAAGGTGCTGTTTTCACCCGGAGCAACATCCTTGGTCACGTCATTGTTGGCCCTTCGGCTTCTCCAGTCGGAGAATTACACTGGAAGGAAATGCTTTCCCCAAGAAGGACGCGAGTGGGAAGGTGGCATCGGATCGTACCATTGGATTACTAAATCATTTTTTTTATTTGTATTTATAATTACAGCCGGAAAAAGGCTAATTTAAGGATCTCCGCCAAATTTGGAAATCCTTGTCATTTGCAATATCATCACCTCTCAGACTGATGGACATATTTTATAAATACGTTGTTTTTGTATTAAAATGAATATTAAAAACAACTCCTCACTAATTATTATTATCGCCTCTTCCTTTTCTACCCCCTCCTCTCTCTCTCTCTCTCTCTCTCTCTCTCTCTCTCAATCTCTCTCACACACACACACATATACACACAAACGTGGCTTACGGCTACATCACATTAAAACACTAGTTCAGGTACGATCACCGAAGTTAAGCAACGTCGAAATTGGTCAGTAACAAGATGTGTGACGGTTTTGAAATACCAATTGTTGTTTGTTTGGATGTGCGGGTGGTGTAATGTTTAATGACTCAAGATTGTTAATCGGAGAGCCGAGTTTCAATTCCAGTTGGGTTCTTTGTATTCACTTACGCGCAAATATCCTTGGAGAAGGCATGAATCCACCTCTTCTTCTCTCCGGCTATGGGTTAATTAGTAACCCTTGTGTCACTAAACTAATAATATTTTCAAAAATAAAATAGAATTGTGTACAAGATATTTAGATTTTGGCAATAAATAACCCATAGAGGTGTTGATATGCTGCTAAACAAAAACAATCAACGAACACACACAGTAAATTGACAGCTTATCTGTAAAATGACCAATCTGTTGTTAAATGGAGCAACGAATGGTTTACTAATTTTAACGTCTCCAAAATCAAACAGTTTTTCTTCAATATTATACAAGTATCTTTTGTGTCCTTCCATCAGCAAGGCTGTGATGTTAACTTCCGGGAAAGCAACTCCTTCCGGCATCCTCTGACATAAATTGAAACGGTTATATTGAGTCAAAATTTACTATGAGTAGATAAGTTCGCCTATCGTCCGGTTCATACTCTTCCTCGGTTGGGTTTCTGGTTCTTTCTAAATATTTCTAATTCTCTTTCACTCCCAGTAGCCCCTTCCGTCTTAGTGCCATTGTCGCCTTGCTTGGGGTGAATTGATTAAAAACATTGCTAGGTCTACTGTGAGGAAACTTACTTCACAGTGTCGTGCTGGACAATTTCTCTCGGCAGAATCCATCTTAGATATTTAGAAATCCGACATTTGTCTTTGTACAGAATATTGCTGCTACATCTTTGTCAAATGCTTCTGCTATTGATCGAGAGATTCTTCATAAAATCCAAAGAAGAATTTGCAATGTCATTAGTCTTGACCAGCAATCTCAACTTCAGTCATTTTCTCAGCACCGTAAAATATTTTCCCTGTGACTTTTTCTATAAATATGTCATAGTAATTGTTCCGGTAAGTTTTCCACATTGAAACCTAGACTTTATGAATTTAAGCGCAGTACTAGATTGGCAGCTAGGTCTTACTGTTAAAATATCTAGATTTAACCGTTCTCTATACTAATGTGTTGGTATATATGAGTTTGATTTTATCTCATTTAAAACATGTTACAAATGTCGGAAGAGGCGGATTGAGACCGTTGTGTTTTGAAAAAAACAGTTCACAAAATTGCTCGGTGTGAAAAAAATCATAAAAATATCATAAAAAATCATAAAAATATCATAAAAAACAAAAATATCATTAAAAAATCATAAAAATATTATAAAAAATCATAAAAATATCATTAAAAAATCATAAAAATATCATTAAAAATGATAACAATATCATAAAAATCATAAAAAACATCATTAAAAAATCATAAAAATATCATTAAAAATGATAACAATATCATAAAAATCATAAAAACATCATTAAAAAAATCATAAAAATATAAAAAATAAAAATATGATTAAAGAATCATAAAAATATCATTAAAAATCATAAAAAATCATAAAAATATGATTAAAAAATCATAAAAATATCAAAAAATCATAAAAATATAAAAAATCATAAAAATATTTTTAAAAATCATAAAAATATCATAAAAAATCATAAAAATATCATTAAAAATAATAAAAAATATCATTAAAAAATCATTTAAAAAATCATAAATACAAAATGTAAATAAGAAGTAAAAATTATATTTCGCCACTATTTTATATATACAGGGTGCGATGGGTAAATTGTCACCAGGTTATATTTTTAATTTTTAATTTCGCGCATGGCGTGTTTGTGTGTTGTTTTTTATTTTGTCGACTGTACAGTACAGTAGGGTCAGTTGGGCAACGTCTGTCAGAAAAAAGACCACTATCACGCAATTCCCTCAATCATGGGTGTCAGACAATTTCTGCGACTACATAATCTATTACATCTGGCTACGTAACTCCTCAGACAGCACCTCCATGGATTATTATGTGTGGGGAGCAGTTGTGCGAGAGACCAACAAAACTTCTTGCAACACCAAAGATGAACTGAAGGCAAAGATTATCGTTGCATTCACCAACTTAAACATGGAGACCCTCCGGAAGAGTTGCAAGAGATTCCGAAGTCTCGTGGTCGTGGTTGAAGCCAATGGCGATTTTATTGAATATATTTACTCTTTAGTATTTCATGATATTTTTGTGTAATTTTAATTTTTGCATAATTTAGACAATTTATCCATCGCGCCCTTCATATATATATATATATATATATATATATATATATATATATATATATAAATTAAGAGATCAATAATCACGCTACCTTGGTTTCAACCTTTCGGTATCGCCAGGCGATATAGGCCAAATGATTTCCTACCGCTTTATTATCTATATTTAAACGCACAATATGAAATCTAATAGAAGAGGAGGAGTAAATAAAATGTACATACTTTCATCCTGTATATATATATATATATATATATATATATATATATATATATACGAGGCCTGATCAAAAAGTATCAGGACTGGTGCTATAAAATGAAAACTACGATACATATCAATTCGGTATTTAGTCTCCTTCGAAGTAGACCCCCTTCTGAAGCCAGACATTTTATAGCCCTTCGTTTTCAATTCGTTTTGATTTGGTTTCTTCGATGTCATGAAATCTTGTTCCTCTCATGTGGATTTTGATTTTTGGAGAGGAAAAAGATGCAGGGAGTGAAATCTGATGAATATGGTGGCTGTCAGACATAAGGAATGCTGTCCTTAGCCAAAAATTGCTGCACGAGCCCTGACCACTTATGAAACCTCTGGGGTGTAATGAGACGGGCACACTCTACACACATTCCTGCCAACTTTGCTATAAACAACGGAAGTGAGTGAGAACGTTATAAATTAATGTACATGCTCCACATACTTTAGCTCAGTTACTATAGCAAACTTTTGATCAGAACTTATATATATATATATATATATATATATATATATATATATATATATATATATAAATGAGAAAGATGGAGTAAAAATGCACAGTTCGTTGCATTTGCTTGTTAAAAAGTGCTCAATACAAAGTAGAACAAAAATTATTATAATATTTTTATTATAATAGATTACAATAAAAACATTTTAGATCGCTACACAAAAATTTTCATGTTTCAGTACTAAGATTGTACTTCATCAGGCGATGCTAGATAATTTGTGATAAACAAGATTTATTAAGGAAATTTAAAAACAAATTGTTATCTCTGTTCGGAAGTATAAGTCGATGCATTAAGGTCCTAATTAAAAATATACTTATGGGTATATCTAGATTAACTGATTAATCTACGCTAAAATATAAAAATAAGATCAAAAGGTGGTGGTGGGTAGGTTATTTTTACATGTCAAGAAAAACTGATGCTAGCGACAAATGTATTATGGATGTAGCCAAGTATGGTGTGCCGATTTGTTGAAGTAGACATAAGGTTATCAGAAACATTTTTTTTTTAATTTTTTTATGCAAATCGTTAATATACTCAGGAAGCTTCTTAAAGGGGCTAATAAGTAAAATGAAAAATATGGAACATCTATATATGTTGTTAATTATACTAAATAGACGGTAAAATATGACAATATTAAAGTTGAAAAAATCACATAAATGTTGGGTGGGCCATTATGTACTAATAAAATAATGTCTATACAAATGTAATACGTAATTATTTATGATTTTTTTAAAATATTTTAAGGTAAACATGCCGGCATAACATCGTTAATTTATTTCTTTGATTTAACAGATTTTTAATGTTCGGAAATTTTAAAATATGCAACACAGGGAACATGGATCATGTAAGGATTTACAAGTTCTAGTTTTGTTTTTTGTTTTTTTTTAATATTTTCCATTTTACCGTAGGAGTTTTGTTATCTTCTTTTAAGTGCCAAAAATATTTAGAAAGGGACGTTCTGTTACGGTACACATTGTTGCTGAAAGATAATATGAGTTGATACCACCTAGTTTTAAAGGAATTTTTGGTACTGCTGATATTTTTAACCGTTGAATTTCCTTAGATGAAATATTAATTAGGAAAACAAGGAAATCTGTTTGACATCTATTTTGTAATGGATAGTCATTAGGATTTTTACAAGTGCAGAAGTTGTTATCGTTATTGTTTGTTGCTTAGGAATGGCTATTGTTACTTAGTGTTGACTTCAAATTTTATTATCGTGTTTTTAATAATTATTACAAGGTCATCTGTACAACTATGTCTTAATTTAAGTGTATTTTTATTAAAAATTTTACTAAATTTCTGGGGAAGTCTTTCTCAATTAAATTGAGAAACTTTTGTCCTAACTTAGTACTAACCATTTGGTTAAATGGGAAGTAAAAAATTTTCATAAATAATTACGTATTACAATTGTATAACCATTATGTTATTAGTATACAATGGTCCACCTGATACTTATGTAATTTATTCAGTTTTAATATTGCCATGTTTTACCCTCTATTCAATATAATTAACAACGATAACAAATATATAAATAGGTTTCTGTATAGTGGTTAGAATTCCTTTCTTTGCATCTTGATAGTGAAATATATATATATATATATATATATGTGTGTGTGTGTGTGTGTGTGTGTGTGTGTGTGTGTGTGTGTGTGTGTGTGTGCGTGTGAGTGCGCGTTTGTGCATGTATAAAACGTTACTTAATGAAAATATAATTCCAATTAAATACAGGTTATCGTTAATTTTGTTGGATGCAGTGCTCAGTATCCTGAAGATAGAGCTTCATATGGTTTAATGTTACGTTCGTTACATCTTACTAACCGAATACCCTTGCTGACAATTCGTTTTCTCTTTATACATCCAGAAATGGGGAAAAACCTTTGGTCAACCTTCTGATCTTAATCTGTTCATCATTATTCTGCCAGTTTCCATCTGGACGGGCGATCTTTTTCTTCTTCGTCTTATCATATCTTTATTAAGGTTGATATCCAGTGCTTGGCTTTTTACAAGTGCACAGTTCAGAAAAGAATTGAGTGGTCTCCCTTTCTTTCTCAGTTTTTTTTTTTTTTTTTTTTTTAGCTGTTGTTTATCTTTTTTGCAATTCAAAAGAAAAGAATGTTCACCTGAAGAAGGTCGGAAAAGATGTCAACCAAAATACACTAGTGGTCCTCAAATAAAGAGGCTTTGTGTCAAAGTAATGTTTTCAGATTTGGACGAGTAATATTTTTATTTTTACATTTTATCGAATGTTTAAATAAGGGACAAATGGTAAAACCTTTATAAATTTGACGTATTTCGTTACTTATTCAGCATCATAAAGAACTTTTTAATTGTGTTTCATTTTTATTCGTCATTCGTGTGAAAGTGAATGCAACAAACCCTACCAGAATTTGATTCCAGCTAACAGATGACCCATCCTAAGTATGACGATAAACTGCATCCGTGTCCAGGGTAAGACGATAAGCTACGTACAACAGCAAGGCCGCTGATCAGGAGGTTTTGAGAAGCATGGAACCACATCTTAATTGCTGGTGTTCCAAGGTCCACCCTGACCCGGGGTGGTAGCACCCGTTAGGGTCCCAGTTATGGGCAAATAGTTAACCCCTAAACTGGGATCAAAACACTATGAAAGTGTAAAATATGTTTAATACCAGAAATTCATTGTAAAATATTATTACTAGCAATAAATCTTTGAAGGAAAAAAAAATATTACCAGCAATAAAAATTCTGTCGGCATTAAATATCCCATTGAGGTTAATATATTTTTGCACTAACTTTAACTTTACATGTTGTTTTTCTAAGCTTAGATGTGGCACAAGGACAAAAGTATGGGGAACCCAATGAGAATCGAACTTACTACTCAGTTGTAATCGTTCTAGCGAGACACGCTTGCTATTAAGCTAGGTCGAGGTGGCCAAATGATTTTCTGAGTGCAGTTTAGATGTGGCGCAAGGGGTAAAGATGGGGTACTTAATGAGGATCGAACTCACTATTCAGTCGTAATTGATCTCTCGGGAGAAGCTTATTAACCATTACACCACATCGAAATGACTCTTTACATAAAGGAACGAAGTTGACTCTTTCTCTCTATTTTTTTTTTCAGCAATATTTTCTTGTCTATCTTACACCGAGTAACCCATTCTACAGAGAAAGAAAAGACATCGCAATAAAAGTTTTCTTAATATCTTTATTAATAACAATTAATTCAACACCAGAATCTATCTTCCATATTTATAAGTCTACCGTTTGAATATTGCAGCCAGATCTAATCTGGTGCTCCTGCTATATATTTAGAGATTCTTGATAAAATCCAAAGAACAATCTACAATGATAATGGTCCTCACCTTGCATCTCGGCTTCAGTCACTTTCCCACAGCCATAACGGAAATTCCCTGTGACTTTCCTATAATTTCATAGTAATTGTTCGGTTGAACTCTTCACTATGGTACTCATTGGGGTTAGATTTTAAATTGTTTTTTTTTATTCCCCCGCCCACCGCCTTTTTTTTACATAGATAAAGCCCTTCGTAAAGTGTGGGCTGTACTCGTGAGAACATTTTTTGTATTTCTTTAAGGTATGGGCTTCCAGGAATCCCTTCAATTAGTCTACTGGAATCTTTTCCAACCAATCCGAGGGTTCCAACTACAACAGGGATAGTTGATATTATTATTATTATTATTATTATTATTATTATTATTATTATTTCCTTGGATTTCTGGTGTATCCTCATTTCTTTCCGTCACAGGAATGGCATCATGACATCTTCCACTGAACATTTTTGTCAAAAATAAATAAATAAATAAAAATTTAAAATTTAACCAACTTAAGATCACAAACATTTTACATAGATAAAGCCCTTCGTAATGTGTGAGTTGTACTTGTGAGAACCTTTTTTTCTTTCTTTAAGGCATTGGCTATCAGAGATCCCTTCAATGAGTCTACTTGAAACTTTCTACTCAGACTTAAGGCTCCAACTACAACAGGAATTACTGATGTCCTCATGTACCACATTTTTAAGATTTCCGCTTCAATGTCCTTGTACTTTGATAGTTATTATTATTATTATTATTATTATTATTATTATTATTATTATTAAAGCAAACCTATTTTTCAATTCTTGGAATAATCCGGTAGAGTTTCAAGAAAATCTAACTGAACTGTTTATTTTGACTTATTTAAATGATTCTGCAATTTTTGTTCGTTTACGCTCGATTAATTTAAATTCATATGAAATGGCAGACTATAACAATTATTACGAACGCTACAGAAAATAAGATCGTAACTAATGTCACAAGCCCTAAAATTTAATGTTTAAATTAAAAATTCTAAAATTTACAATTTATTATTTTAAAAAATTTATACGTTCTGTAAAAACTTACGCTTATTTTACTGTTTCTTTTAATGCAAATACGTATATTTTGTCTGCCAACATATAACAGAATTTTAACAAATATGCATGATATATTTTTCTCTACAAACGGGATGAATAAGTATTCCTTATCAATACGGTGTTTATATATTTTTATGGTTGCTGCTTTTAAAAAATAAAGACGTTGATTTTCTTTGCGTTTTTTTTCTTTTTAGTAAAGATGCGTTTGAAGAATCAAAAAATGCCAAGTTGAATTCCATTTTAGCGTCAAATTTGTTTTTCTAACAATTGGATTATTTTTGTCCGGAACATTAATTAAGAAATAACTCAGTAGTTCTGAATTACCTCTTTTAATTATTATTCCTATGAATATAAAAATGTTCATTCTAATAAGTTTCATAAAACCCTATAGAATATAATTTATTCAAAGCTTATTCACTATAATAATGTTAAGAAATAATTATTTTTAGACATAAACGATGCCAGTTTCTGTATGTTAATAGTGTTTTTCCTCTGTATATAATTAAATTTGAGGGGTTTTTTATGTTTAGGTTGCTGGGTAGACTAGTGATGCTTGACATAAAAACTTGTTGACATTGTTCAAATATGTTTTTCGTTATATTTTAAGTCTAAAGTAAGAATATTTTTTCCAAACATCTGTTAATTATTTGTTAGTTTTATTAATTTTCTTTGAAATAAATATATCAATGTATGGCTATTTTAGAGGGTGTGACTGACGAACCGACAGATGGATTAACAATGAATTTTACAATAGATAGATTTTTTACATAATAGATTTTTTAAAGTGTTTTAAGTTATCGAGAACAATTTTTGTCACGATTTACAAACTCTACGTTTGAATTTCGCAAACAAATCGATGAAATTTTAATAAACTGATTTTTTTGGAAAAATACTTCGACAAAAACCCTACGCATCCTAGTAAAACCGACTGTAATTTGCATCCCTTTACCAGTTACCACTTCTTCGTAAAATTTGGTTTCGACCGGTCAATATATGGCTATTTTAGAGGGTGTAACAGACGGACCGACAGATGGACTAACGGAAGTTACTTAATTTTACAATAGATAGATTTTTTTTACATAATAATAGATTTCTAAGAGATTTTTTAAAGTCTTTTAAATTTTCTGTCACTTTGCAAATAAAATGGCTGGTCGATGATTTACTGTAATAATGATTTAAAATGTCTTAATACCTTAATCAAATACGTAAAATTATTATTCCTTTTTATATATTATCTTTAGGCTATTATGGCTGAAATAAAAGGAAAATACACTAAAATAAAAAAGAAGACATTGAAATTATTTCAAACGCGTTTTTAAATGGCTTGTTAATTTTAATTTTCCAAAACAAAAAACTGCTCTCTATTTGTCGTCTGAGAAAACGCTTTCTGCCGTCTATCCATATGGCTGATGCTAACCACCTAGAGAGTGACTCATTGCTCCTGCTCGGGATAACGTTTAAAGAAAAATATTCGCTCTCCGGCATAATATTGTTAAATAAGATTTCTCGAATATTCAAACCGGTAGACGAAAATAAATATAGCGCTTAAAATAATCAGAACGTCTAGTCAACTATGAGTATCCACTAAAAACTAACATTAAAATAATGAAATTCTGTCCGTTTAAAAAATCCATTGCTTTTTTAGAAACATATATATTATGAATATATATATATATATATATATATATATATATATATATATATATAATATATAAAAAGAGGAAACTGCAAACGTTTTGGGTTATAATAATGTGGATTTTTTAAATATATATTATATTTTATTTTCCATATAAACTAAAATATATATTTTTAAAAAATCTACATTGTAACCAAAACCGTTTGCAGTTTCTCTCTTCTATATATGTATATATATATATATATATATATATATATATATATAATGCAAATGGAAAATTTATCGAGGGATAAGACATGTTGGTAAAGAAATATTTTTACCTTTGTTTTATATATATATATTGTCTATACAGATTACATATTTTACATTTGAAATTTGGCACACACACACAGAGATATACTCACATATATATACACATACATAAATATATACACACACACAAACAGATAGATAGATAGATAGATAGATAGATAGATAGATAGATAGATAGATAGATAGATAGATTGTGCCAAGCATAAAACAGGCAGTCGGTGTTGACTTCAGTCTCCAATTTTATATTTACATTTGCTCTAGCTCTGATATTGAGCACTTTCACCCGGAAATTTAGCATACCTTAAAACTATATCTTTTAAGTATGTGTTGCGTACTTGTGTTTGTGTGTGTGTTTGTGTGTGTATGCGTGCGTGCGTGTTTGTGTGTGTATGCGTGCGTGCGTGTCCCCGCATGTGCATATGTGTGGGTGTGGTAGAGGTATGCATGCGGGCATGCGTGAATGTGCACACGTGCGTGTGTGTGCGAGTGTGTGTGTACAGTTGCTAACCCAATGATATAAGAAGCACTGACATTTGGCAACAAATATTTATTTTTAAAATAATGCCTTTTCATTCATTCAAGAAATTTAAACAGATACATTGAAAATATAAAGTGAAAAATTCAGCAACCAAAATCTATGACTAAGGCCGACATATTGGTCCCCTCTGGAAAAAGGTTGCATGTTGCCAAAACATATGCACGATGTATTTTTCAGGCCAATCGTAATTGTGCGTCCTGGGTAAGACGATAAACTACGTCCAGCAGCAAGTCCTCTGATCAGGAGGTTTTGAGGAGCGTGGGATCATCTCTTAATTACTGTTGTTCTCAGGTCCACCCTGACCCGGGGTGGTAGCACCTGTTAGGGTCCCAGCTATGGGTAAATAGTTGACCCCACAACCTGACTCAAAACACTATGAAAATGTAAAAATAGATTTTAATACCAGAAATACATTTTTCAAAAATTAGTATCAGCAATAAATATTTGAAAATAGAAAATATTACTAGAAATAAAAATCTTGTCAGCATTAAATAACCCATTGAGGTTAATATGCCACAAAACAAACCAAACTATACATTTTTTTATAAAAAATATTATCAGCTATATATTTTTGAAAAAAAAAAGAAAATTTTGTCGGCATTAAACCCATTGTGGTTGATATACCGTAAAACAAACCAAAGAAAACCAAAGCAAACGAATCATGATTTTATAGCATTGTGTGAATCAAAATTTCTGAGAATTTTTGAAAGAAAAATGGAAGACGAACGTAAAAAATAATCCAAATAATTAATGGTTGACAAAATTTAATCCAAAACGAAATTAAGGTGACGTAAATAGAGACAAAAATTAATAATAACTGTTAATCTAGTAAAAAAAATGAAGTTGAAAGTAAATATTATACAAAAATTAATAATAATGGCTAACAATGCTTCATTTAATAAAATATGAAAGATGAAAGTAAATATTATACAAAAATTAATAATAATGGCTTACAATGCTTCATTTAATAAAATATGAAAGATGAAAGTAAATATTATACAAAAATTAACAATAATGGCTAACAATGCTTCATTTAATAAAATATGAAAGATAAAAGTAAATATACAAAAATTAATAATAATGGCTAACAATGCTTCATTTAATAAAATATGAAAGATGAAAGTAAATATTATACAAAAATTAATAATAATGGCTTACAATGCTTCATTTAATAAAATATGAAAGATGAAAGTAAATATTATACAAAAATTAACAATAATGGCTAACAATGCTTCATTTAATAAAATATGAAAGATGAAAGTAAATATACAAAAATTAATAATAATGGCTTACAATGCTTCATTTAATAAAATATGAAAGATGAAAGTAAATATACAAAAATTAATAATAATGGCTTACAATGCTTCATTTAATAAAATATGGAAGATGAAAGTAAATATTATACAAAAATTAATAATAATGGCTTACAATGCTTCATTTAATAAAATATGAAAGATGAAAGTAAATATTATACAAAATTAACAATAATGGCTAACAATGCTTCATTTAATAAAATATGAAAGATGAAAGTAAATATTATACAAAATTAATAATAATGGCTTACAATGCTTCATTTAATAAAATATGAAAGATGAAAGTAAATATACAAAAATTAATAATAATGGCTTACAATGCTTCATTTAATAAAATATGAAAGATGAAAGTAAATATTATACAAAAATTAATAATAATGGCTTACAATGCTTCATTTAATAAAATATGAAAGATGAAAGTAAATATACAAAATTAATAATAATGGCTTACAATGCTTCATTTAATAAAATATGAAAGATGAAAGTAAATATTATATAAAATTAATAATAATGGCTAACAATGCTTCATTTAATAAAATATGAAAGATGAAAGTAAATATTATACAAAAATTAACAATAATGGCTAACAATGCTTCATTTAATAAAATATGAAAGATGAAAGTAAATATTATACAAAAATTAATAATAATGGCTTACAATGCTTCATTTAATAAAATATGAAAGATGAAAGTAAATATACAAAAATTAATAATAATGGCTTACAATGCTTCATTTAATAAAATATGAAAGATGAAAGTAAATATTATATAAAAATTAATAATAATGGCTAACAATGCTTCATTTAATAAAATATGAAAGATGAAAGTAAATATTATACAAAAATTAATAATAATGGCTAACAATGCTTCGTTTAATAAAATATGAAAGATGAAAGTTAATACTAGTCAAAAATTAATAATAATGGCTGACAATGCTTCATCTAATAAAAAATGATGATGAAAGTAAATATTAAACAAAAATTAATAATAATGGCTGACAATGCTTCATCTAATAAAAATGGAGATGAAAGTAAAAAATTAATAATAGTTTATTTACATTGCTTCCTCTAATAAAAATGAAGATGAAATTAAATATTTGTCAAAAATTAATAATAATATTTTACATCGATTCATTTAAAAGCCTTCTTCAGTTTTTTTTTTTTTTTGTAAACAATAATTTAATTTTTATAATTTTTTATCAAATTTCGACTTCTGATTATTTCGATTACAATGTAATTTTAAATGGTCGAATTATATTTAATTAGTTTCAAATAGAATTGAAAATTTAATAATCGAATTATTTTTAAATTTCTGTCATATCAAATTTAGTGAAAACGTCAATTTCGCTGTCATCGAATTAAACTTAAATTTAAGTTAGATCGAATCAAATTTTAATCATATTCGATTATAATTAAATTTCCCTGATACTGATTTAAATTTCACTTATTTCAAAATCAGTTTCGATTTCAAATATATCGATTTCCTTTTAAATTTTAGATTGAAATAAACGTCAATCATATAGAATAAATGGTAGAATTCAATGACTTCGAAATTTAAATTCCAATTAGATCATTACTGTCCGAATTTCTGCGGTGAGGAGTTTTCATTATGTACACTATTTATATTCGGACTATTGTCCTCATCTTTGTTGTTATTATCACCTGATCGCCTTCTGTTTTAATTTCTGGGATGAGGAGTTATCATTATTTATATTATTTACATTTAGACTATTGACCACATTTTTCTTGTTATTATCACAACGTTTCGACCATTGCGCCCTCCGACCTTCATCAGGTGTATATCAAACCGGGCAACCCTACATAAAATTACGTACTGAACACTATTTTAATCAACGGCGGATATCTTGTATCGTTCTTATTTTCACATAAATCGTATTAAATTTCAATGATAGTGCATTAAGGAGAAAAAACAGAGAGAAGAAGAGTTTGAAAAAAAAACCCTTGGTTATCCAACGATCAATAACTGCACTAACCCCAGGAGTTCTGTTCGCTTAGGCAGCACCTCCCCGTTACACTAAGATGGGTAAGACCAGAGAAACTCCCTAATATCGCTGGTGTACCAAAAAAATGAAAGCAAGGAAAAATAAACTAAATTTCTATCCATTAAGTGTGCGCGTGGCCCCTACAATAAACCCTTGACCTTGTGACGAATTTGCCTTCGTGTGGAATCAGATAAATATGATGATTGTGTGAGGGAAGGATGAGGGGAAGTTGGGGTGGTGGTGGAGGCGACAATCTATTAATACAAAAACAACTTTCAAATAATCCTTCCAAATACCCCTACCCCAACCGCTGCCTCCTCGCCCACAACGACAACAGCTGTAGAGTGCTAAGTGTTTTGCAAGCTGATACAATCACCTCGCCATAAAATTCTTCTATTTCCTGATCACGCTGTCGGCCTCGAAACGCTCGGTAACAATCAAGTAGCCAGTTGCGATATACATACATGCATACACACACGCACACACTCAAAGCACTTGTCTACCTTGATACTTGCATTGTACAAAGAGACAGAGAGAGAGAGAATAGTTTTAGTTAGTAAGATATAAAAAAAAAAACCTTTGCTCGAAATGAACGCAACCTACGTTAGACGATAGAGAGAGGGGGCGTGAACAGAAAATAGAAAGAGGGGAAAATTATGACAAGGTAGAATTAAATACCTTGCGAACAGACGTAAATAAGCAGTGCTTTCAAACAGGAAAGACAGGAAAATACATAAATAAGTAAATAAAATAAAAAACGAAAAAAGAATTATAAAGCCTAATAAAGATGGAGAAAGAACCATTGAAAGACAAGGATTATCTCGACACCTCGTATCAATCTTCCATCGAAGAAGACGATGGAAGTAAAAAAGGATCTTCTATGTTAAAGATTCCACAGTCACTGAGACGAAGTTTTGCCTCTTTAGGAAATTATTTCGAAGACTTTACCAGTGTCGACCACGACTCGATTCGAACCTTAGGTACCATAGGCGGAGTTTTCAGTCCTGTCGCCTTGGCTCAATTTAGTACTAATCTTTTTCTGCGAACAGGTAAGTGTCATTGTATTCTGTCAAATTTGCAATATTTTAAATTGTAGATATCCTAGTATTTAGTATTATTGTGGAAGTTATCGAAAACAATTTTGTCGAGATTTACAAACGTTTCGTTCAATTTCGCATACCAATCGACGTAATTTGAATAAGCTGATTTGTTTGGGAAAATACTTTGACAAAAAACCCGGCTTCGCGGTTTTTACGCACCCTAGTAAAACCGACTGTAGTTTGTACCCCTTTACCTGTTTGCACTTCTCCCTAAAGTTTGGTTTCGATCAGTCAATGGATAGCTATTTTAGAGGGTATGACGGATGGACGGACCGACAGATGGACTAACGGAAGTTACTGAATTTTACAATAGATATATTTTTTTACATAACCCTTTTTTAAAAAAAAAAAAAAAGTAAAAAAAAAGCTCTTCAAATTCGTATAATTTTTATAAAATTCACTTTGCCTTTTGGAAAAGTCTCCCGAGGGCATGCTTTCTCGATCACCACCATCTTAACCTCATCAAGTCTAGAGTTAACATATCCTGCATATCCTCATAATATGCACTGCTTACTCTTTTGCCCATACTAATTCATTAAGTAACCCTCTACCTTGAGTAGCTCTTGGGCCTTATATTTGATAAACAATAGTATAAAGAAGAATAAATAAGGGAAATAAAAGGCGAGGAAGATAGTGCTGCTCCAGTCTTCCTACCGACTTATAATCAAAAGGGACCAGTTCTTTAAAATGAGCATGCGAAATCATGTTTTTATTTATACGGGCTTTTATACACACTTCGAAGAAAAATGCAACTACTTCAACCACAGGGTTGGTCTCTAAATTATTAAACGTGTTGAAAATTTTCCAGAGAAAAAACTTTTTTTAATACGATAGTCCGAATATAAATAAATACAATTTCTATTCAGAACGTAGGCGATCATGATTCTCCACGGCTTCCTTTTATTAATTATCTGTGAATTGTCATGGCTTATTGGGAAAGATAATGGAAAGGCTTACCATTTCTTTCTTCACGGTTTTCAATTAGGATCAATTAGAAGATATTTTAGTGCCCTGTTTCTTCAGAACGTAGGCGATCATGGCTCTCCACAGATTCCTTTTCTTTGTTATATGAGAATTTCCATGACTTGTTCATAAATTTCCCAAGAGTATTTCCGTGTAAGTGAATATAACGAACACAATTGGAATTGGAACCCGGCTCTTCGATTTCCAATTCCGAGCTGTTATCCATTTCACCAGCCGCACACACATGCTTAAATGTAACTGTTATTCCTAAGCGGTCATCCATCTTGGTACTACCAGGCTAGTCTTTGCTTAACTTCGGTGAGCATAGGAGAACCAGTATTTCAACGTGATATGGGCGCAAGCTGATAGATAGATAGATAGATAGATAGATAGATAGATAGATAGATAGATAGATAGATAGATAGATAGATAGATAGATAGATAGATAGATAGATGTTGAGATCTGATAGATAGATAGATAGAAAGATAGATAGATAGATAGATAGATAGATAGTCGTTGAGATCTGATAGATAGATAGATAGATAGATAGATAGATAGATAGATAGATAGATAGATAGTCGTTGAGATCTGATGGATGATAGATAGATAGATAGATAGATAGATAGATAGATGATAGTTGATAGATAGTCGTTGAGATCTGATAGATAGATAAATAGATAGATAGATAGATAGATAGATAGATAGATAGATAGATAGATAGATAGATAGATAGACGTTGAGATCTGATAGATAGATAGATAGATAGATAGATAGATAGTCGTTGAGATCTGATAGATAGATAGATAGATAGATAGATAGATAGATAGATAGATAGATAGATTGACGTTGAGATCTGATAGAGATAGATAGATAGATAGATAGATAGATAGATAGATAGATAGATAGATATCAATTCAATTCAATTTAATTTGTCTAAACACTGATGACACCGGATTAATTTCTTATAAGCCTGATATCGTGAGATAAGTTTTATTTTAATTTGTTTATTACACACACATATATATATATATATATATATATATATATATATATATATATATATATATATTGAATAATACAGACAAGGTCTATCCAACTTTTTATTTATTTTTTGTCATGTGAGAATTAACTTTCCAATCTTTATTTACTGTATTCTTTATTTACTGAGTCCTTTCGACTGTGACTAATGCCGTTAATAAGAATTACATGTTATTATAATTTAAGTGATTTGAAATTAGTTCTATCAGCTTAGGAATCTATCTCTCTATCGATCTACTTCAGGTTTTAGTATCTATCTATCTCCTTCTTTCTCTCACTCCGTCTCTCGAAAGTTATTGTATAGCAATTTCAACATATTTATATATATTTCTAATATCTAAAATAAAATAATATATATATATATATTGCAATGAATCATTCATACAAAAAGTGGATTAGTAAAGTTAATGATATAAAATGGCGAAATCTCTTCGCAAACAAATTTTTAAAGTTGTATTAATCTACGAACCGCTCGATGAATGTTATGATCCTTGTTTTTAATAACTACAAGCTGTATAAGATCTTTTTTTAATCTGCAAGTACTTTCAACTATACATACAGTCATCCTCAGGCATGGAAATTATTTGAAAGTACTGGGAATCACGAGTTCTTTATAAATGTTGGGGTAACAAAACACGCGATGGGACTAACTCAGGGTTAAGCAATGTATAGGGAGCACTAAGTATTTAAGAACACAACTTTATCGAAGTAAAAATGGAAGACGATCTATGGTCATGTTAAGCGGCATGGACCAAATTTTAATACTCTTTTTCCCCTTTTGATGTATCGAGGACATTAATATGGCAGCGTTCTGTATATATATATATATATATATATATATATATATATATACATATGATACCAATTTGTAACTGGTAGGGATAATTCCGAGAAGGATATTATTAATCCAGAGAGAGCTCAATGTAAATTTAAATTACAGGCCATTATAACAATAAATCAAGAAATATTCTTAAAGTTTCATTTTGGTTATAATTTATTTCATGAATATTTTATATTCATCTATTCAGACAGAAAGTTAATTAAAACCTTTCAGTCTGAAGAGCTGAAGAGAAAAATATTCACGAAATAAATTTTAACCAAAATGGATTTTTAAGTTTTTTTCTTGATTTATATATATATATATATATATATGTGTGTGTGTGTGTGTGTGTGTGTGTGTGTGTGTGTGTGTGTGCCCGCGCGCACGTGTATTAAATAGCTTTTGTTATTAAATGCGACGGATTTATTGGATTTTTCTGAATTTACGGATAAACTGTCGCAGGCCCGGTTCAGATTTTTCGAGAACCTGTCCAATGCTCATATTTTTTTTAGCCGAACTTGTAACAAGTCATAAAAATTGGCGGTACATTTTATTTACTTTCTCTCTAATAGAATTTCAATGCTCTTGCTTTTCTCCTCCTCTTCTATTACACTTCACGTTGTACGTTTATATATATATATATATATATATATATATATATATATATATAAATAAAACGTTACGAAATCGTTTCGCCCAAATCGCCAGAAGATACCGATCTCCCCCAAAATTCTGATATATATATATATATATATATATATATATATATATATATATATATATATATATATATATATGTTATTTACATTATTCCCGTAGTCTACTTCGTTCATCTAATGCAGGAAGCTGTCATGTACAAGCAGTACTTGTGAACTCTCTCTGAAGTGTTTTAACAGGATATTGTGGAGAGCCATGGTCGCTAACTTTCTGAGGGGCACACAACATACAGAACTATGACATATAACTGACTATGCACGGTGGAGTAATGGATAGCGGCTCGGATTGAGGAATCAGAGAGCCGAGTTTGAATTCCAGTCGAATCCATTACATTCACTTACGCGCTAATACCCTTTGGAAAGGTATTAATCCTCTTCTTCCCTCCACCCCAGCTATAGTTAAATAGTAGGACAGACCGTGTTCTATAGCCTTGGATTGCATGTATCACGCATGGCACATAACTGACTACATTGAGGTAGGAAAAGATTATGGAAGAAAAATCTGCCTCGTCAGTCATGTATCGAAAGATACATGATCGCCCAAACGTATAACGCATGGCACATAACTGACTGACTGTCTACATCGAGGTCGGAAAAGGTTATGCAAGTAAATCCAGACAGAAAACCCGGATTTGAGCCCCGAAGGCGGTTGGTACGACCGAGATGGAAAGCATATAGATTGGACATCGCACGGCCTCCATGTACCATCGCCCAAGAGGACTTCGTCCTGGAGAGGTCACTTCAGTCTCACGACTAAAGGACTGAATTTTAACATAACAGGGCGCTACCATTATCTCGCGAGAGAAGCGAATGCTTAATACTGCTTGTATATCGAGGTGCTAGATGCGATGGGTGTGGCCGTTGTACCGACTCCTGTAGGACCTTCCACTTGATTCGTATGAACCAAGTGGGGCTTGTCAAGTATTTTCATGACTATGTCACATCCAATATGTGATCTGCTCATTCTCCTAACTTGAATCCTCTGGATTTCTCCGTCAAGGTTGTCGCTGAAATGGGAGGTAACCAGCGATCCTACAATACCTAGGACTTGTTAAAGACCGGCATTGTGGATATGATAGTCAACGTCGACGAGGGACCAGCTGTTCGCAGCATGCAACCGCTTTCGAGGTCGATTCACGGTCACCTTCGAGCTTGTTCTTGGTTTTATCGAATAAACATTTCTTGTTTTCCAAAGTTAAATATAATATACGTATTGATTGTACTGATAGTTTCTATGAAAGAACTACATATATATATATATATATATATATATATATATATTATAAATAACAAATTTATTTAATAAATAAATTTATATATATATATATATATATATATATATATATATATATATATATATATTAAGAAATGGACAAAAGTCCGACAATTTATTTATTAAAGACATTTTTATATTTAACATTGTTTTTATAGAGCATTTACTTAAATACTTGTATCTATAAAAAACAACGTTAAACATAAAAATGTTTAATTTTAAATATATATATATATATATATATATATATATATATATATATATATATATACCGGGTGTAATAGAAAAATTGTCCAAATCGTCTAACAGCAAAATTGTCCATTTTAAGAGTGCAGAGGATGTTGGTGAGGGCTTTAGACTCAACACAGATGCCTACATCAAGTGCCTTGAGGAGGTAGTGCTGCCCTGGGTCATGAAGGTGGCTGCTTTGTCTGACAACAGGAATCTGCACCATGCCACACAAGCAGGAGAAACCAGTCATGATTGCCATACAATTTCTGCGACCACATCACCCCATACATCTGGCTACCTAACTCCCCAGACTGCAACCCCCTTGATTATTATGTATGGGACGAAGTTGGAGGATAGACCAACAAAACTCCTTCTAACATCGAAGATGAATTGAAGAGAAGGATTATGGCAGCATTCGCCAACTTAAACAAGGAGAACATCCAAAAAAAGTTGCAGGAAATTCTGAAGACGTTTGGAGGTCGTGGCTGAAGCCATTTTACTCTTTCAGAATATTTTTGTGTAATTTTGGTGAATATATCTTAAAAATGAGATGTCAGTGTCATTTTTCTTTTTGCATCATTTAGACGACAGTTTATCGATCGCACCCTGTATATATGATTTTCGTTTTTGGAACCAATTTTAAAACGAATGAGGCATCTTAACTACGGACCATACATATCAGTTAAGAATAAATTGAATTGGAAGCCATTAACATATTAACATACATCGGTTTTTGCCCAACGGATTAAAGGGGACAAAGTTATTCTCCTCCATGAAAATGCAAGGCCACAGGAAGAATAATACAAGAAGAAATTTTAAATGAAATATTTTGATGAAAGGTAGGAGAGATATCAGCTGAATATGGAAGATGAGGTAAAATTTCATAATTCAGGCTATGCAGCTTATGGACAGTTGACTGAGAAGTTAACAGACGTGCGTCGTCGTGCAACAAATTGGGCCATCCCTATTCACAAGTCTAGGATGTTTGTTTTTCAATTTTTTCATATAAAATTTTGATTATTGTTTTCATTTGTAGTAAGAAAGAATAATAAATAACCCCTTTGAAAGACCACCACGCAGCAACCATTTTTTAGGGTGCAGTGGCGATTTATGTATTGATTTGGTCATTCACTTGCATCTAACCACTGGCCTACTATCTTACTATTGTCATAGAGTATCCATTTCTCATCGCATGTAATGATTCGATGCAAAAATGGTTCGTTTTTTTTTTCCCAATCGAGAAAGCAACAGAGAGCGCACCTCAAAGCGACGGTTTTGTTTAATATCATTCAGTTCATGCGGAACAAATCGAGCCAGTTTCTTTACTTTTCCAATTGCTTTCAAGTGACGAAGAACGATTGTACGAGATTATTCGAGTTCTGATGCAAGTTTTAGGACTGTAGTTCTCAGATTTTTAGCAACCAAAGCATTCAATTGATCATGCCTGATCACCGACCGTGTTCTTCCCTTGGTTTATTTTCAAGACTATAATCTTCTGAACAAAACTTCTGAAACCTTCTCTGTACAGTTCTGATTTCAACAATACCATTTCCAAAGACCGCCTTGATATTCCGAAATGCTTCAGAGGCATAATCACCCAGTTTGTATTCATACAGTACACTGATTTTCTAAGTGTAGCTTAGATGTAGCACAAGGCCGAAATTATGGGGCACCCAGTGAGGATCGAACTCACTATTCAGTCGTAATTAGTCTAGCGAGACAAGCTTGCTAAACATTACACCACGTTGAAGTGCTCTAAATGATTTTCTAATCACAGCTTAGATGTGGCACAAGGCCGAAAGTATGGGGCACCCAGTGAGAATGTAGTCACACAGTAAGATTTTCGACATTGTTTCATTGTAATCATTTTCATTGCGCTTATGAGCAACAATATATTAAAAGAAAAATTATCTGGAAAGAAAATGAGTCACTAAGTCCGGTTTTTTATATACTAAGGAGGTTACTTCGTTGGATGACCAGATCAACAACCAACCAAAACATGTGTCATTTCATGTGTGACAACCTAATAATTAAAACATGCGTCATTTTATGTGTGACAACCTAATAATTAAAAAATGCGTCATTTCATGTGTGACAACCTAATAATTAAAAAAATGCGTCATTTCATGTATCACAACCTAATAATTAAAAAAATGCGTCATTTCATGTATCACAACCTAATAATTAAAAAAATGCGTCATTTCATGTGTGACAACCTAATATTTAAGGGAAAATGGAAGAAAGAACTGAGCGACCATCATCGGAGTATATCATTACTCTCTGTGGCAGGCAAGATACTTGCTCAAGTTATTCCCAAAAGAATGACTCACCTTGTAGATCATGATTTTAGGGCTGGGAGAAGGACCACAAGCAGGATATATTGCTTACGACAGATTGCCGAGAAAGTACGGAAGAAAAACAGTGAATTATTTATCGCCTTTATTGAACTAACTAAATTTTGAAGTCTAGAAAATTATTAGTCAGTGTCAAAAATTAATCATGGCTGACAATGCTTTGACTCCATTAACTGCGAAAATTTGGATTCCCGATAAGAGGTTCAATGTTATAATATCCTTGCATGAAAACATACAAGCCTCTGTTAAGTTAGATCGTAGTGCATCGGACTCATTTTATGTTTAAAATGGGGCAATGCAAGGACGCCTATTTTGTTTGTTACTTACTTTTCTCTGATGCTAGATTATGCCTTCGGTGATTATAGTAATGGCGTTTTGTTTGAATTTGGAGCAACTTCGAGGCAAATAATTAAGACAAAGATTTAAAGCAAAAACTCTTACTTGAACCAAAATGCTTTTAGACTTTTTGCTTGCACATAATGCGGCACTGGTAGCTACCTCTTCCCAGGAAGCACAAGAAGTTGTACAAAGGTTTTCCTCTGCAGCAAAAACATTTGGTGTAATAAGTATAACAAAAATCATAAGTTATATACCAGTCAAAACCTACCCCTATCCGAAGGAGCGTCAGAGTACTAACTAGGTACTAATATAGTGTATCAACACGTGAGATATTTGTGGGCATACAAGCTTTTAAAGTACGTGAAGTATTTCCCTTATTTTGAGAGAAAAATTGCTTCTATTGCTTCTTTTTGGTGATGAAACAAAAATAGGATCGCCAGGGCTAGTGATGATTTTGGAAAAGCTACGACCAAGCGTTTGGAATGACCAAAGTTTACCGTGCAGCTATCATTCCAAATGTAGGGGTTCGAATCATGACACAGTACATTGCCATTGGTTTTGTCCTCCTAGTAGATCATATCATACAGCTAGATAATTTCCATAAAAGTTGCCTTAGAAATATCTGTGGTTTCACATGGAAAGACAAAGTCTCAGGTGAGCAGTTGTTTGATAAATGTTATATGAAAAGCGTGGAGGATACAATCTCAGTTAAGATGGCCTGGTCATGTTTTTAGGATGAATGATGAAAGACTGACGAAAAGTTTCACTCATGACCAACTTTTGGCATCGATGCCAAACATAGGAAGGCCTCTTCTTAGATATAAAGATAATCTGAAAGATAATGCTAAACATATTGAAATGCAAGTTTCAAAATTTGAGGAATATACTGCTGAGTGGAGATTGGCATTCGGGCCGATATTCTGCACAAAGATTAAGCATAGAAATAAACTATGGTAAATATGGAAGAATAATCATCATCAGTCTCTTGGCTGATTCAATTGTCCGCGGGGCGGGGACTAAGCACAGAAAAAAAAAAGGACAACCTACTCCTGGATGATCTGCTACCCGTGGCTCTCAGGAGTTACAACACTGTTACCACTATTTGATGATGTCTGACCTATTCTTGCCGTCCACGCTTGCGTCCGCCTTCAACACTGCCTTGCATGATGGTCTTTCAGAGGCTGTGATACGGTGTGACCTGGTCAAATGTGTTGGAATGCGTCACGAAAAAATAAATGACTTCGTCTCTTTCTCTCCTGCTGTCGTAGCGACGGACAGTCTCCACTTCTGAAACTGAAAAATGAACTCCTCCTTCTCATTCCAGCCCTTTACATAGAGCTTGGTAACTCACCTATGCAAAACACCAACAAGCCAGCTACCAATCACAGTTCCGCCTGCCCACCTCCACTCGCCTTGGGGGTTTTATAATCATCGCTTCCTGGCTGCAATCACTTTTATAGACCGGTGGCTCCTTTCTACTATGCCGTTTCCCGCCGGCACGTAGGCGCACCGGAACCGAAGCCGCACACCCCACTTCTCTTGCACTATTGCCATCAACGGAATTAGTCCTCGAGGCGGCCCTAACTCAAGCCAGCCGTTTGCTATCCAAAGCTGCAATGCATTTTTGTATTCGCTCCTGATATGCTCTGGAACCGGGTACTCTGCTATTTTATTTTTCAGTGGCGTGGGGTTCGTCCACCCGCCCACTTCCACGTTGCGGTCCATGCGCGCCTGCGCTGGTCGAAAGTTGCACTGAAGTCAGGTTCGTTAATCCTCAAGGCAGCACAGGCATCAGAAAACTTGACTTCGCCCGCCTCTGTGAAGCGTACGCCGCCCAGCTCCTTAATAATGTCCATCCCAAGGAGCAGATCAAAACCTAATAACGCGCTGTCCACGACCAACACGCTGACTGTGACGGGGTTACCGTTGTTGACAGTGACTTTGATGTTTCCAACTCCCCGGCTTCTGAGAGCTTTTCCATCAGCCGTTAGTACGTCCATCTTTTGTCTGCTCCACTGTCGACAAATCGAACCGTTCGTGAGTGAACGAGAGCAGCCCGAATCTACTAAAGCGGTACGCGTTATTCCATTGATGCGCACCTTAATCACAGGGAGCGCCTCTTTCATGCTCGGTGCGGAGAAGAGACCGGCTGACGTCGCATCCCCCATTCTATTTCCCGGACAGTTAGAGGCAATGTGACATACTTTATGACATTGAAAACATCGTAGATCGAAACGTGCCTTTCGCGCCATCTTGCTGGAGACAAATTAAATGCCGAAATAGCTTGTGTTGGAATGCGTCACTAAAAAATAAATGATTTCGTCTCTTTCTCTCCTGCTGTCGTAGCGACGGACACAGTCTCCACTTCTGAGACTGAAAAACTCCCCTCCTTCTCATTCCAGCCCTTTACATAGAGCTTGGTAACTCACCTATGCAAAACCCCAACAAGCCAGCTACCAATCACAGTTCCCGCGCCTGCACACCTCCACTCGCTTTGGGGGTGTCAAGTTGACCGACCAACTCATTACACAAACTATGACATCTTCCGACGCTATTTTTGAGCTTGTTTCATACACAGTCATTGGTTTTGTGCTCCTATGAGGAGATGCGGAGCTTTCTTAAGCATTTATTCTCGAAAGCTTGAATCCTTTCTCCAGACTCAACCAGGTGTGCCCAAGTCTCACAGCTGTAGAGGAGGATAGATACCACTGCTCAGAAGAATACAGCCTCTGTTTAACATTTTGTGTGTGAAACATACAGTGCGGTTTCCAAAAGCAAAGCCGGTTCAATGTCTAGCATCTTTCTTAAGAAATTTTCTGTTATAAATCAAAAGGTAAAAGCTTGATGAAAATTAATGAAATCGACTGAACGACTGTGTCTGGACCCGTCGAACACCAGAAATTTTAAAATTTAAATTTAAAATTTAGGGTTCCTACATACTCAGAATTTCTCTCGACATTTTTGTCTATTTTTTCATGCCTTCTCGCCATATATGTATAAAATTCCATGACTTGCAACATTATTTTTACCTGATGAGATCCTTTTAAATGACCGAACGCATTATAGAGAAATTACTCCATTTTGTCATTTAATTTAACACTCTCTCTTTCCCCACCCCTCTCTCTCTCTCTCTCTCTCTATATATATATATATATATATATATATATATATATATAATTATTTATTCGAAAATTATAACATAAATATGTCATAATTTTCGAATAAATAATTATATTTGCTCTACTCTGTATTGAGCACTCTTTTAAGAATAGTAATTGTTGGTTATTGGAATTTATTCCGTATACACCAATCCTATATATATATATATATATATATATATATATATTCTTAAGAAAGTAATGAACTTTTATTAATCCGGCAGATTTTTTTTTACTTTAAAGGTTATTTTTAGTGGATACTCGTAATTGAGTAGACGCTCCATTTATTTATTTATTTATTTTCGTCTACCGGCCTTAATGTTCGAGAAACCTTATTAAAGAAAAACGTTTCTACTCATATACGAGTATCCACTAAAAATAATGTTTAAAGTGATCTTATATATATATATATATAATGGACTCTTCCGTCGTTTATCGACGTATGAGGGTCAAGCAACTCAGTTCCTAAGAACCGACAGCCAGACATCAGCACATATTATTTGATTTTAGTGGTAAAGGCTTTATGCAAAACCAGCCACACTTTTTGAAGGGGTGAATAAAGAGAACTGATGCACTAAGTGCCACAAGTTCCCCACCAAATGACGCTCCGCAGCTTTTGAATTCGGAGTTGTCCTTCTCCTAGACCAGTTGCCATCCAAGGCTATAGAACCCAGTCTGTCCTGCTATTTACCCATATCTGGAGCGGGGGAAGAAGGGGATTCATATCTTTCCCAAGGGTATTAGCACGTAAGTGAATTTAATGGATTCGTCTGGAATTGAACTCGGCTCTCCGATTCCTCAATCCTCGGATATATATATATATATATATATATAGAGAGAGAGAGAGAGAAAGTGGGGGATGTGCGGTTGGTGCAATGTATAGCGGGTCGGAATGTGAAATCGGAATGAGTTCTCGAGTTCGAACTCCAGTCGAATTCGTTGCATTCACTTATACGCAAATACTTTTGGGAATGGTATGAGTATATGTCTTCATCTCCTCCCCTAGGTATGGATTAAACAATAGAGCAGACTTTGGCAGCTACCAGTCTAAGAGAAAGACAACTTATCCTTAAAACACCCAGTAGATTTTCCTTACATAGAATTTTGTCTTTCATTCCAACCTGCAGAAGCCAAACCTAACACAGGAAATTTGCATACACACACACACACACACGCACATATACACATATATATATATATATATATATATATATATATATATATATATATATATATATATATGGCCTGACGATTGCATATAGCATAAAACAGACTGTCGCCTCTAAATGTTGACTTCTATGTTCACTTTATTATATACATATATATATATATATATATATATATATATATATATATATATATATATATATATAAATTCAGTTTGACTAATAATGCTTCAATTATTTTAGATTAAAATAAATTTCCCTTGCATTTGTTCTTATATCCTTTCTGGTATTGCTGCCACATATGGTCCGTTGCTTTTGCTATACATTTAGACATTCTTGATAAAATCCAAAGAAGAATCAGCAATATTATTGGTCCTATCCTGGTGTCTCGGCTTCAGTCAATTTCCCACCGTCTTAAAGTTGCTTCTCTACTCCTTTTTCTATAAATATTTTCATGGTAACTGATAGGATGAGTTCATCACTATGGTCCCTAGATTTTATGAATTCAAACGCGGTACTATATTAACAACAAGGTCTCATTATTTTACATTTCATATTGCTAGATGTAATCATAAGTTCTATGCTTGCAATTTCTTTTCTCGCTTGTGGAACTTTCTTCTGGCTTCATACTTCGCAGTCAACTTTGATCTTCAATAGTTTCATTGCAATGTCAGCCATTATCTATTGTCTTACTGGTTACTGTTCTATTGTTTTCACTCCTTAATAATGTTTTTATTTTCTAATTCTTCAACACCCAGTAACCGCTTGAGTCTTAGTGGTTTTACTGCCTTGCATGGGGTGAATTTGATTTAAAGTTGGAAGTCCTACCGGGATTCAGCATTGGCGGCCACAATCTTAACAACAGGAGATACGCAGATGGCACAGTACTGATAGCAGACACGGAAAAGAAATTACAAAACCTCCTACAGGCGGTAACGAATCAGAGCGAAAAAGGGCTTAAATATAAGCTACAAGAAGACAGAATGCATGGTCATCAATAATAGGGTAACCCCAAAATGCGATTTGCAGGTCGGGGACACTAAAATCAAGCAGGTGCGGATATTTAAATATCTGGGAAGTGTTTTGACAGAGGACGGTAAATGCGACACTGAGATCCGTAGACGTATTGGGATGGCCAAAGACACATTCCAAAAGCTGGGCAGAGTATTGCGAGACAGGAGGACCTCTTTGGTAACAAAGGAAAGAATACTGAATTGTTACATGACATCTGTCCTCCTTTACGTCAGGCAACGTCGGACGCTATCCTCAAAGATGAAGAAGAGACTAGAGGCGACGGAGAAGTGGTTCTACAGAAGACTGCCGAGGACATCATAGACCGAGCGTGTGCAAACAAGTAGGAGGCTTATACTTAACATCCGGAAGAGGCAGCTGAAGTTTCTGGGACATGTAATGAGAAAGGATGGCCTGGAGAATCTGATACTCGCGGGTCGAATAGAGGGAAAGAGAGACAAGTAAAAGCAACGCATAACATACCTGGCGGGCTTAAGAAAGTGGGTGACAGAATATGGTCGGTGGGGGGCTGGCAGAGAGATGAAATTTATTGGGAGCTACAAGGGATAGGAGGAAGTGGAGAGCCATGATCGCCTACGTCCTGAAAGGACACGGCACATAAAAAGAAAGAAAAAGACTTACATTCCAAGTACAACAATATGTAAATAAATTTTACTTACGTTTTTTTTTATTGTTTTTGGCAAAACCCAATTATTCTCCAGACACTTAATATATTTAATATATAAGTAACTTTAGTATTTAATAGCCTGACGTGCTTTTTACCGATTGAGCCCACAGAGGAACGTTTCGGTTAGCAAGGTCGATTTTACTGTTTTCGACCTTGCTACCCGAAACGCCCTCTGTAGCTCAATCGGTAAAAGCACGTCAGGCTATATGATGGTTCCGCATAGGATACAACTTCGGTTCCTGTCGGAGGACGCATATTTTCTATGAAAATTTCTCGGACATTCAGGCCGGTAAATGTCTTAAATATGTTTTAATATTTACTTAAATATTTGTAATTTTAGTATGTAAGTAACTTTAGTAAATTTATTCACTAAGACTATTTTTCATATTTTCAGTGGTTATGCTGTATTTGTATGTGCCTGTATGTGTGTTTAAATGAAAGAAAAGAGAAAAACAATATGGCGTCGTCTCTCACGTGTATTTTTGTCAGATGACGATCGATTTTCCATAAGGCGTTTCACAACTGAATTCATCGATCATAAAATGAAACGACTATTTGTTTAACTTTTGGTTAAAAAGAAACAAACCTTTACATATTTACTTCCACGGAGAAAATTGACATCTCAAAAACCCCACCCGATACAGAACAAAATAGATGAAAATAAAAGAAAGAAAGAAAGAAAGAAATAAAGAAAGAAATAAAAAGAAAGAAAGAATACGATCTCAAATCGGTCAACATTTAAGTTCGTTTTACAAAAAAAAAATTTGAATAATGCTTTTTTAACTTACCACTCAAAACACACACACACACATACACAAACACACACACAAAGACATTTGGGTCACTAACACAAAAAAAAAACAGTATGTCTCATATCGAGAATATTTAACATCGAAAAACATAAGTAAAAAAAAATTATTATTTTTAATAATATGTGGAAAACTCTACGCTATGCATGATGAAGGTCGCGAGACCGGAAACTCGTGTAGCAAAATTATGGAAAATAAAGCATATTTTTTTTTTAAATCCACATTACAACCAAAAACGCTTGCGGTTTCTCCCTTCTTTTAATATACACACGTTTCTCTCGTTGGAACTACTATAAGCTCTTCCTTTATTTATATATATATATATATATATATATATATATATATATATATATATATATATATATATATATATATATATATGTGTGGAAAGTGTATATATATATATATATATACGATAACTGTATATGCATTTCATGTCGTGAGCATGTGTAGTTCTACCAATATAACAAATTTAGTCCGATGAAGTCATGAAAGACGAAACACATCACAAATAAACTTTTTTTCAACTTTGTCATATAATTATCCCTATATATATATATATATATATATATATATATATATATATATATATATATATCCGTGGGTGTGGTGACATTATATGTTAAAACTGGATTGGATAAATCAAAACGCTTGTTGACTTTACGTGCAACTTCCTGCGTTTGGATTTATCGAATTCAGTTAACGCATATGCACACGCACACACACACGTATGTATATATATATATATATATATATATATATATATATATATATATATATATATGGAGCTTTTTAAAATGTCTTATATATTTTACGTAGATGGATAAATAGATAGAAAGACAGACATTTGAACCGACTGAGAGTGATAGACAGAGAGAGACCGACAGACAGACAGACAATCATTTGAACAGTTCGATAGACTGGCAGACAGATATTTGAATAGATAGATAGATAGATAGATAGATAGATAGATAGATAGATAGATATTTGAACAGGCTGATAGATAAATAAAGAGATAGGCAGACATACATACATATATGTGAACAGACTGAGAGATAATTAGATAGGCAGACAGACATTTGTATAGATAGATAGATAGATAGATAGATAGATTATTAGGCTGATAAATTTTTAAATTAAAAAAACTAATGTATTAAAAAATGGTTCTTAATAAATTACTTTTATTACGTTTTAAAAAGTCGACGAAAAATCTTTATAATTTGCATGTCGTTGAGTTGTTTTTGCGCTGAGTAGATTGTTACAGATTTGAGTTGTGGTGAGTCGGCGGTGTTGAGATGGCGGTGATGAGTCTTTCTGCACCGGCTCCAGCTAGCTCTTGCCCCAGCTGATGCCAAAATAAATGCACGTACAATTAAAAAGAGAGTGCATGAATTTGATTTGTCTGGGAGGTGTGCAAGGAAGAAATCCTTACACTCAAAATAATAGCATCTAGGCAATAATAAACTTTGCCAGAGAACACCAAGAGAAAGACCATGATCTTCTGAAACAATGTCCTTTAAAGAGATGAATCTAAAATAGAATTATTTAGGAACAGTAACAGCAGACATTGAATGCTGGACAATCTCTTCAAAGAGGAAGAAGAGACTTGAAGAAGCATATATGTATATATACAGAGTGTGAAGAAAAATATACGCAAAAACAAGCAAAAATCCTAGTATGCAATTATGCTGTTTTAATGTTAATATAGAAATACATTTTTTGTATGTGATCAAGTTTTCTTTCCTGGATTTAATGAATATAGAAATTGTCCGAGTTGACGTCAAGAAGAAATCGGTTTAACCTCAAGGAGGGTGAATGAACTCGGAACAACAGGAGTGCTTAAAGGACACACCACAATAATAATTCAAAAAGAGCAAAATACGTGCAAAGAGAAATTCTCTCTAACAAAGCCTATAAAACAAAAAGCGAAACCTTAACTTAACTGAAATACCAAATAGTATTTTTCAAATAAGAATTATAAATTATTTGAAATGCAAGAGGCGACACCTGGTGGCCTCGTTTTGGATGTAAAGCATTGAATATTAATGACATAAAATGGTGTCCACTTCAAATATATTAAACGTGAGGCTCCTAAATATAAAATAATTATGTTGAAACAATGTCCCTGTTAAAATGCTTTGGGCATTGCAAGGTCAGTGGTGGTAGTGATTTATGAAACGCGAGAATATTTCCCTTTTTATAAAGCATAGAGTGGTGGGAGAAAATTAAACACTTTTATTTGAACACACGCAAACACACACTTATATATATATATATATATATATATATATATATATATATATATATATATATATATATATATATGTAAAATGAGAACAAATGGAGTATAATACTACTGTATTTAACTTAAAAGAAGGTTCAATTCAGAGTAGAACTAAATATTATTTATTTTGGAATATTAAAACATGCTGTTTTAATATTCTAAAAAATAATAATTGTATATATGTGTGTGTGTGTGTGTGTGTGTGTGTGTGTGTGTGTGTGTGTGTGTGTGTGTGTGTGCGTGTGTGTGTATAAAAGGCTCAAACCAAAGGCTTCTGTTATCAATTATAGTTTATACCAACTGCTTCCCATACTTAATACTTCTCGTTTTCACTCTCGCGTGGTCACGTGTGACGTCACGAGATGCGATGCGATTTTCGCTTTCGCGACTCGTATACACGAGTTTGTCGTTGCTTTGAAATTTTTCATGCAACAAAAAAACAGAATATATATATATATATATATATATATATATATATATATATATATATATATATATATATGGTATCACCCCATGAAAGGCAGTAAAGACACTAAGATACAAGGGGTTACTGGGGTGAAGAAGAATTAGGAACAGAAACATTAATGATGAGCCCAGTAGATGAGGGGATTGACACTGCATTTAATTTTAAATGTATGGAGAGCAAGAGAGATTCATATATGTATTTTGCACGTGATCAAGTATTAGAACTCTTTTTATCTAACCATGAGACCCGGGTTCAAATTTCACTGTGATCGATTTGATGCAGGAGGTAACTTCTCTATGTTATCAGCTTTGGAAGGCGATCCCAACGTACGACACAGTCAGAAAGTAACTGAAAATTTAGTACAACTTATGAGTGAAATTGGGATGCCGGAATTGATCGCCGATTGTCATGCCAGCATGAGGTTGCCAATCATCCTGGCTGAGGGGTTTGAATGTACTGCCATTGTTCAAACTGTTGATCACGACAGATGATGCGTTCTTTACTAGAAACTGTAACTAAGGTCTGCTTATCATAGTTGCAGTATAAACCACAGGTTGGCTTTGTAGGTGTAGAACAAACAAAAATGTGTCAGAGCAGGTGTCTGCAGCAGGGAATGTCTAACTGCCATAGCGGAAAGGTGTGCATGGAAACGAGTAGCCAGCAATTATGTATGTATAATTAAATTGTTTAAAAATTGGTATATTTACATTTGAAGACTGCTCTGTATCAGAGATCAAGCATTTGTAGATAGAGAAGAACGTGAACATGGCCTAGAGTTCGCATGACGTATTGAATTCTATGACCATATATATATATATATATATATATATATATATATATATATATAATTTTGGGATTTATGCAAATCATTATAGTAATTCATCGAGTCTAGAAGAATCCACAACGGAATGCAGAAAGCACTGAACGACCGTTTCGTCCGATATCAGTTTTTCTTCGTCACCGAGGCCCATGTGTTGTATCGAAACGGTTCGGGTTCGAATCTAGATAGTGGATGCGCACTGGTGATGTGTTCCAAAAATATAACGAAACGACCGTCCAGTGCTTTCCGTTGAGGATTCTTCTAGACTTGATGAATCTCTCTCTCTCTCTCTCTATATATATATATATATATATATATATATAATTATTTTTTAAAAAAAATTTATAACATAAATATGTTATAACATATTTATGTTATAAATCTTTTTTTTTAAAAAAATAATTATATCTGCTCTACTTTGTATTGAGCACTCTTTTAGAATAGTAATTGTTGTTTATTGGAATTTATTCCGTATATACCAATTATATACTTGGGTATATATATATATATATATATATATATATATATATATATATATATATATATATACTTGGCTCATTCTAATGGTATTTTAAAATTACTCTTTTTAATATTTAATATCACTTTCTCTTTTAATGTTCTATAATTAGAATTTTGAGAGTGTATTTTTTCTTCTGAAGGGAGTTTCATTTTAAAATTGATTATTTAAATATCCCACTCTTTAACTATTAATAGTAATAATAATATTAACGAAATTCCTTTAATAATGAGGCACTTCAGAAGTCACCTAAAGTTAAACTTTAACTATAGAATCAAACTGAAATTTAAATAAATTTCAAATATTAAAATATAGGTAATGATTGAGAAATGTATGTATATATAATTTATGTATGAAGATGGATGAACATTTATGTATATTGTTACACGTGTGTCTATGTGTGTGTTTGCGCATGTTAATAAACGTATGTATATATGGATTTGCATGAATATGTTTGTGAGATACATTTAAGAAGAAAACAAAATCTTTAATATTACCCTCAAATTACTAAATAATGAAACCTAAACCTTAATTAAGTTTACCCATATAATAATAAATAAAAATTGCATTCATAAATTAGATTAAAAGTAAAAATAATATAGATGTTATTGTTACCGTAATTTTCTTACTATATTATGGAAATACAATTGGTCGGGTAAATAAACTATTATAATTTTAAATATTTCTTTAATATGTTTTCGATAAATATGCTAATAATAATAGTAGTTAACTTATATTAAGTCCCTAAACTATTTACTTAAAAAATTAAATATTTAAATTGATAACATTCATCATTTTTTAGACATCTAAATTTCTATCAAGCATTGAAATCTATCTTTTACATAATTTTGTTAAAACAAAATTACAGCCTCTTTCGATTCACTTCCCTCTCCCCCTCTCTCTTTGCCTTAACACTCATTTGGATATATCGGTATTACTGTCGTCTGTCTCCTCTCTTTTTTTCCTTTTCTTTTCTCCCCTCCCATTCCTACATATCATTTCCGTTAAGTTAACCATCTAAATAGGTCAAGGTTCGGTCACTCCTCCTACCCCAATATAAAGCATGCTTAAGAGAGATATGAAATTAACCCCTCCCTATACTCTACCTTGTCTCTTTACCTACCCCCCCGCCCCTGTTAAATTACAAAAATTACACTATCCATCAATTTCTAATCCCATTTTTCCTTTCATTTCGTTGTTGGAATTGTTACCTGATGATCCGGAGTCCTTTAAAAAGGATTTTGGTGAAATAAATTATTGTAATGGTAACTTAAAATGGTCTGTTTTTTTCATTATATATATATATATATATATATATATATATATATATATATATATATATATTGTCATCCACAGACAGACTGTTTCGCTCTAGTTAGAATCGAAACCCGACTGAATTGGTGTCAGTCGGGGATTATATATATATATATATATATATATATATATATATATATATATATATTATATATATATATATATATATATACGTATGCTTTATAATATGTAGATATAATAGGTCGATGAAAAAAATCGAGAGATAAAACAATAACATTGATAATAAGACCATTTACATTGTTCCGGCTGTTGTCCTGATCTTTGTTGCCCTATTCACGACGTTTCGGCCGTTATACGCTCCGGACTTTCTCAGGTGATTGAAATTTCGAATCGAACCCTTTATTTAGTCCATCGGGGGGAGGGGGTAGATTGTTCTAGTTCCACGTGTCATGCCTCTTCCGGATATTTTATTTTAGTATCAGTTATTACCCTATAACTCAACTCTCAATGTTTTTTGTTCACCTCTGCTGTTACCAAGTATTGAACTCACAACTCTTTGGTTCAGGTCATTGGATTACTTCAACCACTGAGCCATGTGTCCTTGAGGAAACATCGTGGATATAGCAACAAAGATGAGGACAACAATCTGAACAATGTAAATAGTGTAAATAATTACAATAACTCATTTCGGAAATATAGACAGACCCTAAAGAAGCATCATGAATATGGCAATAAAGATGAGGACAACAGTCCGGACAATTTAAATAGTGTAAATATTTACAATACTTCATCTCAGAAATACAGACAGAAGTTGAAGGTGAATATGACAATAAAGATGAGGACAACAGTCCGAACAATGTAAATAGTGTAAATCGTTACAATAACTCATCTCAGAAATATAGACAGATAATGATCATAAGACTAACAATATTTATTGTATATATGTAGGCCTTTTAACCAAATAGAAACTTAAGATGTTAAAAATCAGAATTTTCAGACACACCTCTGTCCTTTCTCAATGGGAAATAAAAAGTGAAGTGAGACTTGGTTTATTCCACATGTGTTTATATTACGGATGAGATCTAGCAGTTTGGGGCTTCTTGTTTACCACAATTTGGGTTGTAGAGGGTTTATTAGTGATGTGCTGATGTTTAGTGACGCCCAGGATTAACTCTTTGATTAAATGCCCCTAAGACTCAAGTCAAGAGACCTATAGGACCTAGTACTGAGAAATGTGAGGAAGATATTTTAAAATGTGTAAAAATTCGTCGCAAAAAAATCATGTAAAAAATCTTAGAAAACAATCACAGTCATGTAAACCTGGGAATCCAAATTTTCTGTAACGTGAGCTACATATGTGAGGAAGTTGTGGAGAGCCGTGAGCGTCCACGTTGTAAAGCTGACACAGATGATAAAAGAGGAAGACAATAAGACCGGTGCTAGTGATCGTTATTCGAACTCAGATAAACGTCACGTTTCCGCTTATTGGCTGTAAACACTAGTGGATTCTCCTTGCAAGCTTGAAACATCGGCGTAATATAATCTTTCCATGAAACCCCCACCCAGTCATACAATGCGGAATATATAAAGAAAACGAGCTGACTCAAAGCCTTAACCCAGACAGCGCCAGCTGAATGACCTGACACCAGTTTTATTTGAATGGACCGCGTGATTCTGCTCGTGATACGAAGGTTTTGTTTGTCGGCACATGTCCTGAAATTAGTCGACGCAAAGAAAAGACGAACTAAGAGAGAAAGAAAAATAAAACAAACAAAATATCTTTTGTGATAAGCGTCGGTCAATGAGAAAATACAATCCCATGAAGCGAATAGAAAGTTCTTCTTCTATGTGCCATGTTCCTTCAGGTCGTTAACGATCATGGTTCTCCACAATTTCCACAAAAAGGAAATCGCATTTTTTGTTGATTGTGTTGTTATCCTATTATTCCTGCACTAAAAATAAGGAACCTTGTTTAACATTAACTTCGCCGTTTTTTTTCCTTTAGACCTCCAGACTAATGCAGTCTTTTAAACAGAACGGTCTAAGGTCGTGAGAATTTATTATCTTACACTTGATGTAATGGCCTTCCTCCGAGACACTGCATAGCTGTCTGGTCCGCTCTCTCGAAAAGGTTGACGACCTAAAATAAATTCATGGCCGCCTCCAACGTGAGCCCTCAACAATATTAGCATCAAAGAGGATCTATATACCGTGACTCTTCAGGAAGTGGATGATCCCACAATTTCCTGTCCTTTGTAGCATTTAGTAAATTTTATTTTTTTGCTATCTCTCCTAAATCTTGTTCTACAAATTATATATACAATCTCGTTAGGTAAATTATGCGCAGATTTAGCCAGTCCCTCTTGACTTCAACGTGTCATGTGAGTGTCAAATTTTCTATGCCCTCTTTCCTCATTGCGTGCTTTAGAAATTGCAACAGTTTCTTTACGATTTTAAATAGAAAAGTTATTTTTGTTTCCATTTTGTTTAAAACTTCCTCATTATTCAGATATTCTGTCCATGGTATCATCAGCATCCTGCTGTAGAACAACTTTTCTGTTGCTTCTAGTTTATATTTCATCTGTGAGGGGATTGCCCAGCATTCACTGCCATATATGTGAACTGATATTACATAACAGATCAGTAGTCTTTTTTTGTTGTTTTTGTTTCTAAAGAATTTTTCCTGTTTCTTAATACTTTACATGGCTTTTAGAAGGCATCTTTCCCTATCCCAATGCGCCTTCGGATTTTAATGTTACACTTTCCGTCCGCCGTTAAAACACTTCCCAGATATTTACATTTTTGTGCTTGTTTGAGTTTGGCATCTCCAATTTGTAATTTGCATGTTGGTCTGTCCCCTTTTGCTAGCAACCATAAATTCTATCTTCTTGCAAATGATGTATAACAAAAATAACGTCTACACTTGTATAAAAGTTAATTTAATATTAATTATTCTTCAAGCGAACAAAAAATATTGTTGATTGTAGAATCCTTCTCAATCTGTATGCTTTCCAATATTGGATACTAAAAGCAGAATTACTGTGAAGATTCCAAGTAATAAAAATAAGATGCTACAGTCCGAAGCATCTTACTTATTATAAAACGCAGATTGTGTGTGTGTGTGTGTGTGTGTGTGTGTGTGTGTGTGTGTGTGTGTGTGTGTGTGTGTGTGTCTGTACGTTTATATATGGTATCGTATTTCCTACATTTTTCAACCAATTTCAACAAAACTTCACAAGACTACGTAAAATTTCCTGGCGGTGGTTCTGACAGCGCCAAAAATTGGAAAAACACAATTGTTTTTGCGTGAAATCTATTTGAAAAAACGTTTAAGAGGCATTAATGAAAGGGGGACAACTCATATCGAGTTATACTTATTATAAAACCCAGGTTGTGTGTGTGTGTGTGTGTGTGTGTGTGTGTGTGTGTGTGTGTGTGTGTGTGTGTGTGTGTGTGTGTGTGTTCGTTTATATATGGGATCGGATTTCCTACATTTTTCAATCGATTTCAACAAAACTTCACTTTTTTTTTGGCAGGTAGTGTTTGTTATTGTCTTGCACACTTTTTTCTTTATTTCTACATTCAGAATGCTTTAAAAATTCCATTTACAAGACAATTGTTTATAATAATTTATTATTATTTGTTATATAATTTTATTTTTCAGTCTTTATGAAGGTCGATATGTGATCTGTCCCTTACTGTTACATCCCCGGGCAACGCCGGGCTCTACTGCTAGTCTCTTATATATACCGCAGCACAGATAACTCAATGCGAAGTAACATCAAACATTTTTATATAAAAAATAAGTAAAAAAAGAAAAACGGGGCGTCTACTCAAACACGGGAATCCGCTAAAATAATGTTCAATCATTTTCTCACTGCCATAATGTAGCTTCCCTGAGTCTTTTCTATAAATATTTTCATCGTAATTGTTCTGATGAACCTATGGTACCTAGATTTTATGAATGTAAACGCAGTACTAGATTGGCGGAGAGGTCTCATCCTTTTACAGTTGAAATGGCTAGATGTAACCATAATATCTATGCTAACAGTTTATTCTCTCTCACCTCTCGCTTGTGGAACTCTCCTCCAGCTTCTTCCTTACTAGTCAGCTCTGATCTTCAAAAATTTAAATGCAATGTCAATCGTTATCTTATGTTGTCTAAATTCTTATTCTTTTCTTGTTCTGTCCTCTGAATAATACATTCTGTTTCTCTTATTCTCTCGCACTCAGTAATCCCCTGCGACTTAGTGGCTTTTATTGCCTTGTTTTAGGTAAAACGATTTAAAAAAGAAAAGGAACATTCCGTTAAAATCAAAGAAAAGTCTGTTGACCTGCTATGTAAAGTTAATAATCCTAATCAGTAGCGGATGATGGACAATCTCCTCACGGATGAAGAGAAGGCTTGAGGCAATAGAGATGTTGCTCTACAGGAGGATGGTGAGATTCTGAGGATTGAACACTTGACACTAGCAATTCTCTGTGCGATTAGTTTGTCAAAACTAACACTTCGGTCGACGTCTACTTGGGTTTGTCTCTCACAGAGACAATATTGGTGGGTACATCATGTTTTGATCAAACTTACTACACTTGAAAGAAACTCCAAAACGAACTAGTTAAACATCGCGATATATTGCGTTTTTTTTTTTTCTGAAAAGTTTATGTAGAACTCTAAATCTAGTATCATTAGATGATTACATCGCGTTTGACTGATTTCGAGGACTGATGTTGCTCAGGTTCTTCCCTCCCATGCGTTTAAATCATTGACAACTTCTGGGGTTTATTTCAAAGGACATGTTTCAAAATTAGAAAAATTAGAATCCTGAATTCAACTATGAGATTTGCAAACTTTTGAAAAATGCATAAAATTTATTTTTATTTTTTATTTTTTGTTTTTTGAGTGCTGATAGCATTTTTTGTCAACTGGGAATTATGTAATTCTTGTAAAAACCAATATTTCAATGTTTTTCACGAAGCAAATCATCAAATATTTATAATGAACTTTATTTCCGATACTGTTGCTAGCTGGTTAACAGGGAAAAAAAGCGATAACAGCTTGATAAACTTGATAACAGACTTTAGAAACCTATTTTCCTGGAATTTTTTACGAGAAACATTTTATAAAATTCACACGAATGAAGTATATACTACTCGGTAAATGAATACCGAATGTTTTAAGGAAACGACATTTATTACGATTACCCTTACCATTTAATTTCTATATGTGGCCAAACACCCACACAAAAATAGCTAAATATCAATTTTTCCCATTTTATCGGGATATAACTATAAATGTACATAGTCTAGGAATATGATGCAACCAGGATTATTTTCAACGTATTACAATACAGGATCACATATTTTCATCATATATTTTTGATATGTCCCGGAAAGTGATATATTTGAACGAAGTAGCTTTTTGTCTACTATAACCAAGTCGAATACGGTAGCAGTAATCGACTGGTACGCGCCGTAGTCGCAGGTAAAGAAGTGTAGATCAATGGCGTAGTCCAATGGGCGTCGTTATAGACTTAGCTCTCAGACTAAGGGTCTTTTGACTCTGTCGTACCTACACGTCCGTCGGTATTTATGACGGACACCAGCCAATTATATTCCAGTGAGGGGGAACACAGGTGTATACATATACCATTATATCAATTTAGTTTTCCGTTCTCTGTTCCTTTTTCTTACATAAAGGAATCGAAAAGATGGCCGTCGTGAAAAGGATTCCACAGAATACGATCCTTTGAAGAAATATTTATGATATGTCCTGGAAAGGGATATATTTGAACGAAGTAGCTAAATGGTTTTGGCTACTATAACCAAGTAGAATATGGTAGCAGTAATCGATTGGTAGGCGTCGTAGTCGCAGGTAAAATGTGTAGATCAATGGCGTAGTCCAATGGTCGTTGTTATAGACTTAGCTCTCAGACTAAGGCTCTTGACTCTCCTACACGTTCGTCGGTATTTATGACGGACACCAGCCAATCATATTCCAGTAAGGGGGAACACAGGTGTACGCATATTCCATTATATCAATTTTAAATGCAACCGCCTCTTCTACTCCAACTGCTTCTTCTCTCACACTTCCCGACAGTGGAACCCCCTTCCTCTTACTTGCTCTCCTGATAGCTATAATCTTCAAAAATTTAAATGTAATATCAATCGACATCTTCTGGTTCTTTGATCTTGATCCCAGTCCTTCTTTTTATCCTTTCCTCACACACTCGTCTTTTCTCATTCACTCTCTGTAACCCCTTGCGTGCTAGTGGCACTCCCACGTTGCTTGGGGTGAAATGCTTAAAAATAAAAAGAAGTTCCGACCAACCATACGGAGGTCGAAGGATGATGATGATAATGATGATGATAAGTGTGCATGCGCCACAGAGTTCAAGGTCAATCTGAGCCAAGCACCTTCACTTTGAGGACTTTAGCTCCGTTACTATAGTAACATTCCCGATAGTTTTTTTTTTTTTAAAGATTAATTAATCGTTAATTTACGATTGTCAAATACGCAGGGAAATTCTTTCAAATTTATGTTAAATGATAGTCTAGCTTACTATTATTTTTTAAAGAATTGTATTTTCCTCTGACTTGCTCATTTTGATCTCAAGGTCAGATGGTAGGCAAAACAAAGAAAGTCCTTTTTGATTGGTTAAAACTAGCGTGGGAAGGTTAGAGAGATAGAAAGTGTTTTAGAGGAGTAAGAGATCAGACGTGGTTATTTCGTGTCTCGGAGAACTTTCTCCCCAGTGGGGCTTTTGTGAAGTTCTCATTTCATCTCCGAATCCAAAAACTAGCGATCACCGTCCGAGAGAAGAAAGAAAAGAGGAAGACAACGTTATTATGGTCGCCACACAGCACGAAGGGCGATACAGCATTTATACACCTTTCTAACTTGTTTCAGATGACCTGGAACCAATGAATTACTTCCCTTGAATATTTTAAGCATTTCACCCCAAGCAAGGCAAGAGTACCACTAGTACACAAGGGGTTACAGTGAGAGCAAGAGTAACGAGGGGGTGTTTGAGAAAAGGCTATAGAGAAGGAGGGGGATCAGGATCAAGGCATCAGAAGATGTCAATTGACATTACATTTGAATATTTGAAGATTATAGCTATCAAGGAAGCAAGTACGAGGAAGGGAGTTCCACTGGCGGGAAGTGCGAGAGAAGAAGCTGTTGGAATAGAAGAGACGGTTATATTTAACTATTACAACAGTGAAAGGGTAGGACTGGGAGCAAACCTAGTAGCACGCTTAAATTCATGCCGTTTGGGTACCAGTAAAAGTGGCTGATCAGAGTAGTTGCCATGAAAATATCTGAAGAAAAGACAGAAAGAAATTCACATCACGTCATTGAGAAAGTGATTATAGACGAGATGCCATATCAGAACCTATCACATTGCATATCCGTCTCTGGATTTTGTTAAGGACCTCGTGATGAACAGTGGATGCACCAGACCATATATGGCAACAGTATTCAATACAAGGACGAATGGTAGATTTGTAGATTTGAAGGATTCACACAAGCGAGAAAAATCTTCTTGCACGGCACAGACAACCAACTTTGCTTGCGGTAATTTGTTAACTAATTTTTCACCTATAGTAACAATAATCAATTTAATAGATAGCATTTCATGTAGTTGGTGTTCATGGAGAATAGTTAAATGGTTTGAACTCTCTTTTTTTTAACTAATACTTTGTTATGGAGTGATTTCACAGTGGAGGCTTGTATCTGTACTAAGTCGGTCCTAAAACAGGTCCGACGTACAAGACGTTAGGAACTTCATATAATAGGTATGACACAGTAATCTAGTTGTGGTTGCTGATACTGACCAACTCACTGAGCGACTCACTCGTTACTCTTACAACTCCTACTTATTATAGGTGGGAGAGTCTATTAACTATAGAATAGGTGTGTTCTACTATAACATAGTTCAACGGTAACACTAACTTCACTCTGTCTACTATATCTCCGTTATTATGGCAAGAGTCCCGACACTTTTTGATCAGTCCACGTATGTTCAATATTAAAGCTCGTATTTTGATTGGTCAGTAATTGCCAACATCTTGATTATCACGTTTTCTTTTTCAGTATTCATTTGATAAATAATAACGTTGTGAGTTCGATCCTCAGTGCATCATGCCAGACTACATTTTGATAATTTTGCTTGTATATATCTGGGTAAATTTTGCTTTAGGATGTTCAGTGAGGCTGGAAATTAGGATTGGATTGATAGATGTGTACAGGTTGAGATCAATAGGAACAGACAGAGGTCAATAGATAATATATACATTATTGATTGTATATTATCCGCTAAACTTACATTAGTCGTTCAATATATCTATATTCGCTTTGAATAAATAAATACATACGTTGTTTACTTGTTTATGTCAGGAAATGTCAATGTGACCTCTACAGTCCTGAAATTAACTTTTAGATTATATGTACTCTTCCGGTCACGGAGTGCAACATATTTCTTTAGGGGAATTCATTTTTTTAAATTTTATTTTGTTTCTTCGCATTTTTTTTTTTTTTTTTTTTTTGAATGGGGTCGGTTTTTTTTTTCCGCTTTCTTTTGTTGTTTTTTATTGTAGTAGACTCAGCAGAAATATCAAGAGCCACTCAAGTTAGAAAGTTACTTTATGAGTTTGCTGTAACGGCATAAGAGGAGAAGGTAAAAAGTACATTTTACGATTATATGAAGGATGGATAACAGTTAATTCTAGACTTGAAGAGGATAAGATTCTAGTGATCGGGAAAGCATCCACTCGGGAGTCTGTTCCACAAAGTAAGTGTTCTTAGGGAAGAAACTGTTCGAATGGAACTTACTTCTTACCGATAGAATACGAAGGGAATGACAATGATTCGACTCTGTGTATGCAACATAGCAGGTATTAGTTTTAAAAGTCTGAACTGGTTGAACTAAGGAATATAGCTCGTTATATAATTTTCTACGGAAATAGTGATAGATTAGCGAGTGACTTGCGACATTTCGTCTGTGGGGAAGTACTTATAGGGGAGAAATAATTCATCACCCACAAGGCCGCGTAAACGCTTTTGAACTCTGCGAAGATTTGAAAATGAGTATTGGGCAGCTCCAGCCCAGATATGACAGCAATACTATCTTTTTGGTCTGATCTGATTCTCGCAAATATAGGATATGGTAGGAGGAGTCAATTACTTCATGACTCAATACAAAGAACCGACCATTTTTCCAGCATCTTTAACGTTGCATCGTATATATGTGTTCCATTTAAGGTATGGGGTGAGTTTAAATCACAATCTTCAAAACAAAGGCCATCTTTGAAAGTAAAACTTTAACACCTTCAAAACAAAACTGCTCTCCTTTACCCACCAGAGAGAACCCAACCTGCCTCCAATCAGACTGCCTTATGCCCAACTCCACGAGAGCGCCTCTTTGCGCCTGCTTGGTCTCACGTTTTCTGCTGACGTGAGGTGGAACAAATACATTGAATCAATAGCTTCATCTACCGCAAGGAAAGTTGGTTCTCTGTGGGAGCCAGAAAGTTTTTCTCGCCTGAGTCCAACCTTCAAACCATTCGTCCTTACATGGAATATCGCTGCCATATATGGTATGGTACCCCCGCTGTACGTCTCGAGGTCCTCAACATAATCAGGAGACAGATATGCAATGTGATGGGTCCTGATCTGGCATCTCGTTTATAGTCACTTTCTCACAGACATGGTTGGCTTCCTTCTGTCTTTTCTACAAATATTTTCATGACATCTGCTCTGACGAACTACTTTCACTGATTCCCCAACTGCATGAATTTAAGCGTGCTACTAGGTTGGCATCTCGTTCTCACCCTTGCACTGTCGAAAGAGTTAAATGTTGCAGTCTCTTCTATTCCAACAGCTTCTTACTTCGCACTTCCTTTCTGTGAAACTCCCTTCCTCTTTCTTTCCATGATAGCTATAATATTCAAATATTCAAATGTAATGTTAATCGACTTCTTCTGATACCTTGATCTTGTTCCCCGTCCTTCTCTTTATCCCTTCCTTAAACACGCCTCTTTACTCTTGTTCTCAATCCTCTGTAACCCCTTGCGTGCTAGTGGCACTCCCGCCTTGCTTGGGATAAAATGCTTTAAAAAAGAAAAAATAAACTCTTCATCATAACTGTTGAGAATTAAGTATCTGTCCAATGATGATAAAATGATAGGAGATTGATTCTTGAGGTTATTCAATTTTACAAACCAGTTTTTCCCAAGTGGAAATTAAGCGATAAGAAAGATCAGTTGCCAGATTTTTGTCTTCTAGATATTTAGAATTGCACCCATAAACGGAAGAGTCATCCGCATATATATTTACCAACGATTTTTCATTGCCAGATCATTAGTATAAAGAGGGTAGGAGAGAAAAAACATCTGGGTGGCCTGCAATGATCTAATAGGCTTCAGAAGCCTGGCCATTAACAACGACCTTCAAGGACCCAACATATAGGATGGACATCAGCAAAGATTCTTCCAGATATATCATAGCCGAAAGGTTTGTCGAGCAGCTTCCTTGTCCCCTTGAGATATTTTAGGCGTTTGCTTTTATGACGAATTTATTATCGAATGATTTACGGATTGTTTTCAATAAGAGTTAAGGCATCAGATGTGGACTTAGAGAAGCGAAATATATACTGTTTGTCGCTCAGGGTGTTTTCTCTGTTATGGTTATCAACAACCACCTTGTTGATCATAGACTCAGAGTTTGCTGATGACATACATGTGGCTCGTGAGCCGATATTGTAACGGAGGTGAACGCCCAACCACACCCTTGAAAACCGGAACGTTGTTCTCATAAGGATGAATGTGCGCTATGACCCATAAACTTGGAAAATATTTCTCCTTCAAGCAGCGGTTAAACAACTTTGCTGACATTGGAGATGATTCTGATCTGAGGTTGTGACGCCCAACAATAGGGAATTTATCCGTAATCGTAACATTCATCGGCTTTTGATTAGTCTGGACACTTCCTTTGCTGGATAATCTCGTACATCCTTTGCCTTGACAGAAATATCACAGGATTGGAGCTCCATGAGAGGGAGGGAAGAAGTAACACAAAAGAACTAGCGCATATTCATCCTTATGCATGAGAACAACGTTCCGAGTCTGGATCAGTGCGTAGTATCTGTTCTCCTCATTTTACAAGGTAGATGTGTAAGTAATTGTTATTGGTTGAAAATGGCGCACATTGACTTTCTTCAAAAATTTCCACCACATGCTTATGACTTCCTTCAATGATTTAAGACATTTGATTAAGACAATGATTTAAGACATTTCATTTCAGTTTTTCTGCACTCTTATTTACATTGCCTTTCAGAAAACGTACATAGTTTTAACCAAGTGATAATATAACCCCTTTTGCCGCCTCCTACACCAGGTGGTGTAAAGACGTTTTACTGATCCGGTCCTCAGGGTCTTAGGACGACGTTTTAACTACAGGGCTAACTCTGCTCTGTTTAAAAGTTGACGTTGGTCCAAGCTGGTTGTTGTTTGCTGGCCGCTTCGATCCGCACCAACACTGCACACGTTGTGTTCTTGGTCTCAAAGCAGAATGTCGTAATCATCGCAGCGCTGGTTCAAGCCGTGGTGGGTGCTATATCAAGGATTAAAAATATCTTCATCACGAAAAATGAAACGAAATAATTCATGGGGTTAATCTTCATCTGGCTTATATAGCTCTTAGTACAACAAAAATTAACCCCTTCTCGCATCAATCTCTAAATTTCTCGAGGAGCTGGGTTCAAAGAATTTTAAAATCAAGTAATCTGGTGACAGCTGACGTAGGGGCCGAAGGGTTCTAAAGATTCGGGAATTCCCCAATTTTCATTAATTCCTATAAAGTTTTTCTTTGTTCTCTATTTCTGCTTTCTTAATCAACTTTCCAATTTTGGAGTATTATCCACCTTCCTTGGGAGTAGTTACCGGGATTGCTCTTCCTTTAACTCCAACTTGCTTCACTTCATATCTCGCACCGCCACTCCGTAAAGGTGGGGCTAAATTCTGTCCCATCCTCCTTCCTTCTCTGTACTCTAACTCTGCCCACTTCTCGGGGTTGGCATAACTGTCTTTATGACAAATTTAATTTTTAAAGTGCGTAGGAGAAAGGGCATAATTTATTCTCCTCATTAATTTCAATTCTCTGAGTCTTTTCCTGGCCCACCTGTCCAGTGAAAACACAAAACAGATCACTTTCTCATTTTAACGTTTCGAGCGATAGATAGATAATTATTTCACTATTTGTTTTCGTCAATGAAAATATATTTGTTTATCTAAATTCTACAATAAGGACGCGCTGTTTTCTATCCTTGGGTCGGTCGCTGTCTTAGAGAAAGCATAAGCCAGATCACCTGCCTGTTATGACGGATCGATTTTCATAATCCTAATCCCTTGTGCCACATCTAAGCTACGCTTGGAAAATCGCTATAATATCTATCGTCTGCTTCTTTTTTCACCAATGACATGTGTTTTTTCTAATTTCCCAAGAAAGAGATAAAGCAATTTCCCCAATTGCTTTACCCGCATGCCAGATTTTCGATAAAGTAAATTCTTAGTGCATCATTCAATTCATTGGGGTGAGGCCCTTTCTTCACTTCCATATTACTAGGGAATTTCATTCTCTCTTTCTATCTATCTTCCAGTTTATATTTCATTTTGGGCTTTTCCTGCTTAGAATTAATCTTTAACCACCTCACGGGTTCAGTGACATATCACAACAAAAAAAAAAAAAAATTGCATTTTTTCATTTTTCGACCTACTTGGCCTCCTGTTGCGCAGAAATGCAGCATGAGGGGATCTGTTCGTTGTTTGTTTTTGTTTTTTTAGTTTTTGATACACACTGCATGATGGGAGATGAGGTGGGTTGCATGTGTCTTTATGCAATGGCAGCAAGCCCAAATTCTGGATTTTGACTGTAATTTTTTTTTTTTTTTTTTCATTTTTAAAAATTTCGGTTGTGATATTTTGAAACAAATGACAGAAGGGTGTGATTAGTTGATTAAATTTGAGATCGTCATAATGATTGTGATGAAGGAAAAATAGTTTCAAAAGCAAGCAATGAAAGTTGTTAAAACTCAAAAATTCAATGTTTTCAAAATGTCCAATATCTTCACAATCTTTAGAGTGGCATAAAATCTTCTTGAAATTAGGTATTATGCCGAAATTTTAAGGATTATCTCCTCTGATAAATGTTATCAAATGGTGAAAATTTGAATAAAATCAGAGGAATTTCAAAGCGGAGACTTGTTTCATCTGCTTGCAATGATCCATATGTACGCGTATGGGCACTCTCCATTTATAGAAGACGTTGTGTTACATCATACTTAGGTGATGAATAAGTACAAAAAATTAAATATCTGAGAAGTTTATGACAGAGGACGAATTGTGTGACATCTGAAGGCGCATTGGGAAAGCCAAAGATGCTTTCCAAAAGCTAAGCAGTGTATTAAGAAACAGAAAAATTTCGTTTGAAAATAATAAAAAGAATATTGAACTGTTCTGAGATTCGGTCATCTTCGTTGGTTTTATCTCGTATCCAAGAATTTAATTTCTTCTTTGCTGATCGCTTCTTCTTTTTTTTAAGGTGACGGCATTGATGACTAAATTCATCGCCAACGTGCAGGTTCAAAACTTGAAGCTTTCAGTTTCACCAAAACCTGCTCCCGTCATCTATTCCCTATCGCCGTTAGGCTTTGCAAGAGTTGGTTAGAGGTGAAAAAAATCAGAATAGAAGAAAGTGCCGATGGTGTGATGTTTCTCAACTTGCCTGGAAGTGACCCATACACTTGATTTCTTGACCTTACTCTGTGGCACGTATGGAACGAGACAGGCAGAATTTACTTATGAAACTGCAACGGACTGCCGCTGACTGTTATAATTTGGAGCGACGCCTTCTGTAGCATGTCCGTAATGCGTAGCCCCCTTCATCCGTTGAGAACTGTTGTAATCATCACCCGCCTGTTCCACCGTTAGCGTCTTCTATATGGCAGTGAATACTGAACAATCTCCTCACAGATGAAGTGACTTGAAGCAACAGAAATGTGGTTGTACACAAGGATACTGAGAATACCATAGATGAAACATGTGAGCAACGTCGATGTTTTAGAGAAAATGGAAACAAAAAAGGAAACTTATACTTAACATCAAGAAGAGAGTTGAAATTTATGGGGCACATAATGAGGAAAGAGGGCTTGGAAAATCTGATACACTCAGGACAGATTGAATGCAAGAGAAGCAGAGGAAAACAACGCATAACTTAGTTAGCTTGAGGAGATGGATGATGAGACATGGTTTAGGGGATATAACCAAAAGAGCTACAAAGAACAGGGTATTGTGGAGAGCCATGATCAACTAATTCCTGAAGAGATACACCACATAGAAGAAGAAATTGAAGCAGCTATCGTAAATGCTTACATTCTGCTAGACGCTTATTCTAGTCAGGATCGTATGTGATTTAAAAATAGACCAGTTTTAGATCTTATCAACGATCAGCGAATAAAATAGTAACTTGAGTAAAATGAAATAAATTACAGCTTCCTGTTCGAGGGTGTTGTTAATTGATTAATTCATTGACTGATTTTTTACAGCTTATTTACTGTTTTTTTAGATTATAAGTATTTGTAAGGGGGATAATGATTTAGTGATACAAGTCTTACTAATTAACCCATACCTGGGGAGAAGAGGTTGATGCATGCTTTTCGCATAGAGTATTTGCGTGTAAGTGAATATAACGAACCCAACAGGAATGATCGGCTCTCCGATTAACAATTCTGTATCATTATCCATTGCACCACCCGCACGATAAAAAGGAGGTAGCCGCCGAGAGAAGAAGAAGAAGATTTATGAAAAGAATATTAATAAGGATGCGAAACGAAACCCTTCACTTCTTCTACTTCTTCTTCTTCTTCTTCTTCTTCTTCTTCTTCTTCTTCTTCTTCTTCTATGCGCTGTTTCGCTTCATTGCGTGGGTGATAATGGATGTCCACAATTTCTTATCATAATAATTCCCTAATTAGCCAATAAATAAATTTTACTGCCACTTCTTCTGAATACCCGAGACTTTTCAAATATCGTTTCTCACTCACGCGTTATCAAGTTGGCGGGAAATCTCCGTAGGTGTTTACGTGATGCCATGTTAATCCATCTTCTTATTTCGTCTTTTTTTTTCTTCTTTGGTTCCTATTTCTGAAAACGGTATTATACACTGATTTATTCAAACTGTTGTCCTCGCCTTGCTTATTGTGACCAGCGTCTTGTAATAACCTTATTTATTCCGTTAATACCCACCGACCCCGTATTACCGATACCACCTGCGATTCCATGAACGGTTCCACCAGCGTTGCCACCCCACAATCCTTAACATCCTCTGGAGATTTTTTGCCACCAATACTGAAGTCCTTAAGGCGAAAATCACCAGCATTGAGGACGTGCTGCTGAAGTCCCAGCTACGCTGGGCTGGACATGTTTCCAGGATGGAGAATCATCGCCTTCCTAAAATTTTATTGTACGGCGAGCTCTCCACTGGCTATCGTGGCAGATGGCCACCAAAGAAGCGATTTAAAGATTATTTGTTGTCTGTCGCATTAAAGCATTGCCAATGGTCAAGCCTAGCTGAGATCTGTGACGCCTGGCGTCTCACCACCAACCATGCTGTCTCCATCTTTGAAAATACCCGCAGGACGGCTCTCAGGGACAAGAGGCAAACGAGGAAGTACTGCAACGTTATGCCATCGAGCCCAGGTCAGACTTTTAGCTGCAACTACTTTGATCGTGTATGCCTCTCCTGCATGGGACTTATCAGTCACAAACGTGCATGCAAGCGATGTGTACAGACTCCCTCTTGATCTTCGTTTTGCGAAGCCAAAACAGGATGATGACCCATCGTATAATACTGCATTGATTACGAATAAATAAAATAAAACCTTTCTAATGATTGTCCCACAGAAACAAAGCCAATAAATTTCACCGCCCGAAATAAGCAAAATGAACTCAGGAACACATGATACACTGTAACACTTCATATTTATCCACTAAAATGTTATCGTGAATGGCAACCAGCTGATGTAATTTTGTCGAATTGAACCGAACATTTGTTCTCACCTGATCAGATTCCTACATCGCACATCAATTGTATGCTGGTGATGGTATTCATTGTCGGATAGGACCGGTACAGGAAGAAGACTGTATTGGAGGTTCAGCACTTGAAACGTTGAAACTTTAATCAATAAATCATTTACTTAATAAAACAGATGAGGACAACAGTTCAAATAAATCAGTGTATAATAACGAGAATTCCTCCTGTCAGAAATACAGACAGAAAATGTTTCAAGATTTTAGCTTGTCTTCTTTCCACGATATTTTGAGAAAAAGAATATATATATATATATATATATATATATATATATATATATATATATATATATATATTGATGCATGTTTCATTAAATAATATAGACAAGTTTTGTCTATTTAAATTATTTCCATATCGTCTAATAAGCTTAATAACATTATCATTAAAAACGAAAGAAATATATATAGTGATTTTCTAAGCCCGGTTTAGATGTGGCACATGGCCGAAAGTATGGGACACCCAGTGAGGATCGAAGTCACTACTCAGTCGTAATTGATCTAGCAAGGCAAGCTTTCTAACCATTACACTACGTCGCGGTAGAGAGAAAGCGCAAACATTTTTGGTTGTAATGTTTGTTTTTAAAAAAAAATATTATGCTTTATTTTTCCATAATTTTGCTACACGCGTTTCTAGTCTCGCGACCGTCATCAGGCAAAGGATGGAGATTTCCACATATTATTCAAAATAATAATTTTTTTTTCCTTTATGTTTTTCGATGTTAAATATTCTCGATATGAGACATTCTCTTTTTCTGTGTTAGTGAACCAAATATCTTTCTTGAACTGGCATGATTGATCTGCGTGAAGGGTTATAAAACAGTTAAGATTGGTCCGATAAATGATGGAGTAGTTATCGGCATTCTTATCTTTTAATGCCCCTTGTGTGTTCTTAGATCTGTTTCCATTTTCGTGTGTTTTTGTCAGCATACGTGTATATATGTGTATATCCCTTCTCCATATATATAGGTAAAGATATGTTTGGTAATCCAGGGAGGATATAATCCAGAGAGCTCAATGTAAAAACAGAGCAAATATTAATTATATTAAGAAACAGACAACTTTAAGGGTTCATGGTGATTATAATTTATTTCCTTAGAATCAAAATTCGATTCTAATTCCTCAGATCAACATTTTCATACAAATAAATGGGTGGAATACCTGGAATATTTATCACCCATTTATTTGTATGAAAAATTTTGATCTGAAGAATTAGAATCGAATAACTTAGAATCACCATTAACACTTAAAGTTGTCTGTTACTTAATATAATTTACACACACACACACACACACACACACACACACACACACACACACACACACATATATATATATATATATATATATATATATATATATATATACCGATTGGAATTTAAGAAAAGATTTTGAAAATGAATTCTGAAAGTTGAAATTATTTATATGTTTGTTTCTCAACTGGTCTCTTCAGTAGTTGCAAAAGATTTTTTTCTCAGACATTTTTTGAGTTTAATTTAATCAACTGCGAGATTTCCGAGTCACGTCTCGAGAGAAAGTTTATAATCTTTCAAAAAACGTTTTCTTTGTTGTGTTTTATTCGACCAAATTTTTGTTTAAGTTTATTCATCGAAAAAACAGCCAAATTTCGCCTCCAGAATCCCAGTGTCTACGATTAGGTTAAGTTGCGTCAGTTAATTTAACGATATATCAACCCTTTGGGAGTTATTTAATCTTGAATATAAGACAAAAAATTGATTCAATTAATAGGTGGATAGACAGATGTTCGGTTTACACTGGAGTCAAAACGATAGTCTGAATTGAAGTTTGCAGTCAAAAAGGTAAATATCTCTTTTTCACTAAAATCAAAAAGTTAGACACAAGCTCGGTTCACACTTGAGTCAATAAAGTAAACATACAGTGGGACCACGGTTCACGAATTTAATTTGTTCCTGAAGGCCGTTCGTAACTTGAAATGTTCGTAAACCGAAACTATTTTTCCAGTTGAAATCAAGGTAAAGAAAAAATGTCACAATAGAATCAAATTTGAAAAGAAAAGCCCGGAACAATGCAAGAATAAATACAAGACGGCGGCCAACTAAAAAATGGTTCCGTTCTGGTTAACCGGTTCGGCCCTGTTCGACAATGTTGTATGAGAACCGAAATTTTGTTTGATAACCGAAGCATTTTCATCTCGAATTTTCCGTTTCGCATTTGCGCGTAAGTGAATATGACGAACCCAACTGGATTTGGAACTCGGCTCGCCGATTAACAATTTCAAGCCATTATCTCTTACACCATCCGATTCAGATTTAGTCTATTGTTTTTACTAATTCTGAACTCTTTTTATCGACTTCTGTCTTCAGAAGGTCTCATTTGGGAACAGTACTTTTTCGGATCAATCTTTTTATTTTGGTTCCGGAAGTAGAGAATTCCATTTCAGTTTTATCTCATATGCAGAGATTATCCGATGATTTTCTCATGAAATTGTCTTTTGTGTGTGAAATGCTGGGCAGGTCAGGGCTGGGCTGATTCGATTGTATATAATGTCTGAAACTACCCTGTAACTCATCCCACCCACTTCCCCGGAATTTAGACCGCAGCTCCTCTCCGTGAAGTTAATAAAATTTAATTTTTGTAAATCATCTTTATACTTTCTTGATTTTATTTTCCATTGTTTATTTCTTTTTTTTAATATTTATTTCTTTTTTCTTTTACTTTTTTTTAGGTAAGTTTCAAATTTCTTATCTTCGCCTCCTAAATCTGAAAAGGTATTTTTGTGTTCTTAAAGAAACTGCTTGTCCGGTAAGTCTATATTTATATATTCATTATCAAATATTAATCATTTTAGATTAGTATTTATTATTATACATTCACTTAACATGAATAATGTCCTGATCGTCATTGTTATAGTCACACCGTTTCATCCCTTATTTTCCCCGCGTATCTCTTAGAGTTGGTAATTTTCCAAGAACCGAACACTTTATTCAGTTTAGGAGTAGATAGGTTCACCTGTCGTCCTGTTCACACGTCTCACTAATTTTTGAATAGGAGTATGGGGTTTATCCTTTGTTTTCTGTTTGTGACAGGGTTTCCGTTTTCACCGAAAAACTTTTCAGTCTCTTTCAGTCCGGGTAGTCCCTTGCGTCTTAGTGGCATTACCACCTTGCTTGGGGTGAATTGTTAAAAAAATTCTACATCCACGATTGCTGCTAACTGTTTAGGAATAATAATAAAAAATTTTAAAGAGAAAAGTTGTTTTTTTTATTTAAATTCATTAAGTCCCCAGACCGCTGACGATCCTAGGGGGACATAACTCGAAAAATTGTGACTTCGTCGTATATAACAGACAAGTGTCTGTCTATATTTCTGAGACGAGATATTATGTACACTATTTACATTGTTCGGGCTATCGTCCTCACCTTTGTTGTCATATTTATCACAACGTTTCGGCCGTTGTACGCTCCGGCTTTCTTCAGGTGGTTGGAATGTCGAACTGAACTCTTTATTTCGCTCGCTGGGGTAGACTGTTCTAGTTCCACGTGCCATGTCTAATGGATGTCAGTTATCAGTTATCTCCTGTTAATTCCCCTCTCCAAGATCTCCATTGCCTTAACCAGGTATTGAACTCAAAACTTTTTGGGCCCTGTCACTGGATCTAAACAATGCCCTTATCCACTGTGCCATGTCTCTGAGATATAGACAGATATTGAACATAAATTAGTAGAAAAAAACTGTCATGATCTACACTCTTAATGGATATAGCTAGGCCGTGCTGATATAGTAATAGTTATCGACACGGAGACTAGAACTGACAAGCCAGGTTTAAATTTAGATTTCGTCTACTGCATTTACTTTCACACAAATTCTCTTCCTGTGCTCTTTTACGCACTGTACACCTCTCTTGTGTAATATATAGAAATAAAGAGCTCAGTTCGGAATTCCAATCATCTGAAGAAGGCTGGAGCGTACAACTGTCGAAATGTCATGAATATGACAGTAAAGATGAGTTCAACAGTTCAAATAATGTAAATAATTACAATACCTCATCTCAACAATATTGACAGATAAAAAAAAATAACACTTTTTCTTATTGGTATTAAAAGCTTTTGTTTCTTGGATACTAGGAACAGCTTTACAAAAATTACCTAATTAAGAGAATTTTTCCTTTTGTATATGATTAAAAAAGGGAAATAAATTTTGACAAATTGATGGCAACAGTTGACTAGTCTAGTCTCTCCGGTCTAGCGTCTGCTGGGTTTGAAATTATAGCCCACTTCGGGCAGCTCTTTGATGTTTTCCTATTAGTTAGAATACCGCATTGTGCTACTAATATCTTTGTGATCATTTTTTAAAATCGTTTCACCCCTAAGGAAGACGATAATGACACTAGAACGCAAGTGTTATGGAGGCAAAAGTGAAAGAGAATGAGAAGACTGAGAATGGGGTGGATTGAGGAAAGAACAAAAAAAAGGAACAGGGTTTAAAAAGACAGAAGATGACGATTGAAGTTGCATTTAATTTTTTGAAAATTGTAGTTATCAGGGAAGCAAGAAAACGGAAGGGATTTTCCCAGTTGAGAAATGTGAGAAAAAAAAACTGTTGGAGTAGACGTAGTGGTTGCATCTAACAAGTTCAGCAGTAAAACAATGAGGCCTAATTGCCAGTAGCACACTTAAATTCATGTAGTCGGAGCCCCAGGGAAAAATCTTCATCAGAGCAGTTGCCAGAAAAATATTTGTAAAAAAGTCAGGAGTGATATCGTGTACGATCCTGGTTTTAGGTTGACTGTAGAATGTTGTGAGATCAGTGCACTTTCAATGCATTTTCTTTTTCGTTAACTCCTTTTCTTTTTGCAATCATATTGCACTTTGTATAGCGGCTCGGATTGAAGAATCGGAGAGCCGAGTTCGAATTCCAATCGAATCCGTTACATTCACTTACGTGCTAATACCCTTGAGAAAGGAATGAATCCTCTTCTTCTCCTCCAGCTATGGGTAAATAGCAGGACAGAGCGGATTCTGTAGCTTTGAATGGCAACTGGTCTACTGCAGAATTAAATGGCAACTGACTACGGGAAAAAAATCTGCCTTGTCTGTCATGTATCAAAAGATACATGATCGTCTAAGCGTGTATCACGCATGGCACATAACTGATAATAAAACTATACGAATCTAAAACGAATTATTGTTGATATTTCTTTAAGAAGGAAATATATTACAAGCTGAAACTAAAATATTATACTGATGATGAATAACAATTTTATTAGGAAAACAGACTGGTAAAATAAAATCGAACACAGTGTTATCGATCTGTATTAATCATTCCCTATGCTAGAAGTGAACAGCTGTAAACTATTAACAGTAGAAGTAAAGTCAATATTTATAGATTATTGATACTTTATGATCAAATTTTAGTCAACGATAAGCAATCGACATCTCGAAATCCTGTCTATATTTAAACCTGACGCCAATTGATTTTTTATTAAACATTCTACTCGAGAAGAAAATGCTATTGCTATCAAATATTTTAATTTTCTCATTTTTTTCTTATGTTGGGATATCTTTATAGAGACTGACAATAATTTAGCTAAAGTTGTCAGACACAGTCCTGATGGTTTCTAGGCGTCGTCAGGATACAATTGGCTACAGCAGTGGTCCACAAATTTGTTTTAAGTATTTTCAAAGCGCCCTACGTCAAAAATATTGATCAATCGCATTTATTTCGATCTAATTAAGTTAGTAAAGCTTAAGTTTTATAAACCCAAAATAAATTTTAAAAAATTCTACTTGCTGCCATATATGGTCTGGGGCACCTTCTGTTTACCTCGGAGTTCTTGACAAGATCCAGAGACGGATATGTAATATAATTGGCCCTGATCTGGCGTCTCGTCTACAGTCACTCTCTCACAGACGCGCCGTCGCCTCTCTGTCTTTTTCTACAAATACTTTCATGGTAATTGCTCTGATGAGCTGCTTTCACTGGTTCCCAGACTCCATGAATTCAAGCGCCCTACGAGGCTGGCATCCCGCTCCCACCCTTACACTGTAGAAACTTTTAAATGTAGCCGTCTCTTGTACTCCAATAGCATCATACCTCGCATCTCTCACCTGTGGAACACCCTTCCCAATTACTGTTTCCCTGAGAGCTATAATCTCTAACTGTTCGAATGTAATGTCAATCGACACCTCCAGTTACCTTGATCTACCTACTATCCCTCTCCTCATCCTTTCTTCTATCACTCCTATCTGCTCTTGCTCCAAATCTTCTGCAAACCCTGCATCCTAGTGGCTTCACGCCTTGCTCGGGGCGTAATGCTTAAAAAAAAAAAAAAAAAAAACTTCGAAGAATGATTTTAACTTAAATATTAAACTTAAATAAATGCTATATTTATTTATATTTTTTGGAAACATGAAATAAAACCAATAAATAAAATAATAATAAATTTATTTTGTGTAATGCTCGATTTGTAAGTTTAGTGCATTGGCCAGGAAGTAGATTATGTTGAAAAATAAATATTTCTCGTGAAAAGTAAATGCTACTTTACTTGGCCATAGAAGAGAACACTGCACATGTCTGGTTTGTTTCTGTGAACTTATTAATGATTGAATCTACTGATTAGGCATCTTTAAATAAAAATATTAAGGTTGATTAATAGGAGTCAATTAATAATATGTGGATGTTAACAAAATTGTGAGTTTTGTGCGTATTTTTAGGTGAAAGTGCGTGTTCAGTATGTAAACAAAAATAGAATCTCGTGTTTCTGTTACGGCGTTTATTTCTTTTGAACTGTAATGAAACAAAGTTAAATATCTCTTGAATATTTCCGTTTTCCTTTAGGAAGTAAGGTTACGAACAGGTAAACAGAGTCGGGCTCAAGTCAGCCTCGCTCTTAGTTAGGAGGACCGAACCTCTACTTCATGAGTCAGTCAGTTATGTGTCATGCGTGATACACACTTAGGTGATTATATATCTTTCAATACATAACTGAGGAGGCAGATTTTTTCCTGCAGTAGGTTGCCATTTCTTTCTGCGGTAAACCAGTAAACCAGTTGCCATCGAAAGCTACAGAACCTGGTCTCTCCTGCTATTTACCCATAGCTGGAGAGGGGGGAAGAATAGGATTCATAGCTTTCCCAAGGGTATTAGCACGTAAGTGAATGTAATGGATCTGACTGGAATTCGAACTCGGCACTCCGATTCCTGAATCTGGGCGGCTATTCATTATTCCACCGTGCCTCCTCTCAAGGACAAACTATGCGTAATTTTCATCAGATTTTATTCCAATTCTAATCATCGCTTGATATAAACAATAAACATTGCCGAAGAGTGAAGGTGGATAAAAAAAAATGCAGTGTCATGGGAAAAACCGTTCCTTTGACGCTACATCTTTATTGCAGGCACGTTTATCCATTTTTGTCTTTTTATTTCATTTGAGTTGTTTGTTTTCTATAACAATAGCTTCATCTATTTTTGTCTTTCTTTCCAGTGTGTACTGTATAGAATTTTGATATTATCTCTTAATATTTGCCTAAAATTCATTATGTTTAAACAATGATAATTAAGTAGACAAAGCTGTTATTTTTTCAAAAAGATCTTCTGTCTCCTTAATTAGAAAAGCGAATGTTCTAGCAAATATAAAATAGTTTATGTAAAACATGATAAACCAAGCACAAATAATTGAGAAACATAAAACAATTACCAACAGCAATTTATCTGAACATGTCATTAACAAACAAATAAAACTAGTCTAAAAATATTTTCCAAAACTCATAATCCAAACAAGCGTTTTGATATAAACAAATAATTTTTTAATCATTGCACCACGAGAAAGGCAATAAAGCCACTAAGAAACAAGGGGTTAGTCAGTCTGAAAGAATAAAAAAACAGAGAAATATTGAGAAGCGAGAACAACAAAAGAAGACAGTAGATAACGATTGACATTGTATTTCAATTTTTGAATATCAAAGTTGGTTGAAAGCATGGAGCCGGAAGTGAGTTCCACAAGCGAGAAGTGCAACTGAAGAAACTGTTAGCATAGAACTTACGGTTGCATTGCAACTGTAAAATGATGCGACCTTGCCGCTAATTTTGAAAATACAGTGCAACCTCGGTTCTCGAATGTTCCACAGGTCGAACAAATCGGTTTTCGAACAGAAAATTTGAGATGAAAATGCCTCGGTTATCGAACAAAGTTTCGGTTCTAGAACAAGATTACCGAACCGAGCCGAACCTAGCCGAGCCGATCCGAACCGAGCCGAAATGAGTTAACCCGAACGGAATCATTTCTGAGTCGACCACCGTCTTGTATATATTCGTGTATTGTGGCGTGCTTTTCTTTTTCAAATTTTATTCCACTCTGACATTTTTTCTCTACATTCCTATTGGAAAAATAGTTTCGGTTTACAAACATTTAGGGTTACAAACGGGTTTCAGGAACGAATTAAATTCGTGAACAGAGGTTCCACTGCACAAAAATGACGTATAAGGCCAAAAAGGGGGTGGGTAAGGGAAGGCTGGTCTTCAGACTGTCTTATCTTATGATGTGCGGATGGTGTAATGGATAATGGCTCGGAATTTTTAATCGGCGAGCCGAGTTCCAATTCCAGTTGGGTTCGTTATATTCACTTACGCGCAAATATCCGTTGGAAAGGCATTAATCCACCTCTTCTCTCCCAGATATGGGTTAATTAGTAAGACTTGAATAACAAAATAAATAAATAAATAAAATTTCGTAGAAAATATTTAGATTTCAGCATTAAATAACCCATAGTGGTGTTGATATGCCGCTAAACAAAAACAACCAACAAGAACCTGACAAATAATAGTTCTTGGGTAAGTGGTAGGATAGCCGGCGTATTATTAATTTAGAGTTATTAAAATGCAATGAAACACTAAATGCACATTTATACATCCAGCAGCTGCAACGTGGACATGAAAGTATGAGGCGAAAAACACCCTGCGCTTGCCAATAGGAAAAATGTTGTTCTCCTCCAGGACAACGCAAAATCTCATACAGTAAAAATAACACTGGAAAAAATTTGGGAACTCATTTGGTCTGTTTTACCCCACCAGTCCTATTCATCTGACCTTGTACCAGCCGATGATTTCCTTTCGTTGATCCCTGAAAAACGCTTTCATATACTATTAACTTAGAATGAACAATAGAATAAAACTCATATTTATCCTTTACGGTAAAAACCTTGAAACTTCAATCATCTCCAAACTCGTGACCTCAACACTCCCACTCTCTCTCTCGACAAAAACAATGTTGTTTATGAATTCTAGTGTCCTTTGTTAGATAGCATCCCTAATATCGACAATCAAAAAACTACATTAAACTATGATATTGGTCATACAAACACCACAATCTCTTGTAGGTTAACTTATTACTTATCGAACCTTAGTGCAGTTCGGGTACATATCAATCATCTCATCACAAACAACCAAAATACAGCTATTAACATAAGTATTAGTAGATAATACCGAATACTTAAGGCGTGAAATAGACAGTCTATGTTCATTTCCCTATATCTACAAACCCTCTAACCCCAATACTGAGTACTCCTCAAACTTTAAACATAGATAGATAGATAGATAGATAGATAGATAGATAATGTGTCCAACCCAAAAGTACGTAAAATTTAACAATACCCTAACTACTCTGCGTATTTTTATATTTTGTCGCTGTTAAATTGTATACCTACGTATATAGAATTATATATATATATATATATATATATATATATATATATATATGTGTGTGTGTGTGTGTGTGTGTGTGTGTGTGTGTGTGTGTGTGTGTGTGTTCGTGTGTGTGTGTGTGTGTTACTCTCCCGTCGTGTACGACGTATGAGGGTCAAGCAACTTAGTTCTTAGGAACCGACAACCAGACACCAGCACATGTGATTTGTTTATAGTGGTGAAGGTTTTGTGCAAAACTATCCACACTTTTTGAAGGGCGGAATACAGAGACATGATGCACTACGTGCCACAAGCTCCCCAAACGACCCTCCTCAGGTTCTGAATTTGAGTTGTTCGAGGCTATAGAACCCAGTCTGCCCTGCTATTTACCCATAGCTGAAGAAGAGAATCCAGACCTTTCCCATATCTTTCGTAAGTTAATGTAATGGATTCGACTGGAATTCGAACTCGCTCTCCTCAATCCGAGCCGCTAAACATTACTCCACCGAGCCTCCTATATATATAAAATATATATATATATATATATATATATATATATATATATATATATATATATATATGAAGATATACAGTTCTAAGGTGTGCTATATTTATTAAGTGCTCAATATCAGAGATAGAGCGTATGTGAATATAAATATAAAAGTGAACATTGAAGTCAACACTCAGAGGCGACTGGCTGTTTCATGCTGGGTGCAATCGTCAGGACGTCCTGACGATTGTGCTCAGCATGAAACCGTCTGTCACCTCCGAGTGCTGACTTCAATGTTCACTTATATATATATATATATATATATATATATATATATATATATATATATATATAACGTCTTAAATAGAGTTACTTGAACGTTTTGGCAACGCCTTATGTACATATAATGCACGTTTCAAACGCATGCACGCGTCAATATATGCAACATGTACAACATACCAATCTAAACTCATGGTGAAATATATTTTAACTCGATGTACATGACAAAACTATTCGAAAATACTGAAACCGTCAACATAATGTTATACCCTAAAGAAATAGATTGATAGCAAAACATATAAAACCTACAAGAGACCATCTACAGATTATATATCTATAAAACATCCATTTACTCCGAAAGTATAAAATTATGTACAAATCATCTGTAGGTGAAGCCATCAAATTAAATAACTGCTGTGACTAAGTAAATGGTTAAGAAATAACAAAACAAGAGGTTGCAGATAAATTGTGTATTGAACAATAAATACAATAGAAGAGGGTTACACGACTTGGGAGTGTGGGTCGGTTGTCCAGCGTTCAGTTTAGATTACTGTTAATATTTAACAGCCGCCCCACGAGGGATGTATGTGGCTCAAGCCAGAGTTTACCGTGGGTTCTCCGAGCCCGTAGACTCGGCCAAAAATACACCCGCAGAACCTGCATAAACGGGTCAGGGTCTGTCTACCTCCCCGGACGAAACTTTGCCCTTCGGCGAAGCCTCATCCAGGTTCCTCTCCGCCAAAGACAGAGAGTTCGACAGTTGAACAATTTGGAGCACTGTTCCACCCAGGATTACTTTACCTACTAACTTTATAATAAGTGGAAGAGTCTGCAATATCCTCATTAGAGGGAGGACTCTACAACAATAACCCATGGAGGTTATATTATCAACCAACATCAATATATATATATATATTTATATATATATATATATATATATATATATATATATATATAAGTGAAGAAATTTTTTTGGTGGGTGGGGATTTAGAGTAATCATATATATTACTTCATCGAGTCTAGAATAATCTTCAACAGAATGCAGAAAGCAATGGACAGCCGTTTCGTCCAATTTGGGACTCATCAGTAGTGCGCATCCACTACCGAGAATTGAACCCGGACCGTTTCGATACAACGCAAGCGTCATACAAACTGTACCAAGAACTGTAGCAAAAAAAATTTCTTCACTTGTATATCCTTGCTTGACGCAGTTAATGCTCGTGAGAAGCGGCTAAGGGTGAAAAGAAGACGTGGCTCTTGGGGCACTCTTCAGTGAGGTTTCGCATACTTGGACGAGTATCACTACGGTACTGAGTGAAAGGCGGCGCTATATCAGGTCTAGTCAGTTTCCTCTTTGTCACTGAGGCCCGTTGGTACATTTGATATGACGCTTGCGTTATATCGAAGCTGTCCTAGTTCGATCCGTGGTAGTGGATGCGCACTGCTGATGAGCCCCAAATAGAACGAAACGACCGTTCAGTACTTTCTGCATTCTTTTGAGGATTCTTCTAGACTCGGTGAATTACTATATAAATTTATTGCTTAAATGTTATTTCTAATGGGTAACCATATTTGAGTAGATAGTCTGTTTTTATTCATTTATTAAACAGTATATTTATTTATTTTCGTGTAGCGACCTGAATATTTGAGAAACACTGACAGAAAAATATGCACCCTCTGCCATCTACTCAGATATGTGTACGCATTAAAAATAATGTTTAAGCAATAAATTATGTTGGATTAATAACTGAAAAATCCTATTCCTATATAAAATTGGAATACTACATCTTGAACCAGACCTAAAAACTTTGTTTGAGGAATCCAGTCGTAAACCTAAGAACCTTAAGGTAATTATAGGTAGTAACCAAATTTCAGATGAAAAGGTAACCGTAATAGATCAAAAACAACTATGTAACAAAGGAGCCTATGTTGTAACCACATTAGACATACCAATTCATTCACTAGCTCAGTCACTAACACTACTTTCAAAACCTACCACAATTCTAACTGTAGATGTTACAACATAATTTACTTATTAGAATGCACACTATGTCAGAAAAAATATATAGGAAAATATGAATATGTTCTTTCACTACAGAATTAATTATCGGAATCTGATCAAGTCGACTCCCCACAAAAGATTATTACCTGTAGAACAACATTTCCGCCTAGAAAAAACATGATTTTAAAAGCCATGCAAAATTCACTATAATTGAAAACATAGAAATAGACAGAAAAGAGAAATATTAGAGGAACATGAAGACAAATGGATTTTGCGCCTCTAAACACTTTTTTTAACAATACAGATAGAAGTAATATATATTTGCATAAATCAAGCCCTACCCACATTTCTCACCCCCGCAAGACACATGCTTGCACAGGTGTTGAGGTCTTACACATATACACACACACTCGCACAAATATATATACATACACACATCACACACACTCCCAAAAAACTAAAAGATAACTTACACTTAACACGCACATCCCCTTCCTAGGAACGAATAAAACTGTCAAAGTGACCAAGGAGGGAATTCTGAAACTTAAGATTCTCCCAGCCTCTATCTTAAAAACAACTTGAAAGCGGTCGTTTAACCAGTACAAGGACTGAGCAAAACTAACTATTAAAAAAAAAAAAAACGAAAACTACAGATAAAGTTCACTTTCTTCAGAGACAGTCATTCACTCCTGTAGTTCAGCGCTGCTAAGAAGCAGGGATTTTTTTCTCCTGATGATGGCTATGCATGTCCGAAACTAGTCGAGGAACCTAATTGAAATAATAAAACAAAAGAATATTAATATACAACCCAGTGTGTCTGAAAATTTAAATTCTTTAATATTTTTTGATGTTCGAAAACATATATATACATGAATAAAGACAAAAGAAAAACCTATCTTAGCCGACGCGTTTCATACTCTGAGGGACTTTATCAAGGTAAATCAGAGTACGTCACGCGTCTGCTAAGATAAATTATCCCTTTGTCTTTATTCATATTGTCCTTTAACAGATATACTATATCTGAAATATATATATATATATATATATATATATATATATATAGTATATATATTCTATATATTTCAGATATATATATATATATATATATATATATATATATATATATATATATATATATATATATATATTAAACCAAAAATCTGAAGTTTTAAATCCTTGCTTGCATATCAGAAAATTTTTCTTAAGTGTATATGAGGCTGGATAAAAAAAAAACAATAATTTCACACCCGCCGACCAATACATTTTACAATGCACTTGCTATTCTTCTTCTTCTTCTTCTTCTTCTTCTTCTTCTTCTTCTTCTTCTTCTTCTTCTTCTCCCTCTCCTTTCTATTACACCCATCGTTGGGCGTTTTTATTTATTTTGAAAATAAGAATGTAGCGTTCTTTAGTTATTTTTTTTCAAAAAAAAAAAGCGTTAGGTGGTTATTTAATAAAAAGGTTGAAACCAAGGTAGCGGAATCAACTGACCTCCCGATTTTTAAAGTTAAAAGTTCTACATGTTATACGTGTATTGGACACTTTTTTTATACTATTGTTTGATTTAACTCTACTATTAACCTTACAGATATATATATATATATATATATATATATATATATATATATATATATATATATATATATATATATAAACAGGGTGTCCATAAAGTTCGTGTGCAATTTTAAAAATTTACCTAGTTTTAAGTATAGCTAAAATAACTAATGTGATTTCAGGCATTATTGTCCATCATTTGGCAAATGTTTTCCGTGAACTGCAAAATCGTATTACCCCTTGTAATGCTAATGATGGAGGACATGTGGAAACTTAAATAAAATTTCAATAAAACATTAAAAAATATAGATTTACTTCTTTCTAATCCTTTTTACAAATTATTTCTATCGCAAATACAAATAAAGTTATAAATTTTTTAAAGTGCACACGAACTTTATGGACACCCTGTATATATGGGGGTGGTGGATTATAAATCCGTTTTACTTAAAGGATTATCGGCCTTGGAAAATGGGTCAATTACATTTAGTTTTTATTTGACTGTTATCCAATTAGGAAGGTTTACCGTTAATCTGTCTGATCATTTCTCGCCTTCTCCTCCGGCAAAGTTGATGACAATCTTCCTGCAATCGTCCCTGAATTGCTAATCATAAGCAGACGGGATGAAAACTGTTAAGACGTCTAAATTACGCAGAAGATTAACAAACACACTATCGACTCCGACCTCGAGATACCCATAAATTTTATTGTTACATAATGTCACTGCTGAGGTAAATTAATGGTGGAGATGTGTGTATCTATTTCAGTTCAAAGTTAATTTCTTACAGATCTTTTTTTTTCTAAAATAACCCATTGCAAGCTCTAAACAAAGCCTGATTTAGCCATCTTATCCTCAAATTGCCCATTTACAGCATCGAGATAATTCATCTGTTTCATAATCACATCATTTTGAAACTTCAAAGTAACATTTTTATACTAACCTCTGAGTGTGAATCGTTAAGCATTCTTGGCTGACATGAAGTAGAATTATTATATTGAATCAATTGCTAGATCTACTGCTAGGAAAGTTGGTTCACTGTGTCATGCTAGACATTTTTTCTAGGCTGAATCTATCTTACATATTTATAAGTCCACAATTCGTCCATTCTTTAAAAAATACTGCCACATATCGCCCGGGTCACTTTCTGTATATCTGCAATATTATTGGTCCTGACCTGATGTCTCGGCTTCAGTCACTTTCTCACCGCTGTAATGTAGCTTCCCTGTGACTTTTCTATAAATACTTTCATGTTTCATGTTTGGATGAACGCTTCGCTATGGAATTTAAGCGTAGTACTAGTTTGGCGGTAAGGTCTCATCAATTCACACTTGAATTGGTTAGATGTAACCGTAAGTTTAATGCTAACAGTTTCTTCTCTCGCACTTCTTGCTTGTGGAACTGTCTTCCAGTTCCATGCTTTCCAGCCAACTTTGATCTTCAAAAAGTACAATGTCAATCGTTATCTACTGTCTTCTTGATTACTCTTCTATTGTTCTCGTTCCTTAATGTTTCTCTTTTTTTTTTTCGTATTCTTTCGCACTCAGTAACCGCTTGTGTGTTAGTGGCCTCATAGCACTCTGATCTTGAATCTCCCGGCGGGCGCGTCTAAAAGGAGAACAAAGAATGGCCCTCATTAAAGCTTGTCATCGTAAACATACCGCCCAGCAAAAAGAAAGCCACTTAATGCAGGCATAGAGTAGCTTTTCAAGTCGCATTAAGGACGTCCTCAGAAACCACTGTGGGGCGGTTTTACGAAATAGCATTTTTTTCTAATTTGAAAATGTGTAAATATGTTTTTGTAAATTATCCAGTCCGACATCTTTAATCAAGCAATCTGTGGCCAGATATCTCCCATAGCGCTTTATCTTTTAAATCAGCCGCCATATTAGCTCGTAAAGCGGCTACGAGGGAAGCCTTACACTTTGTTTACGACTTTCCATAGCAGCTGACAGCAGCAGAGGTTTTTGCTCATTGATGCTTTCAGCGGAAGAGGGGCGTATTCAATATTTGATAATTTTGCAGCAATACGCGCTTAAAGGTTTTAGGCAGTTTTGATCAGCGTTTCTTTTCATGGCTAGCCGTAAGGAATTGTAAATGTAGGACTACCTTACACTTAAGTAAATTAATAACAATAATAATATTTATTAATAATTTATTACAGGAAATATCAAGTTGTACGAAAACATTGTCGATAATTATGTATTTAGTTACACAACAATTAAATAAAAATAATTTAAATTTGGATTCTATATTCGATTTGTTGTTAGGTATTTTTCATTTTCTCTTTTGTTATTGGCAGCATTTTAGAATACTTTGGCTGCAATGCTAAGTTTCCTAAGTTGAACAAAGTGAAGTTATTGTTGACGCTTTGTTACCTCTCTTTTCCATTGTTGTTTTTAGATTGCTTTCTTCTAGTCATTTTGATGAGCAATAGCGAAATTCTGAAATTTACTATTATTTTATTCCATTTCTAAAATAAAGCCTGTAAAAAGGAATATTTTAAATTAATATACGGCTAAAAATAAAATGCTTTTTGCAAAAAGAAATTTAATGGTTTCATTATAATTATGTAACAATAATGTAATGATATTCCGCAGACAAATCTACGGTTTATGTTCCCTCATCTCATTGTATGGTTACGAACTATAAACCTAAATGGAGATTGAAATATTGTGTCATCGGCTCTAATTTTTTGTAAAATATTTGGATATGATATAATGAATAATTTGCAGTGAAAAAAGCAATTTTCAATTTTTTGTTGAATACGCACCTCCTCCACTGAATGCCTCATATAGCTCCATATTTATCCGGTTATAAAACTTACTTATTATAAAACGTGTGTGTGTGTGTGTGTGTGTGTGTGTGTGTACGTTTATATATTGATCGGATTTCCTACATTTTCAACCGATTTCAGCAAACCTTCACAGGACTGCGTAAAATTACCTTGCGGTGGTTCTGACAGCGCCAAAAATTGGAAAAACAATTGTTTTTGCACGAAATCAATTTGAAAGCACGATTAAGTGTATCGCACCCGGCCAGAAGTTACTGCCGGCTACACAAACGTCCGAATGCCGTTAACTTCCGGTGACTCCGCGTTTTTTTTTTGTTTTTTTTCAGAGAACGATACACAAAAAGTAAACAAATGAAATCTAAACATACACAAGTCCTCTTAACTAAAAATAATAACCGGAAACTACTTTAAATACACATGGGGTCTAATTTTTTTTTACTGTATTCAATAAGTAAAAATCATAAATTGTAAAAGATTACAGAAAGGCTACTAAATGAATAAGATTTGTTAGATCCTCTTACTTATTATAAAACGCAGATTGTGTGTGTGTGTGTGTGTGTGTGTGTGTGTGTGTGTGTGTGTGTGTGTGTGTGTACGTTTATATATTGGATCGGATTTCCTACATTTTTCAACCGATTTCAACAAAACTTCACAGGACTACGTAAAATTACCTTGCGGTGGTTCTAACAGCGCTAAATATTGGAAAAACACAATTGTTTTTGCACGAAATCAATTTGAAAACACGATTAAGAGACATCACCAGAATGAAAGGGGGACAACTCATATCGAGTTATACCTATTATAAAACCCAGATTGTGTGTGTGTGTGTGTGTGTGTGTGTGTGTGTGTGTGTGTGTGTGTGTGTGTGTGTGTTCGTTTATATATGGGATCGGATTTCCTACATTTTTCAACCGATTTCAACAAAACTTCACTTTTTTTTGGCAGGTAGTGTTTCTTATTGTCTTGCACACTTTTTTCTTTATTTTTACTTATAGAATGCTTTAAAAATTCCATTTACAAGACAATTGTTTATAATAAAATTCTATTCAATCGGTAGATCCATAACGCTTGAAAGCAATGTTTTTGTTTGGGTTTGACCAATTCGTAAAAAAAAAAAAAAACTAATTAAGACATGCGTGTCTGTCAACCTTAAACAATGATCTTGGTCAATTTTATTTTTCATTCTTTATGATGGTCGATACTTGATCTATCTCTTACTGTTTTATCCCCGAGCAACGCCGGGCTCTACTGCTAGTAGTAACTATATATCATTTTGGGGGTTTTAAACTTTGTTTAGCCTTTGTATTTCATGAAAAAATTTTTTAAAAAACCCTTGTATTGAAATAGGCGACGAATTATTTTCCACTCTACCACCCCTTTTCTCACAGTCGAGAAGTCGCAAGCCTCAAATTGCTCTGTCGTTATTTCTATGATGAGTGTTCAGATAAACTACACTCCTTATTTTCAACAGTCCTAGCCTTCACGGCTACGACCCACCATGCTACGCACACTGTATCGAACCACTATCGTTTCTTTCGTATTCCATCGGTGTGATGTAAGTTCCACTAGAACTTCTTCTCACAAACTGCTACCTTGTGGATCTGACTCCCAAGAGGATGCTTGCCCGATCACTACAATCTTAACCTGTTCAAGTCTAAGGTTAGCTGCTATCTTTCGAACATATCCGCATGAACTCTACCTCTTACTCTGTAACACTCTACCTCGAGTGGCTCCCGGGCCTTTTACAGGGTGATCAAAAAAATTAAATTGATGATTGCTTTATACCTGTTTTATGATTTAGGCTACTTTCGATAAAATGGCAATATATATGTGGAATGAGGTGGCAAGTTTATGTCTACGTAGGGTTTTTAGGAGTGATTTCTATTATCCGGTATTTTCTATGGTCCGGCAATGACTTAGTACCAAGTGTGCTGGATTAAAGATGCCGGACTGTGCTAATTAATTTCTCTGACTGAATATCTATTTTTCTTCATAATACAATTTGTTAACTACGTGGCTCACGGAGTATATATATATATATATATATATATATATATATATATATATATATATATATTGTAATTTTATCATATTAAATGGAAAAAAAAAGTGACGTTTCACATACGGCTTGCTTACAAGCAGAATTGTTCATAATCATTTTTAGTTCTCACCAGTCGAGGTGCAATTAAAATGCACCGAAACGAAGTTGCATGTTTGTAGTGAGTAAACTGTTTTTGTCTATATGATGAAATCATAATAAATAATTATCGCTCTATTATCGGTATCGAGCCCCTTTTGGATTAATGCTGTGAACGTTAGAGTTTATATATTACTTTTGTTTTCATTGCATCGGACACACACACACACACACACACACACACACACACACAAACACACACACACACACATATATATATATATATATATATATATATATATATATATATATATATAGACATGTTTCGAGGTACAGTTTAGACATATTCTGTTTACTCATTTTCGATACGATCTTTTCATACTTGCGGATAAGTTTTTTGATGTTATTACTGAAAGATGAAAGAAAATCGCCTTGTTTATACATATATGTTTTATTACTAAGTACTTTCGACATATCCATGTCATCACCAGGGTATTTTTTTTATAATAAAATAAATATTATAATATCCATTATTGTTAGAAACAAATTGAGTTATCTGAAAATTAAATTGCTTAAATGAAGTAAAAAAGCGCTACATCAGTGCATGACCGCTAAAGCGTACTGAATGTTAAATGGAGCTAGGAATGCTGCGTCAGTACGTGACAGCTGAAACTGTATAAGGGAGGTAACTGAGTTTGTTTTAGAGAGATATTTTACGACATGAGTAGTAAAAAGAGAAACTATTATTGTAAACCTTGACATTTTAACTCATCTATTATACACATTTTAAAATATTTGTGGAGTATTCATAATTAATTTTATTAAGGTTTGGTTTATTCTTTCGTAAAAAGGTATAGAGGTATCTTCAACTAGGATTTTTCTGAATTGCGAATGTGGACAGGTATGTTGTTGTAAATGTTTAGAAATGTTAGACATATTATTCAAATGAAATCCTAGCCGCCGAGACAACGGTGTAGTAGTGTGTCCAACATAAATCTTATTTTTACCATGGGAAATACAATATCCTAGAGTATATTTAAATTTATATATGATAAAAATAATAATTTTCTCTCGTATATTCATATCAAAAATTCATAAAAAATATCTTAAAATAATTGTCGGACTTTGTCCATTTCATAATGTGTGACGTCATTTGTTTACATTTGGATACGAGTCGAGCAGATATGAATGTACGAGAGAAAATCATGGAGAATTGTCGTTTAATAACAGTAAAATCGACCTTGCCAACCGAAGCGCTCCTCTGTGGCTAAATCGGTAAAGCACGTTAGGCTATATGACGGTTCCTGTCGGAGGACGCACATTTTCTATAAAAATTTCTTGGACATTCAGGACAGTAAATGTCGTTAATACTGGTAAGTGTTTTTTTTTGGGGGGGGGTCAGCAAACAGAGACAATTGCTGGATCTGAGAGGTAGCTTTGGTTAAAATATATTTTTCTTTCAATGAGTGAAACGGAGTTATTTATATTTACAATACAGGTTCAGGATATCAAAATGAATACAATCAAGGTCAGGATTAGCAAATCACAAGCGGAAACAAAATGCCCGATGTGTGGTCAAACTGATGAGACAGTTAAACATATATTGAATGTCTCAAGTTCGTACAGAAGGTGTATAAGGGACAACGTTATTGGATTAGTAGGAGATTCCCTCGCTGATTAGATAAAGGTTTCGGAATTCCCTGAAGGTTACCTGATCGAGTTACACTTGATGAAGGCCGGAAGGCACAACAGCCGAAACGTTGGGATAACAATAACAAAGATGATGACAATAGTTCGTGTGTTAATAATGTAAATAATGATAACTCCTCATCCCAGAAATTCAGACAGAAGGCGATCAGGTGATAATAACAAAAAGATAAGGATAATAGTCCGCATGTAAATAATGATAACTCCTCATCCCAGAAATTCAGAGGCGATCACGTTATAATAACAACAAAGATGAGAATAGTCCAATTGTAAATAGTGTAAATAATGATAACTCCTGACCCTCGAAATTCAGACATTACAATAAGCAGAATCAAGAAACTCACTCGCTAGAAACGTGATAGAGACAAAATAAATTTGAGGGTGAGGAAAGATAAAAACAAAATTAAAAAAATGAACTGGTTGCATTAAGATAAAAAGCGAGGATAAAAAAAAAATCTTAACAGAGATCATACCGAAAGATAGGACCGGAACCAGGCCAGAAACGACAGCCATTCACGTTAACTAAACGAAAAAACGAAAACTACCTCAACCAGGGATGGACCGTCAGGAATCTGCCAAGCTGTAACTTTAGGTGACTAGAAAAAGAAAATCAAGTTTAGCTCGATTCATGCAAACCAGACCCACAACTTGCACCCAACTTTTGCTGAAATCTGTTGCATGCAAACGCTTTCTATCAGTTCTGATCTTCATCTTGGGCTGATGCCGAAAGAATACAATTAGATCCTGATGAGAATAGCGTTCGTTTCGTAAAATTTCCTCCGTTCGCCTCACCCGCACTACAATTCTTGCTCCGTTTAACAGCGTGAGAAAGACCAATCGTTTCACTCCGGTTCAGGGGGGATGAGTGGCACATTGTCACGCACGTATGCGTTATCGATGAACGCGAGATGTTCGGGATCGATACGAGTCGTCAACTGGCCGACATTTCTACCAGAACTAGCGCACCAGCTGACAACGGAAGAAGACGTGCGTGGCTGTTTCTTTTAAATCACGGTCACACCGATAACAATCTATCATGTCTGCCAGGCCTGCTCTGAAACCCCTACTGTCACTGAGAAGGTAAGCAAAAACTCGGGGTTACTGAGGTGATCCACCTCTGGTGTCCAGTACCAGAAATAGCGCAAGTCGCCCCCCAGCAAGCCGAGCCGCCCACAGAGTGAGTCCGACGTGACACCCTCCACCAATTCCCGATACATTGCCTTGATATGACGACGACCGCAATAAAAGCACCATTTTCGGACACACAGTATCAAAAGACGGAAACCGAGTAAATCCAGTTACCATAAACGTTATGGGATCCTACCCATAATAATAATAATAATGGACTATTCTATACTTAATAAATACAGTCGCTCACGTCCTTGAACTCTCTGCCTTCGGGCGGAGAGGAACCCGAACGAGGCTACACCGAGGGGCGGAGTCTCGTTCGGGGAGGTAAACCGGCCCTGAGCCCGTTTATACGGGTTCAATGGGCATATTTTGGGGCTGAGCCCACGGGCTCGGAGAACACACAATAAATAACCGACCTTGTGTCACATGCTGCCCCAGTGGGCGGGGGGGGGACTGAATATCGTCATTAGTTCAAGTCGAGTCAGTAGTTCAAGTCGAATCAAGAGTCGAGTCAGAGTCCGCCTGAAACAGAGTCGCGTTCAGACAATTACTGCAAGACACTGGAATAGTGATACTGGTCGAGACTACATTATTCTCTCTACTAAACCTGATTGTTCATACTAACACTTCTGCTTCTCTGTATATATTCCTGTTTGTAATATATCTGTGTTATTCCATGCCTGTGTTCGAGTTCTTCTTTATTGGTTCTACCTTGGTAAAAGGAACCTAGCCATAACAATAAATGAAATAGCATCGTCTTCTGAATTATTTTAAAATTATTATTAAGAGAAATATTCGTAAGACGGGGATTTGACTAGTAATAATAACGGCAACAACATGTGAGGAAAGTAGGCTTGGAGAAATTGACACGCGCAGGACATATTCAAAGTCAGAAAGATATAGGGAATCAGCAAGTAACCTACCTAAAAACTTTGTGTAAATGGTAGAACAGGGAATCGGAGGGATAATAAAGAGTCAAATATTGCTTCGTGCTACAAGGGATAGGACGTTATCCTAAAAAGAATCAATACATTAAAAAATAAGCATTTTGATAGGGTGGGAAGTGTAATCCAATGAGAATTATGCAAACACCGACGATTCAATCATATCCACTTGTGGTACATACGCAAAACAGAATCTTTCTTAGAGAATTAAAAGCATGGCCTCTTCTGGAACATTAGAATTCAATTAGATTCCCCAATTCAAACCCACATATGGCAGGAAACCCTTCAAACCAAACCAAACCAATTCAGACCAAATGTCCAAACCTTAAAAAATTTCCAAATTCCGGGAGACCTCAGGTTGAAACTAAAATCAAACCAAAAACAGGATAAGTATCTGGAACCTGTTAGATTATTTAAGAACCCATGGAACATTACGTTGACAGTAGTACCGATTGTTACTGGAGCACTGGGAACAATCCCGAATCACCTATTGAAAAAGATTGCGGGAGAATCTTTATTATCCTGACAGCGGCACTAGTGGAAAACAGCTAGTATTTTGTAGTAATTGTTAAAGACACTTATTGTCACTTGGTCTCTAATGTAATCTTACAGTTGAGACTGGTGAGAAAACGCAGTAAGTAATGCTGAGTAACCACGATATGGTTGGCTTGACGCTTAGGCTAAAGCGAGGTTTGACCTTAAATAAAACCTAGCACTGGTTGCTTTTATTTTTTATGTGACCAACGTTTGGAAATCATGGGCCGATATGTCTGGAAGAATAACAGGGATATGACCAATGATCAAAACACTGCAGGGTGAATTTTCCCTTTGATACGTCACTGAAAATAACGACCAATCAACATCGCCGAAAGTGGGTTAAAATTTGCAGTGTTTATCACGTGACAAACGCCACTTCAGCAGTTGTTCCTGTTCTGTTTGCTTTTTCTATCACTCTCCTTTATTTCGCTATTTCACTCTTTCTGTCACCCTCTCTCTTTCTCTGTCTAACTGACTCACTCTCTCTCTCTCTCTTTTTTTTCTCTCGTTACCAAGGTGGATACGTAAATCCGTATCCTTGCGTTTACTCAGCTGAATTTAGCTCTGAAACCGTCCTTATAATAGTATTGATCTCTCAGATTAATATTAATATATTAAGTATTAAACGCATTGACAAAGAAGGAGATTATGTTGTAAATTATACGTTTGTTGCGTAAAATGCTTTTGCCATTATATTATATACATATGAAAAAAAAAGTTATTTTTTACATATATATATATAAAGATTTTTTTTACATACAAACTGTATATATATATATATATATATATATATATATATATATATATATATATATATATATATATATATATATGAATATATATATATATATATATATATATATATACTGCATATATATATATATATATATATATATATACATATATATATATATATATATATATATATATATATTTATATATACTCATATATATTTTAATATATATATATATATATATATATATATATATATATATATATATATGAATTGAAGGTATTTTTACATATATATATACTGTAAAAAGATTTTTACATAAATATATATATATATATATATATATATATATATATATATAAAGATATATATGAATAAAGATTTGAATAAAGATTTTTTTACATATAAACTGTATATATATATATATATATTTTAACAAAGATTTTTACATATATACTATATATATATATAAGAATAAATATATATATATATATATATATATATATATATATATATATATATATATATACATGAATTATTCACAAAACTAATGCAAAGGTTAATGATTTAAATGGCGTGACATCCATCATCGCAAACAATTCAAATAGTATACAAAAACTCCAGATCCGTTATGAATGAATTGATCCTTGTTTATATAAATTTCTGCCGTATTAGTTGTTATTTTTACTACAAGCTTTCGCCTGTTCCTACAGACATCTTCAGGTATAAAATAGATGTTGTTTTTTTTTTTTCTCTTAGTAATAAGAGGACAACGAAAATATATGTGTTGTTGTATCCGAAAATGGTATTGAAAAAAGAGTTATTGGTTTTGAATGCGCCAAAGCAACGCTGAGTTTGATTTTAAATTTTTAAAGTGTTTGCGTTTATACCAAATATGGTGATGAACAAATTTTTTACTGGTAAATTTTTTTTTGTCAAAGTGGCATGAACTATATTGTTCAATAATTACAGTAATGTCGCACTTATTATCTAAAAGTCGCACTTGGATCAGTTATTTAAATTACAATAAACGTGCAATCAATTTACAAATACATGAATTATTCACAAAAACTAATGCAAAGGTTAATGATTTAAATGGCGAGACATCCATCATCGCAAACAATTCAAATAGTATACAAAAACCTCCAGATCCGTTATGAATGAATTGATCCTTGTTTATATAAATTTCTGCCGTATTAGTTGTTATTTTTACTACAAGCTTTCGTCTGTTCCTACAGACATCTTCAGGTATAGAATAGATGTTGTTTTTTGTTTTTTCTTAGTAATTATATGTGTTGTTGTATCCGAAAATGCTATTGAAAAAGAGTTATTGGTTTTGGAACGCGCCAAAGCAACGCTGAGTTTGATTTTGAATTTAAGTTACATATTCTAGCCTTGTCAATAATTTTCCATTTAACTTTTGGTATATATATATATATATATATATATATAGTATTGCTCCTACAATAAACAGTTGAGCTCTCTCGAGATTAATCCACCTGGAATCTCGAATGACCTCTACAGCATAAGGCTAGTCTGAAACAGACTACACCCACATGAGGTCATTTTGGATTTTTTGCTGTATAAAATATACACTCTGTTATAATAAATATATTGCGTTCTCTTTGTGGATCAGTTTTAATATCTGATATTACGAGGATCCACCTGGATTATATACCAAAGGACGAAAGAATATCACCATACTGATATATGTTTTTTAATTCTATCTAAGTTTTCGGCTTACATAAGACATCATCAAAGATGACAATTACATTACAATAAATTAAAAAATTTCACGGACATCTTCCATGCAAACAAAAACAGACTATCATTCTTGCTGAATGATAGTCTGTTTTTGTTTGCATGGAAGATTTCCAAACAACGACAAACTCGTGCGTACGAAACGCTGGAAGTCTTTCAACGATAATGTTATTAAGCTTATCAGACGATATGAAAGGAATTTGATTAAAATAAATAGACAAAACTTGTCTATATTATTTAATGAAACATGCATTAATGAAAAAATGCTGAGTAAATACATACAATCTGTTCTGCCCACGTTGAATTTTATCTATTCAACTATTTTTATCTATGTATCTTTGTTCGTATATGTTATATTTTAATAAGATGTTAGAATTCGTTTAATAACACTTTCAAACTTGAATATTTCTTGGTGGATGTATCGGCGGGTCTTTGTCAATGTATGTGTGTATACATGGTCACTTGTGTGCGCATTTCATTGTGTATGTATGCTGTCGTTTTGGGTTTTTTTTTCTGGGGTAGACTGTTCTAGTTCCACGGGCCATGTTTAATGGATGTCAGTTATCAGTTATCTCCTGTTAATTCCCCTCTGAAAGTTCTCCACTGTCTTAACCGAGTATTGACCTCACACTCTTTGGGTCCTGTCACTGGATCTAACTAACGTCTTTATCCACTGTGCCATGTGTCCTTGAACATGGCACGTGGAACTAGAACAGTCTACCCCAGTGAGCGAAATAAAGGGTTCAGTTCGACATTCCAACCACCTGAAGAAGGCCGGAGCGTACAACGGTCTAAACGTTGTAATAAATATGGCGACCAAGATGAGGACAATAGTCTGAATAATGTAAATAATGTGCATTATACCTCATCTCAGAAATATAGACAGATATTAAATTTGGTAATTTTTAATTTTATAGTATAATTTAATATTTATTAGTTAGAATGAATTCTATTTTAGTCTAACCCTAACCTTAAAGCATTAATTAATTATAATAACCAAAGTCTGTTGTCAAGTTTTTTGAATTCTCATCTACTTGTATTTTGATTGGTCATTCCAGCTTCTGTAACTGCGTTTCCCTTAGCGAGGGGTGTTTGATTGATTTGAACCTTTGAAAACCTTTTATTATACATTCAACACAATCACTTGATAACACACCAGAGGTGTTGAAACAAAACGGCTATTTTTGTAGTGATTTTATAACATATTTATGTTATAATTTTCGAATAGATAATCATACATACATACATACATCCATATATATATATATATATATATATATATATATATATATATATATATATATATATCATTATGCATGTGGGGCGGGTAGCTGGTCTTGATATATGAGTCAGCCGACATTTGGGTGTGTGTGTTTCTCTTGTTAATTCCTTCGTCTGCGACAGCTGTCATTTAGTTTGTACACGCACAAAACAATATTAATAGTGTCGCTGATACCTTTCAGATCGATTCCCGATACAAACGATATCCCGATGTACGCTTCTAATATTACTCTTACTCTACCTCCGTGTGAACACAACGGTGTACGTGTCTGTGCGTGCGTATACGTCAGAAAGAAAGCAACAATGATAAAGAATGATTATTATTACTAGTAGTAGTAAATTACATTTTTAGCATATCGACTGGACATCCTGTTACTGATAGTATTTATTTTACGGATCAGTATTACTATTGTATATTTAATACTAACTTTGACTAATATACACAACAACAACAATAATAATGTTAATGATGAGGACACGATCGTGTTATGGTTTGCGGTTCAAATTGAGTAATCGTATAGCTGAGTTCGAATTCCAATCGAGTTATTTTACATTCATTTGGGAAAGGTATGAATCTGTAGTGGTACTGAACGGCTTCAATTCAATCCGTACATTTTTTTTACTTTACAAATGTGCTAGCAAACAATAAGCAAACAAGAAAAAACAACACAAAACTGAGAAAAGACAAAGGCGATATTTTGGTCAACAAACAATTTTCAATATGGCGTAGATTTTGGTTGAAATCTTGTAGTTTTTGTTTAATTAACAAATGTGTGCACGATTAACTGGTGTGTATGAGTTTATCCAGGAAGTTAAGTATGGTAGTATTTTTTATCTGGAATCCAGGGAAAGATTTCTGTTCAGTTCAGTCTCAATAAAAAGAACGAGATAAGAAGGTGTTGTAGATTTGTTGAGTGTTGATGAAAATCTCTGTTTGAAGTTGAATAAGTTTCTGTTGCTTGTAGTTGAAAGAATGAATAGATGCCGTAGATCTGTGTACTGATATAATGTTTTCAACTACGTCCGAATTGTATCGACCTAGTTTCTGACCTGAACGAAAATACAATTCCGCCAAAAATCTGTATATGTGTTTCGAGTCTATCACGTGACTCTCAGAGGTGGATTTGTTTTAAAGTTACTCTCCTCTAGCCATCAGGTGGTTTGGAATTTCTTTCTCATAGACTTGTTGCCATCCAAGGCTATAAGACCCAGTCTGTCCTGCTATTTTACACGGCTGGTCTAGTGATGGATTTTTAGAATCTTAATTCTACATCATTTCAAATTGTTGAAAATGACTTGTCCAATTTTGTGCAAAAAGTGGATCGCAGAGCCTTGATATTTCACGTGTACGAATCTTGCACACTTTTTTCTTCATTTTTACATTCAGAATGCTTTAAAAATTCCATTTACAAGACAATTGTTTATAATAAAATTCTATTCAATCAGTAGACACATAACGATTGAAAACAATGTTTTTGTTTGAGTTTGGGTTTGACCAATTCGTAAAAAAAAAAAATAATTAAGACATGCGTGTCCGTCAACCTTAAACAATAATCTTTGTCAATTTTATTTTTCAGTCTTTATGATGGTAGATACTTGATCTATCTCTTACTGTTATATCCCCGGGCAACGTCGGGCTCTACTGCTAGTATATTAATAAATATTAACATATATGTTTTGTATTCATAGATTATATATTTTCCAAAGATTGTCATAGCCGGTGGTGGTAATGGGGACAATTTCCCACTGTCTTGAAAATGCGGTTCAAATAACCTCTGATAACGAAGTCCAGCTTCAAGTCAAAGAAGGGTCGTAGGCGGATAACTCATGCCGCATAATCAGCTGAACTGGGTAGATGAAAATCGACAGCCCAGTAAGGTGACAGACATGGTAAATCTTATAAGTTTTAGGTTGAGTCTTCTAATTTTCTCTCTTTTCCTTGTTGGGGCACTAAGAGAGTGGCTAGATAGATAGATAGATAGATAGATGAGATAGATAGATAGATAGATGAATCTGAATATTCTAAGATAGATAGCTAGTATATATATATATATATATATATATATATATATATATATATATATATATATATGTGTGTGTGTGTGTGTCTGTGTCTATATATATATATAGTATATATATATGTCTATATATATATAGTATATATATATATATATATATATATATATATGTATATATATATATATATATATATATATATATATATATATATATATATATATATATATATATATATGTATATATCTCGTCTTTTTCCTCCTCTTATTCTAACATTAGATTGTCTATGGTGTGTGTATGTCACCACGAAATGTATCTTTATGCATTAGACATCCGTCAACATTCATTCTTTTCTCTTAATTAAACCCTTCCACCCACCTCCCTAAAATTCTCTCCGTTAAGGTTTAATCTCCTCCTCCTCCTCATACTTACAATCTCTCTAAATTCTGTTTTTATTTCCGGTTGTTTTTTCTGTTTTCTTTTTTGAATTTGTAGGTCTGATGAATTGGATCGTATTTACGATTCCAATGGAATAAACTATGACCATGGAATATTAGTGTTTAAGACTCTGTATTATATATATATATATATATATATATATATATATATATATATATATATATATATATATATATACGAATAATTTTTCAGTGAAAATTTCTCAGACATTTAGGCCGGTAAATGTTGTTTAATACTGTTTATTATAAACAGGGCATTTACTTAAATATTTGTATCTATAAAAAAGAATGTTAAACATAAAATATATATATATATATATATATATATATATATATATATATATATATATATATATTCTGTTCATACGTTATTTTATGGATACAATTATTTAAGTTACTATTTGCTCCTGCCTCAATAGTAAATCCAATATCGCTGTCAAAACTAACCTAGCCATTGGTCTCGAAAAGGACCTTCAATCTGTCGTTGACTGGGGCAGGAAATGGCTTTTCAACTTTAATACCTCCAAACTAATACTCTTCTCATTTACCCACCATAGAGAACCCTCACTGCCTCCCATCAGAATGGCTGATGTCCAGCCCCATGCGAGCGTCTCACTGCGCCTTCTTGGTCTCGCGTTCCTCGCTGACCTGAAGTGGAACAACTACATTGAATCAATAGCTACATCTACCGCAAGGAAAGTTGGTTGTCTGTGTCGCGACAGCAAGTTTTTCTCGCCTGAGTCCTTCCTTCAAATCTACAAATCAACCATTTATCCTTGCATTGAATTCTGCTGCCATATATGTTCTGGTACCCCCGCTGTTCATCTCGAGCTTCTCAACAAAATACAAAGACGGATATGCAATGTGCTAGATCCTGATCTGCCATCTCGTCAACAGCCACTCACTGACGTGCTGTGGCTTCCCTCTGTCTTTTCTACAAGTATTTTTATGGCAACTGCCCTAACGAGCTATTTCACTGGTTCCCAAACCGCATGAATTTAAGAGTGCTACTAGGTTGGCATCTCGGTCCCACCCTTTCACTGTTGAAACGGTTAATTCTAGCCGTCTCTTCTACTCCAACAGCTTCTTCTCTCGCACTTCCCGACAGTGGAACTCCCTTCCTCTTATTTGCTTCCCTGATAACTATAATCTTCAAATATTCAAATGGGATGTCAATCGACATCTACTAATGCCTTGATCTTGATTCTCGTCTTTCTCTTTATCCTTTCCTCAAACAACCCTCTTTACTCTTGCTCTCATTCTCTGTAACCCCTTTCATGCTAGTGGCACTCCCGTCTTGCCTGGGGTGATGCTTAAAAAATGGTCTGTTTATAATAAACAGTATTAATTACATTTACCAGCTTGTTTATCCAAGAAAATTTGTAAAAAATATGTATCCTCTTACACGGAACCATTCATTTCGGGCCGGTAAATGTAATTAATACTCTTTATTCTAAACAGAGCATTTACTTAAATAACTGTATGTATAAAAATAAGGTATAAACAGAGAATATATTAAAATAATTTTCGTGCTTAGTCCATTTCATAATATATATATATATATATATATATTACAGCAAAAAAACAAAAATTAACTCAACATAGAAGATAGTCTAATTCAAGCCGTTCTGTACGCGGCTATCATCAGCCCCTAAGTGCCTGTCTTGGAACATTGTTTTAAATTTATTTACAATGTCTGTCCTCCTCTGGTAGACGCCTTGCTAATGACAATGGATTTGTTTTAGCCATTGGTGGGGGCGTAAGGTATCTTATGCCGGGGGGAGGAGCGGTTGGAGTTTATTTATGACCAGGATAGTGTTTGTAGTTTAATATCAGTTCCTACTATGTGGCGTTTCTTATAAAAGCCCAAAGTGAGTTTTTCTGGGATTCACAGTAAATAGTTTTTGTACTACAGGTGTCCAATATTATTAATAAGCGATGGGAGATTTCAACTTAAACCCGTTAAGATTAATGTAAATTGGTTGAGTTATAGAGTTGTAAAATTGTGGATAATACCAGAGCACCCAATAGAATAAATCATTCTGTCCAACACACTTATATACGTACATATCTTCATACAAACATATATGTACATTTACTTATCCATACATATATGCCACTATACGTACACATACACCCCCACATATATGCACATGTATTCTTATGTAATTTGGAATTTATTTCTATGTCTACATTTTGTGATTAGAACACACACACGCACACACACACACACACACACACACACACACATATATATAGTGTATAGAGGCAGCAGATCATTTTTCAAACAAATTTTTAACGATAACAGACAACGAATGCCAATTATGTTTTATCATGAGCCGTTTCAAGTGTCGTATAATGCCTTCAGTTTCACGAGAAAATAACGACAAAAACTGTCCAACATTTGGATATTTCTTTATCATATTGGTTATGGTCGATCTAAGCTTTCGGTTCACATGAGCCCTCATCAGAGTGGCTATATGGACATAACAACAGATGTGTGCACCATCAAAGGTGACACCCTGTTTTGTTGGCATAAATGTTTGCTATGCGACGATAACGGTCGCGGAATAGCAGACGCAGTTCATAAATTCGTAATGCGGTTCAATAAAAATAAGCAGAGTTAATGCTTGTAAGAGAATTTGCTGCCTGGTTACACTCACACACACACACACACATATATATATATATATATATATAATATATATGGATATATATATATATATATATATATATATATATATATATAATATATATGGACGTGCATATATATATATATATATATATATATATATATATATATATATATATAAATTAATTGATTTAAAATATGTTTTTTTTTGATACACAGTTCCAACCATGTTTCAAAAATAGAAAGCTAACCTTTTAATTTTGCAATTAAATTAAAAAGCATTAGTTCTATTTCATCTTCAAGCGAATATGGAACTAATGCTTTTAATTTAATTGCAAAATTAAATTCGGGGTTTTAGCTTCTATTTTTGAAACATGGTTGAACTGTGTAGATAAAAAAAACATATTTTAAATCAATTAATTTATAATATTAATGCTCTGTAAATTTACATTGAGCACTATTTTGTAAAAATAAAAAATATCTATAAGAACACCGGATTTTATATCTTACTGTTCTTTTTTTTATATATTTATATATATATATATATATATATATATATATATATATATATATATATATATATATATATATATATATATATGGGCGCGTTGTAGAGTAGTTAGAACGTTCGCTTTCTCACCATGATCGATTTATCAGGAAGGAGACTTACTAATGTTATCGGACTGGAGGTCGATCCCAGCCTGAAAACCTACTTAGGTCAAAGAACGACTTCAAATTGAACAATACAAAAATAAAAATACCAGAATTTCTTTCTTTTTTTCTCCGATGATGCATTCAAAAAATGAAACATGTTAGATTGATAAATGTTTCCCATTTGTTCTTTATCTCATCACAGAAGAAATATAATCGTTTTAGCGATTTATTTGTCTCTTTTTATCTTTTTTTTTTTTTTTTTTTTTTGACCACCTCAGGGTTTGTGCTGAAAAGTTTTTTTACCTTGTGTTTGAAACTAGTGTTCTTTGTTACTTTTTTTGGAATAATCCTCATCATGAAACACATAACAGAAAGGCGTACGGAACCCCCGGACTTCACTCACGTAGCCCTATGGCTCCGCGGGGCCCACTTTGGAAAACTCTGTTATATACCAACAAATTCTCAAACAGCTGCTTTGTCTTTTTTTTTTTTTTTCCTTTTGATTAGAAAATGGAAAACGCCATTAGCAACATTTTGTGGATGGTTCAAGGGGGATAACTCTGACACGCCACATTTGCTACGAGATCAGTTCCATGTTAATATGGCCGCCTTTTATTCTGCGTGAATCTGCATTCGAATTCTATCATCGTCGCCAACACCGTAAACAACGGGGTACTTCCCTAATGATTATACAGTTGAGTTCAAATTCCGGGTTGTTGCGTTCAGTTTTGCACTAATACCCTTGGGAAAGAAAAAAAAACATGAATCCATCTCTTCTCCTACACGCTATAGGTTAAATAAGCAAGTCAGACCGAAATCTCTAGATTTGGGTTTCAGTCAAGTTGAGGAAAACTCTAAATTCAAAACCGTGGAAAAGGTAAAGGGAAATCATTTCACTGACCTTCCTAAGAAGTCATGGTAATTCATATATAATTTGAAACAAAAGAAAATTGTGGATAGCCAAAATCTAGAAGTATAAACAATTGCTGATACCCCTGACGAGTGGGCGGAGTTATTCCCGGTGGGGGGGGGGGTCCGTCTACGAAACACTGAAGTCGGGATGCTGAAAGTAACATCAATCAGCTAAATGACAAAACTTTTACTAAAGTTGAAGATTAAAAGCAACAAATTGATAAAAATATTGGCAATAAAATTGATGATATTTATTATATATTAGTAGGCATTTTGACTAAACCGAAGCACGAAGGGAATGATTTTAATGTCGACATTTTGAGAAATGCCTCTATGCGGAGTGCGATGGGTCAGTTGTCGCCATTTTATATTTTTAATTTCGCACATTCGCGTTGTTTGTTTTTGATTTTGTCGAATGCACAGTAGAGTCAGTTGGGCACTGTCTGTGAGAAAAAAGAGCACCATGACGCAATCCACTCTGCCAGAAATTTGGAAAATCAACACCGAGGCCTACATCAAGTGTCATGAGGAGGTGGTGCTGCCCTGGCTCAAGAGGCTGGCTGCCGGAAGACCCTATGTCTGACAATAGAACGCTGCACTATGCTACACAAGCAGGAGAATCCAGTCATGGCTGTCAGACAATTTCTGCGATCACATCTACCCTAACCTCTGGCCACCTAACTCCCTAGACTGCAACCCCCCTTGATTATTATGTGTGGGGCTCAGTTGAGTGAGAGACCAACAAAACTTCTTGTAACAGCAAGGATTATTGCAGCATTGACCAACA